>CM077506.1:36085031-36667085 GCA_039654745.1 Houttuynia cordata
CTTAACTGGCACAAATTCCAATGGACTTTCTCCTATTTGCAATTCTAAGAGAGTCCAAGGGTTTTGTCATGATGTCTGCCAGTTGGTTGTCTATATGGACATACTCTAGTGCAACAATATGAGTTTCAACCAAGACACATATAAAATGATGCCTAATATCAATGTGCTTTGTACGTGAGTGTTGAATTGGATTTTTTGAGATGTTGATTGCACTAGTATTGTCACAGTACATGCTCATTGTGTCTTGTTGGATCCCGTAATCCAAAAACATTTGCTTCATCCATAAAAGTTGAGCCCAACAACTACCTGCGGTAATGTATTCAGCTTCAGCAGTAGACAGTGATATAGAGGGCTATTTTTTGCTATGCCAAACCAGTAGGCAGTTTCCAACATAAAAGCATCCACCACTTGTAGATTTTCTGTCATCTATGTTGCCTGCCCAATCTGCATCTGAGTATCCCGCCAAAGATGTGGAGGTGTCGTAGGGATACTAGAGACCTAGATCTGGGGTTTCTGCAACATACCTGATTATTCTTTTAACTACAGTTAGGTGGGATTCCTTTGGATCTGCTTGATTCCTGGCACAAGCTCCTACACTAAAAGAGATATCAGGTATGCAAGCTGTTAGATAAAGTAAGCTACCTATCATACTCCTGTACAGATATGAGTCTACACTTCTTCCTTCATTGTCTTCGTTCAATTTGAGTGTAGTACTCATAGGAGTAGATACATGTCTCCCAGACTCAAGACCAAATCTCTTAACTAAATCTTTCGCATATTTAGTCTGAGACACAAAAATTCCTTCTTTTAATTGCTTAACTTGAAATCCCAAAAAGAAGGAAAGTTCATCAACCATACTCATTTCAAATTCAGTTTTCATAAGGTTGGCAAACTTGGTAGCTATACTTTGCTTTATGGATCCAAACACAATGTCATCCACATAAATTTGGGCTATCAAAATGGAGTCATTGGTCTTTTGAATGACAAGTGTTTTGTCAGCACTTCCCCTTGAGAACTCATTGTTGACAAAGAATGAGGTCAACCTCTCATTCCAGGCCCTGGATGCTTGTTTTAGACCATAGAGTGCCTTCTTGAGTCTGTATACATGGTGAGGGAATTTTGGATCAACAAACCCTTTGGGTTGTTCCATGTATACTTCTTCATTAAGAACTCCATTTAGGAAGGCGCTCTTGACATCCATTTGGTATAGTTTAAACTGTAGATGGCACGCAATGGCCATGAGGACTCGAATAGACTCTAACCTAGCTACGGGGGCAAAGGTTTCCTTAAAGTCTATTCCCTCAATTTGGGTGTACCCTTGGGCAACTAGCCTAGCCTTCCCATTTTCATCACTCTTGTTCTTGAAAATCCATTTGGTTCCAATGACATTAATGTCGGTTGTTCTAGGCATTAGGTACCACACCTCATTTCTAGTAAACTGGTTGAGCTCTTCTTGTATGGCGTTAATCCAATACTCATCAGAGAATGCTTCATTCATAGTTTTGGGCTCAATGTTGGAAGTGAAATAGAAGTGACAGTTTACAACTTCAACCCTTTTCCTAGTTAGGACAAGACCTTTTGGGTCTCCTATTACCTGGGAGATGGGGTGATCTTTGACTTCTTTTAGATCATTGTCAAAGTGTGATGGGAAAGTTATGATCTGATTATTTGAATCTTCCACAGGTCTTCCTTTTTCTTCCTTGCTACCTGAGTCTGTACTAAACTGTTTGCTAGAACTAGAGGTTTTCAAGGCAACTGACTTTTTCTTTTGAGTGGGAAGGTCTAATTCAAAGGTTTGTAGGGAGCCTACTAGATCTTGTCACGCCCCAAAATTTCAAGCCTCGACGGAGTGCGGAAGTCGACCCTTAGGCGAGAAATTCTTGAAGCCGAATTTCGGGAACGCAACTGAATACACATTCACCAGTCAACCATAACATCTCAAAAGGATGTGTAATTGAAACCCACTCAGTCATATGAATCAACATCATTAAACCATATGAAATAAAAATTCTTAATCTCAAAGTATTCCAAAAAAAAAGTCATTAAAATCTCTTAACAAAATCACTAAAACTTCTTGGCACACAGGCCATTATTGTCACAGCTATTTATTTCAAAAGCAACATAAACTTCGTAACTTTCTGACAGCAATCCTTGAGCTTTTCCTTCTGCTGCAACGATCTCCAAATCTAATCTTTATCCAAGCCTGCATCACAGGATGCATGAGTATTCCGAAGAAATACCCAGTAGGATGCAAAACCCACATAAACACAAAAGATACAATATATAACAATGCATAAGATTTCAACAACAACTGACAAATCAGCAATATCGATATCCAATATAAGGAATTGCATTACCAGAAATCATCATCAGTCACTAAGACTCCAAAACAGCTAGAATGTATGGAGATAATATAATTAATCAATTATCCAAACATTGAGAGTGCATAAGAAAAACATCATTCACAGAGACTTCAACTATCACAAGCGTATGGAGCTACAACTCTCACTCTCATATATCACCACTTCCATGTGGTTTCTTGCCAAACTATCCTAGAGGTTCTCTCCTTGGAACCCTCTGTCATGTCTAGAATACTGGCTCTATCAGTACTTATGGAATGCCTCTTTTTGGGCGGGAACCTAACAAGGGTCCAAAGATATACTCTTTTAACACAGGGACTTTTGAGTCTTATTAACTCTCATCCTGGCAGGGTCTCTTAACTTAGGGGTTTTTGAGTATTATTAACTCTCTCCCTAGCTGAATTTCTTAACTTAGGGGCTTTTGAGTATTATTAACTCTCACCCTAGCCGAATCTCTCTTAACGCAGGGCCTGTTGAGTATCATTAACTCTCACCCTGACTGAGTTTCCCTTAACACAGGGGCTGTTGAGTATCATTAACTCTCACCCTAGCTGAGTTTCCCTTAACACGGGGGCTATTGAGTATCATTAACTCTCACCCTAGCTGAGTTTCCCTTAACACAGGGGCTATTGAGTATCATTAGCTCTCACCCTGGCTGAGTTTCTCTTAACACAGGGGCTATTGAGTATCATTAGCTCTCACCCTGGCTGAGTTTCTCTTAATCCAAGTGCTTTTGAGTATTCTACAACTCTCAACCGGACATAGTCTCTCCTAATCCAAGTGCTTTTGAGTATTCTCCAACTCTCAACTGGACGGAGTCTATTATGGCTTTTACCAGCATACTATGAATGTCTTCACTCAAGTACTATTGAGACTACCCATCTCTCATCCTGGGAAACTAATTTACCTCTCTTGGGCAAAATCTCACAAGGTTCTCATAACGAATCTCTGATGTAACTATTTACTCGAAGGAAAAGTATCTTCTATAAAGAACATATTCATTCTGATAACTAGCTCACGAAGGAAGTACAATAAAGATTTCAATACTCTTTCAAAAGTCTGACTCATTAAAGGAGTACCAATGAGATTACTTAATCTCTATCGTCACATAACTAACCATAGAAGTATCAAAATAAAGTGTCAACAACAGAAGTATCACACATTGCCTTAACATAGGTGGAACTATTCCAATACTCAACTCGGTCATAGAAATATTGATTCAAACTTCAAGGTTTAAGACTTTAGTCAAAGGGAATGATGGTTCGGCTTCCAATTGAAAACGCAGTTTAGTCAATATCAACCATGAAATACATAGGACTTACTAAACACCAAATTATCCATCATTAGCCCATGATATTAAAGTATTATATTTAGTCCATTCTGCTGTAATTCTTTCTGGAAGATCTTGTATAACACATATTACGTTCATAGTATATTTATTCTAGTATAGGGTAATGTTTTGCTAAAATTTCTCCAACTTTTACCCTAATTATAGTATTCAGTTTTTACACATCAGTTGACTTCCGGCTCTTCCCAACGTCAGCACAGATTTAATTACTCACTGAAATTTTTACTGTATATAGTCCTATGAGTCTAGTTTCTAATCCAATAGACGGCATATTTTTTCGAGTTTATTTGAATTAGTTATAAATTATTTACTACAGTCTGTTAGCACAGAAACAGTTCTGGCCGAGATCAAAACTCTTCATTAAACTCGATTATCTCACTTAATAACACATTATAGGCGATAATATATTATTAACAGACAACCATACTCCCTCCTAGATCAATTACAGACCCTAGGATTGTTTGTAATTACCAAAGTATACCCTTTTATCATGTTAGATATCATATATCAATTGACCCCTACATATTCACATATAACAGCATGATCATAATCAACTCATGAATAGAAATACTACACATATTCATTCCCAAACAAGGTCACATATTTGACATCAGAACTTGAATCATAAACATTCATATCATTGAAATAAATCACAAAGAATAGTGGTAAAATCATCCTACTCTTAGTTTCACAAAAGTATCGCCCTTTACGCATCGTTCGCCTTCTTCGCTTCGTAGCGATGCCTCCGCTCCAAGCTTTGGATGAAGACTCACACCAAGAAGAGGTTTGAGAGAAGGGTGAACTTGGGAAAGAGAAAAGTACAAGCTAGGGTTTGATATCAATCCCACAAGCACTCCCCTCTCATGGGTTTATATAGAGTTTAGGGAAATCTCTTCTTAAATAATTTCTTTTAAATTATGGACTCTTTCCACCAATAGGAATCCCCCAAAATCCTCCAAAATCTCCTCATGAACATCCTCTCCAAGTTTGGTTAGGATTTGGTATCTTTTTCTCAAGAAAATCCACTCAAAACGCAATTTCCGTATTCAATGCCGTTGCGATCTATCGCGTACCCCGACGATTAATCGCGTACCCCGCCAGATCAATCGCCTACCCCGGCGATTAATCGCATACCCCGACTGCGTACCAAAATTCAAACTAACATAACTTTATGCTCCGAACTCCGATTTGCGCACCATCGGTGGCGTTGGAAAGCTCTCTTCACATTCTTTAACTCCAAAGTGCAAAACATAGGAAAACAAGTATCAAAATTAATATTTTTAAATAAATTAATTTTATTAAGCACACAAATTTTTTGGGTGTTACAGATCTTCTACCTTTATTTCGTCTATGTCCCTACATTCTTCTATGGCTGTCACTTTGGGAGTTAACCTATTAGGAAGAAACCTGAGGATTTTTCCTACAACTTCTACATCAGGTATCTTCTTTCCTAGTCCCCACATGGAGTTAACAATATCATTGAGTTTTGAATAAAACTCCATGAATGTTTCCTCTTCTCCCATCTTGATATTCTCAAACTTTGAGACCAAGAGTTGAAGCTTGGACTTTTTTACCAAAGAAGTTCTTTCATGGGACACCTCCAAAATGTCCCAAGCTTCTTTTGCCTTCTCACACATACAAATTCTCTTATACTCATATAGGGAAACGGCACAGGTAATTGCACTAAGCGCCTTGTTATTACCCATACACAATCTCTTATCCATCTCCAACCACCTTAGAATATTGATTTGAACCTCATTTCCATCTATGGTTTCAGTGGGAGGAGACCAACCATTTTCTACACAATACCATGCCAATTCGTCAAGAGCCTTAAGAAAGGTCTTCATTCGATTTTTCCAATAGGCATAGTTTGTCCCATCAAATGGGGGTGGTTTGGTGGTAGAAGAGCTTTCAAATCTAGCCATTAAGAGCAATTTAGATCGACACTCCAGGTGCTATCACCTTCTAGGAGTAACCAAGCTCCGGTACCACTTGAAAGTACTCTTTAGTCCTAGACGGGGGGGTGAATAGGACAACCACTTAAATACTCTCACTCTATTTTTACTAAGAGATAATGTTAATTTAAACAATTATTCAATGCAACATTCTCTTATTAGCAAGTAATTGGAAGCGCATGAGTAATAGAGACTTAAGAGGTATGGAATGTGTGTGTGTGTGTGTGACAATATACAAGACGAACAAACACAAGCAATCACACAAAGATTTATAGTGGTTCGCCGCCAAGCAACTCGCTTCAACGGGTACATCTACTCTCGGAGCACCTAATCCAAGGAACCTCCGACATCTACTAAGTGAGGGTTTTTAGTTTACCCACAACTTCTTACAAAGGTTTTCTTGGTTCACCTCTAACCAGAGATTTTCATGGTTAATCTCAAACCAAGGGTTTTACTCAAAGACTTACCCCAAACCAAGGACTTAATGGTATGTCCTGACCAAGGGTTTTACGCGGAGGCTAACCCCAAACCACCGGATTTTATGGTTTATCCTGAACCAAGGGTTTTATGCAAAGGTTAACCCCAAACCACTCACAGTGAGTGTACTCCCACTCACTACGGGTTATAAGAACCCGTGTCTCTCACACGTGTCTAAACCCTACGGTTACTACACTCAACCAAGCATAGAGAGAGGATAAGAGTATTACTCTAATTAAGAGGATAAGTTAGAGTACATACTCTTGTCGGGAGGATGTTAGATATCCTACCCGGTTTGCTCAACTAGTATTGAGCTAAATAGCCTTCCATTGTCCACCCATGGATTCAACTAATGATGCTCCGAAATTGTACACTTTTTGGACAAGGGATTGGTTTCTCTAAGAATTTTTCTATGGGATTAAGTGAAACCTTGGCCAAAGATACTTTAAACTACTCTCAAGGGTCAATGGTATGAACCCATCTAATCACTAATGAGGAATCAGAGAGTAGATCAAAGTAACCAAGACCTTTGAGAGGATTTGGAAGTATTTGCTTCAAAGGTCAAGAGGGGGTTTTGGTTTCTAAAGGATGATTCCTGATGCTCAAAGAAACCATGATCCAAGATGACTTGAATATCTTCCTAAGATCTTATAGCAAGATCTTGAACCCCTTTCAAAGAAAGGAGAGGAAGAATAATCAAGAGCATCAAGGCTCTAGAGGACTTGAATCTCTTCCTAAGATCTCATAATAAGATCTTGAACCCCTTTCAAAGAAAGGAGAGGAAGAATAATCAAGAACCCTGAAGGCTCTAGATGATTTGCAAAGAATAAAGCCAAGAGGTTTTGGGGAGATGGCTTGCCCATCTTTTCCTCTCCAAGAGATGGGTATTTATAGAGGGAGAGGAAGGTGTGTATCAACCCATCCTTGGGTGGATTTCTCATATCCACCCAACCATGGGTGGATACACCTCATATCCACCCACCCATTAGTGGTTCTCTTATGTGGGTTGGGTCATATTTATGGGTGGTTCCTTTAGCCTATGAACCCATTTCACAAATGGGCTTTTTCGAAGTGTCTTTTCCTAAGGATCTTAGGTGGTCTTTGGAAGAAGCTTTGGATCACTTTGGTTAGTGGGTTTTTATTAGAATATTTTGAACCCAACAAATTTGATTCAAAAGCTATGGGCCTAGAGGACAACTATGGATGATCGAATGGTTGTAAGTTGATCCTCTAGAAAATATGCACTTCTCTTGTGTGTCTTCATGTTGGGCCTTCATTAGGTTGCTGTTAAGTAGGGTCTTGGCCATGGGCTTTGTGGTGTGCTCCAACATTGTCTTGGGCTTTTGCAATCTTCATTTTCCTTGAGCTTCATCTTGGAGTGTCTTGCTCACCTTGGTGGCTTTCTCTTCAAGATCCACTTTGTGTTGGCTTCATCTTGAGATTGTCTCCTCTCAACCTCTTCATGTAGCCCAATTTGTATATTTACCCCAATTCATTTATATAACCCATTTTTCTCTCACATTCCTATACATTTTTGTACACTAAATTGACATACATTAAGAGACAAAATCACACTCCCAAATTTTGCCCTAACACCACAAAACAACGTAAATATTGCTCCAAGCACCTGTTTACGACCTCTGTCTGGCCGTCCATCTGCGGGTGATAAGCCATGCTCATGTGTAACTTTGTACCTTGTAGAGCGATGAATTCATGCCAAAAGTTAGAAAGAAAGATGCATCCTTGTCAGAAACAATAGTCCTTGGAATGCCATGCAGTTTAGCGACATCGTTCACATAAATCTTAGCAACCGTTCGAGCCGTAAAGGGGTGACTCGGGGCACAGAAGTGAGCATATTTGGATAACCGGTCCACCACCACCAAAATTACCGATTTCCTTTGGACCATGAGCAAGGCTTCTACAAAATCCATTGAGACATCCTCCCAAATTTTATCAGGGATGGGGAGGGGCTGAAGGAGGCCGTCTGGTGCAGTGATTGCCGACTTTGCCCACTGACAAGTGGCACATGCTGCGACATAGTTCTGTACTACTCGCTGAAGACCCTGCCATAAAAAACTTTGGCTCACCCGTTTATATGTTCGAAACAAACCTTCATGACCAGCAATTGGTGTGTCATGAAAATGAGATAGGATACGGGTGTGCAAATTAGAAAGTTGGGCACCCCCCCTTCGAGAACAAAAGCTCATCCCGCCATGTGTATAAGGGCTCAGCCATGGGCTCCGTCTGAATGCGACTGACCAGCTCCATGGTCGAGGGGTCCTCCAAGTATGAGCGACATAGTTCCGAAATAAATGGGCAGTTGGGCCCGGATAATGCCATACACATCCCCTCCATGGGCCGTCGAGACAGTGCATCTGCCACGGTGTTCTCGGCGCCCTTCTTATATGTAACCTCATAATCGTAGCCCAATAGCTTACTGACCCACCTTTGTTGTGCACGAGTAGAGACATGCTACTCCAAGAAATACTTCAGAGGCTGATGGTCAATGCGTATGAGGAAACAACAGCCTAATAGGTAGGATCGCCACTTCGCCACCGCGTGAACTACAACCAGCATTTCTCGTTTTTGGTAGACAGGGATAGTGAACCGCCCGACAATGATTTGCTAAAAAAGGCAATTGGTCTTTCTTTCTGCAATAGGACGGCCCCAAGACCTATATCGGAAGCGTCTGTCTCAACCACAAAGACAAGGCTGAAATTCAGTCAAATCAATACAGGCGCCCTGGCCATGGCCTGCTTTAGCCTGTCAAATGCCATCTACGCCTCCTCAGTTCATGTGAATGCCCCCTTTTTATGTAAGGCCATGAGTGGCTCAGTAATCAATCCGTACTGGCTGATCAAGCGGTAATAGTAGCCCATAAAACCTAAGAACCCTCTCAGTGCCTTAACACACTGAGGTGTCGGATATGATAACATGGCTGTAACCTTGGATAGGTCAGTGGCCACGCCATCGCAAGATATAATATGTCCCAAATATTCCACCTGTGAGCTGCCAAAAAAACACTTCAAACGTTTCAGAAATAGAGAATTTGCACATAAGATCGAGAAAACTGACTTGAGGTGGGCCAAGTGCTCTTCCCACGACGTGATGTAAATGAGACTATCGTCAAAGAAGACCAGTACAAATTGGTGTAGGAATGGGCGAAAGATGTCATTCATTAAGCTCTGGAATGTGGCGGGAGTATTTGTCAGCCCGAACGGCATGACTAGAAACTCGAAATGGCCATCATCAGTACGGAATGCAATTTTGTGGGTGTCAGACGGTTGCATCTGTATCTGGTGGTACTCGGATCGCAACTCAAACTTGCTAAAGACAATAGCTCCGGCCAACTCATCATGTAGTTCCTCGATCACATGAATGGTGTACTTGTCCTTGACACGAGTGCGCGATAGTCTACACAAAATCTCCACATGCCATCCTTCTTGAGCACTAGAAACACTGGTGAAGAAAAAGAGCTATTACCTATTACTGGGCTGAATTATACCTGTTTATCGCATGTCCCCCACTGGTCGCTCAATCCCAGCCTTCTGGACATGTGGGTATTGATATGGACTAATGTTAGCTGGCATAGCCCCTAGAACTAGCGGAATCTGGTGTTCATGGCATCTCTGTGGTGGAAGTCATGTTGACTCTAAGAAAATATCTTTGTGTTTAGCCAGAAGAAGACGCATGTCATTAGGTAATTCCCCCTGTTCCACATCCAAGATGGCATGCTGTTGAAGGAACAACCCTTGAGGTGCAAACCATGACAATGAATCAACCACCTACGCGATTTGCAAGGACCCGGGTTGTGACCCCAGGATGCGCATCCACTGTCCTTGTACTTCGAAATTCATAATGAGCTCGCGGAAGTTCCAGATTACATCCCCCAATTCCTGTAGCCATTGGACTCTCAGAACTACATCCGCCCCTTTAGTGGGCAACAGAAACAGGTCCATGGTAAATGTATGCCCTTGGATGATTAGCAATGCATGGACACAGACTCCCGCACTCCGTAGGTGTTTACCATCTCCAATTAGGACATCAAACGGTTTAGCATCAGACACACAACACCCCAGCCGTTGTGCCACTCTGTCGTATATGAAGTTGTGTGTGGAGCCACTATCAATCAATATTGTCACTTGTTGACGTTTTAGAAGTCCCTGGACGCGCATGGTCCTTGGAATGAATGTGCCAGAGTAAGCGTGCACCAAAATCTCAGGCTGCACGTGGTCATATAGGTTGGTTACCTCATCAATCAGATGTGTCTCCTCATCCTCGGCCTCTTCGACGAGTAAGCTGCCCCGTACCGAATGCAAACTTCTTGTCGCACTTGAAGCATAGTCCTTTGGCCCGTCGCTCATCCATTTGTGCTGGTGTCAGATGATGGACTGATGGGTTGATAGCACAGGCAGAGGTAGGTCGATCGGTGTTGGGACCAGGCACTGGCATAGGGCTCAATGCTGCACTAGTAGGATGTCTCAGTGCTAGACTTCCGCGCCCTCCTCGTCGCTGTCGAGCCAGCTTCTCCTCCTCAATCCGAGCATGTCGCACCACCTCCTGCATCATATGGCATGGGAAATATCTCATCTCATCAGAATTCTCCGGTTTCAACCCCCTCTTGAATGTGCCCACTAGTGCTGCCATCGACCAATCGGGCAGATGATTGGCAATATTCATGAATTCAGAATAATAGGCTCTCACTGTGGTGGTTTAGGACAGACTAGACAACATTTCATTGAAGTCTTGGAATTCGTTGGGGTCGAATTGGACACATAGTTTGTTAGCAAAAGAAGCCCAAGTCGGGTAGCGGACTTCCTTCTCATAAACTGGAACCACACAGAGGCGTCGCCATCTTAGTGGAATGCTGCAATGCGCGGTCGTTCAGCCTCCAAGTTGGTCCCCTAGTAGGCAAACAATTTCTCCACCTTGTAAATCCACTCCACTGGGTCTGGACGAAAAGACCCAAAACGAACTCCATGAGGATGGGATTGCGCCGATGTTGCAAATGGTGCCTAGCCACTTGAATGTGGGACCCCAAGCTTTTAGATGGTTCGCCCATCTCAGCTGAAACGTGGGGTGGCGTGGAGAGAAGGCAAGCTATTTGGCCGCCTGCCTTCTGGGCCTGCGCCAGAGTGAGGTGTTGGACCTGGATCTGTAGAGCCGCCGAGGCAGAGAGTACCTCCGCCATAGTCTTTCCGTCAATAGCCTTTGGACTGTCAGCCACAGCCCGGGGCTCCAGCTCAAGTTGGGCCTCGACGGCCATGGTTGGTTGCTTCCGATGAGGCATATTCATCACAGATCGAAACGGCTCTGATACCAATGTTGTGACCCGACCGGATCGCAAGGTATGGGATCAGCGAAAGAGAGGAATATGGAGGAATAAGGAAGATAGAAAGAACTTATCAATTTGCATAAATCCAAATGAGGGAGAAGACCCTCCTTATAACAAGAAGGGCTAGAGAGGCGCGCCAACTACTGGCCCAGCTGATGGGCCGCAACTCTAGCCCGTTACAAAATATGATTCCCCAATCACCCCGCTACATGAAACGATTTCCAATTAGGCCTTATTACATATCAATGAAAAAGGAATTTAGCCTAATAAGGAAAGTAATCCTATCTTGCCTAATTTAGTTTCTGCCCCGAAGTTGTGCTGATGTACACAAAACTGCTATTGAACCTAACATAATAGCCAAAGTTTACAACAGAAATGGCCTCTTTGCACAGACAAAGGCACTACTTTATCAGTTGAAAGAACAAGACATTCTATCATGGAATTCACTGATTGAAGCTTGTGCTCATTTTGGAGAATAAAAAGAGGCATTTGAATTGTTTAAAAGGATGCAGACTTCGTTGGTGCTGGCTGATAATTGCACAGTCACAAGTCTTCTAAAAATATGCTCGGGGCTATGCAACCTTGCTTTGGGCAATACGCTTCATGAACTTATTATAAGGACAAACATTTGTAGCTATGATACATTTTGATATAACGTGTTAATTGACATCTATTCAGAGTGTGGCTTCTTGGAGCGTTCCATCGAAGTGTTCAAATACATGGATTCAAGAAATGTTATTTCATGGACGGCTCTAATTTCAGGTTTGCCCCACCATGGTTTTTCTTTTGAGGCATTAGAAAATTTTAAGGAGAAGGAAATATCAGGTTTTAAACCAAACAGGGTTGCGTTTATTGCAATTCTTTCAACTTGCAGACATGGAGGTCCAGTGGAGGAAGGAATGGGGCTGTTTGAGAATATGTATGACATCTATGGAATTGAGCCAAACAGAGACCACTACGCATGTATAGTGGACATGTTGTGTAGAGATGGTCGAGTTAAGGAAGCCGAGAAGGTGATATTTGGAATACCATTCCATGCTAATGTTGTCGTATGGCGTAGAGATGTAGCATTGAAAAAGAATTGCAAGGTTGAAGAGGGGCCATTGTTAAACTTTTGAACTCAATTGAACAGGGGAAGCATCTTCTATGGGGTGCCATCTTCTATGGGGTTGTCTTGCGGTAATAGAGGACCTGCACAATGCGGCAAATGCGAGCAAAGGGTTTGTGCCAGCAAGCTTGTGTAGAGAATGGCACCATGGAATGTTGTATTGGTGGTATCGGCCTTTAACAGGTAAAACGATACACTGTAATATCGATTTTGAATTTTTGTAAGATATATCATTTTTGGTTCAATATATCGGTGTTTTTAAAAACAAAAACAATTTTGTTAAAATCAATTAATTTCCCATTTGTTTTGCATCCTATATGCCAAGTGGAAGGATACGAGTGTAAAATGCAAATACATATTTTGAATTATATATGCATATTTTAAAATTTATACTGTTTAAATGAGTATCACTCATTTTAGAAGTTATATACTCATTTTAGAAGTTATATTGTGAAAATATATGGTAAAAACTAGTTTTACACCACCGATATTTTTTGACAAATATCTTCGATTGGAATTTAATTTTAATGAAGGTAGCAGTATAGATAGAACCTTAGTTGAAATAGATGGGTAAGAAATGCCAAGGTGTGATCAATTCCGTTACTTAGGATCCATTATCCATAAAGAAGGGGATATTAATAATAATGTGGTGCATAAGATTAATGCGAGGTGGGTAAAGTGGAGGGCAGCCTCAGGAGGGTTCCAATAAGACTTAAAGGTAAGTTCTATAGCACGGCTATTTGGCCTGCAATACTCATGGAGCAGAGTGTTGGCCACCAAAGAGGAATCATATAGATAAGTTGAATGTAGCCGAAATGAGAATGTTAAGGTGGATGATTGTGATAACTAGGAAAGATAGGATTAAAAATGAATATATTCATGAGAGCCTAGGAGTAGCTCCTTTAGGGAGAAGATGGGGTAATGTAGGTTGAGTTGGTATGGGCATATGCAAAGAAGACCTTTAGATGCCCCTCTGAGAAGATTAAAAGGGATACATGTAAACGATGTTAAAAGAGGGAGAGGGAGACCTAAGAGAACTTGGATGGAGTTAATAAGAAAGGACTTGACTTTACTATCTCTTACAAAAGAGGTAGCCCAAAACAGACTGGAATGGAGGAGTAAGATCCGTGTCGCCGACCCCAAATAGTTGGGAAAAGGCGCTACTTGATTATGATTATGTTTATGATCTTCAACACATTCAAGCGTGGGCTGAAGGCCGAGATAGTTGATGAAATGCACCACTTTCCCTGCCACACGATGCGCGAAGTGGTGCGTCATGCCAGAATTGAGGAGGAGAAACTGGCCCGTCAGAAAAGAGGAGGTCGTGGAGTATGGAGTCCACGCCCGTCTGGCCACCCCACCCCTCCGGCAGGTCCTACACACGGCTCCAGTTCGAATCGGCCAGCATTGCCAGGGTCAAACCACACTCCTATCCGTCGTCTCACCCAAGCTCAGATGGCAGAACGGAGGGCCAAGGGCCTATGTTTCAACTGTGACGAAAAGTATGTTCAGGGCCATCAATGCACAGTTCGGGGTAGCCTACTCATTGTGGAGGTTGAGGACGAGGAACCTCCCCATGTTGAGGATTTCACTCCTGTTTATGACCATGTTCAGCCGGAGATATCGGTGCACGCCTACACTGGCACTTTTACCCATGAACCTGCGTTTGCGGGCCCACGATGGCCACTTCGAATTTTTAGTTATGCCATTTGGCTGACCAACGCCCCTACCACCTTCCAGAGCTTGATGAATGACATTTTCCGGCCACTTCTTCGCCAGTTTGTATTGGTCTTCTTCGACGACATTTTGATCTACAGCAAATCCTGGGAGGAGCATTTGGGGCATCTCAGGTCGGTTTTCTCGATCTTACGTGCCAATTCTTTATTTCTAAAACGTTCGAAATGTTCATTTGGCAGTTCACAGGTCGAATATCTGGGTCATATCATCTCGTGTGAATGTGTTGCCATGAACCCTTCCAAGGTTGCAACTATGTTATCCTAGCCGACACCCAAGTGCATCAAGGCATTGCGCGGCTTCTTGGGGCTGACGGGCTATTATCGTCGTTTTATCAGTCACTATGGAACAATTGTCGGGCCACTCACAGCCTTATTAAAAAAGGGCGCCTTCAACTGGACCAATGAGGCACAGATGGCCTTCGACAGACTTAAATAGGCCATGGTCCATGCGCCTGTCTTGGGGCTTCCCAACTTCAATCTTCCATTCGTGGTGGAGACCGATGCTTCGGGTACTGGTCTCGGGGCCGTCCTCTTACAAAAGGATAGTTCGATTGCATTTCTGAGCAAAGCTTTGTCGGGTCGCACTCTCTCATTGTTGGCCTATGAATGGGAGATGATGGCCATCATTCATGCTGTGACCAAGTGGCGGCTATATCTGTTGGGCCAGCGGTTCACCATACAGACCGATCATAAGCCGCTGAAGTATTTCTTGGAGCAAAGGGTATCTACTCCAGCAGAGATGGGTCTGCAAGCTGTTGGGTTATGATTACGAGATTACTTACAAGAAGGGCGCTGAGAACACTGTTGTTGATGCCCTGTCTCGTCGACCCATGACGAACTCTTGTATGATTTTATTCGGACCCACTTGCCCATTCATTCCAGACTTACAGTGATCGTATGTGGAAGACCTGCCAACCAAGGAGTTGATCCAGCGTATCCAGGCCCAACCAGCCTCTGAGCCCTTCTATGTGTGGCGGAATGACCTGTTGTTTTGGAAGGATCGCCTGTGGGTGCCCAATTATGCTGATTTGCGTCGCCGCATCCTTTCTCATTTCCACGACACACCCATTGCAGGCCATGAAGGTTCATTTCGTACCTATAAGCGAGTGAGCCATAGTTTCTTATGGGCTAGGCTCCGTCGTGCCGTGCAGGATTATGTTGCAGCTTGTGATAATTGCCAGAGGGCCAAGTCCATGACCACGTCTCCGACAGGCCTCCTTCAGCCGTTTGCCATTCCAGCTAACATTTGGGAGGATGTTTCAATGGACTTCATCGAGGCTTTACCTATTGTCCAAGGAAAATCCGTCATATTGGTGACTGTCGACAGGTTATCTAAGTATGCTCATTTCTGTGCATTGAGCCATCCCTTCATGGCTCGGACGGTTGCGGAGGTCTATGTACGCGAAGTCGCTAAGCTCCATGGCATGCCAAAGTCCATCATGTCGGATCACGACCACGTCTTTCTGTCGAACTTTTGGCGCGAATTCTTCGCTCTACAAGGTGCGCAACTACATATGAGCACGACCTACCACCCGCAGACAGATGGGCAAACAGAGGTGGTGAATCGATGTTTGGAGCAATATTTGAGGTGTTTCATGGGCGATCAACCCCACCGTTGGCTTCAGCTCCTACCATGGGCTGAATGGTCCTACAACACCGCCTACCACACTCGAGCGGGTTTTACTCCATTTGAGGTTGTGTACGGTCGCCCCCCACCAACGGTCCTTTCTTATGTTCCTCATCGTTCTGCTATTGCTGAAGTGGATTATATGCTTCAAACTCGGGATGAAGTGTTGCGGCAACGTAAGCACAACTTACAGTCGGCCCAGAACTGTATGAAACAGGTTTATGTGTCCCTTCTGCCCTTACGTCAGACTTCCTTAGCGCCTACTGACAACTGCAAATTGGCCCACCATTATCATGGGCCTTATGAGGTGGTTGAGCGCCTTGGGCCTGTGGCGTATCGTCTGGCCTTACCGCCGGGTTCCTTGGTGCATCCAGTGTTTCATGTCTCACGTCTCCGTAAGTTTGTGGGTGATCCTTCTATAGTGGCACACAGTGCACGTTCCCCACTTCTTGAGCCAGCGGCTTCTGCTTCTGATGAACCTTTTCCTGCTTCTATTATTGATCGCCGCCGCGTTCGTCGTGCTGGTCGTATTGTAATGGAGGTGCTAGTTGCTTGGCGGGGTCAACCTTTAGACGATGCTTCCTGGCTCCTCGAGGATGACTTTCTGGCTCAATTCCCATCTTGGACGCCTTGAGGGCAAGGCGAGATCGGAGCATGGTAGAATGTTGTGCACGTCACATATCACGTCTGCAGTATTAATCATTAGGATATTTGCTTATTAAGTATCAAATTGTAATCAGCCCGTCTAGGCTATTTGTTAGATAACGGGACTGGTAGTTTTTTTTGGCACCGCCCCCCTTGGGAGACACGCCATCCTCTCCTTTATATGGAGGTCGTCCTCCCCTTTTGAAGTTATGCAATATTAACAACTCCAATTTCTCCCTAAATCTTCTTCTTCTTCCCTGCTCGCTGACTCCAGTTCTTGTGGTCCTAGCGGATCAAAACACATAACATGGGTTTCTTCAATGTGTGGCTTTAAGTTAGAACCATCTATTCCTAAAGAGAGCAGAGTAGGATCTTGAGCATCAGGCATGAGCTCATTCAAAAGTGTCTCTTCCATAAGATCATCAATTTCATCAATAAGAGAACACTCTTGCTCACTTTCAGTGGCTCCTTGGTTGGAAGCTTGGAAGACATTGAGTATGATCTTCATGTTTCGAAAAAGGCATCTCCATCATTCCAGATCGACATTGAATACATGCATTGGCCGTCACTAAGAAAGGGCGGCCTAAAATAACAGGAATGGTGTGAGAAGCATGAGACACAGGTTCCATGTCCAAAACCAAGAAATAAAGTAGAAAGAAAAATTTCTCAACCCCAACTAAAACATCTTCGAGAAGACTTCGGGATTTTCTAACGGATCTATCGGCTAACTGCAGGATTGCCGATGTTGGTTGCAAGTTCCCTAAACTTAATTTCTCATATACTGAGAAGGGTAATAGGTTGACACTAGCACCCAAATCTAAAAGAGCCATGTGAATGATATGGTCACCAATGACACATGAAATAGTAGGTGTGCCAGGGTCTTTAAATTTTGGTGGTGTGTCATGTTTCAGAATGGAACTGACCTGCTCAGTAAGAAAGACTATTTTTGAAATGTGAGTCCTAGACTTCCGCTTTTGCGTGCACAGGTCTTTAAGGAATTTAGCATAAGCAGGCACTTGTTGAATGGCTTCTAGGAGTGGAAGATTAATCTTAACTTGTTTGAAGGTTTCTAGCACTTTATCCATCCTAGCTTTGTTTTTGTTGAAAGGGGAAGGCATGTCTAGGTATTGAGGAAATGGAGCACGGGGTACATAAGGTACCTCATGATTGGCTTGAGACGTGGTTCCCGAAGAAGACTCAGAAGGAGAAACAGTGTCCTTCTGTTTTGGTTGACTCAGAGTAGGTGGTATCTCTATTCATGAGTCTCTGGATTGCTTATTTTTCCTTGATCCTTATCTTCTCTCACATCAGCACCAACCTGGTTTTTGATTTGTTTCCCACTACGCAGGGTTGTTATAGATTGCACATGTTCATTGGAAGTTGTTTGTTGTTCAAGCATAAACTGACCCATTGGGTTATTCATTGGTTGACTAGGCAACCGACCCTGTTCTCTCTTACTCATTGAATTAGCTAATTGACTAATTTGAGATTCTAATCTAGCTATAGATTGAGTATGAGAATGCACAAGTTGAGCTTGTGATTGTGCCTGGGCTTGAATACTTTGTAGAGCAAACAAGACTTTGTCCTTAAATTCTAAATTTCTAGAGGATTGTGAATATTGGGAAGGCATGGTAGGTTATTGAAAACCTGGTGGGTTATTTTGAAAGTTGGCTCTTTGGGGTGGGTTAAAAGGAATACCCTAGTTCTGTGGACACCAGGAAAAATTGGGGTGATTCCTCCACCCGTGGTTATATGTGTTCGAGAATGGATCATTGCCGGTTCGGGCATAAGTTTGGGCAGCATTGACATGCTCCTGAACAAGCTCTGGGAATTGTGGGGTAGATGGGCATTCTAAGATAGAATGCATGGGACTTGAGCATAGAACGCATGCTTCTTGAGTGTGTGCAGGAGTTTGTGACTTTAGGCTTAGAATTTGATCTATCTTTCTAGACAATGTAGCAACTTGGTTAGAAAGATCATCTGTTTGTTTCACTTCATACATACCACCTTTAAAAAGGGTAGATGAAGGAGACTCATTTAAACTCATATTGGCCATCGTGTGTTGCAACGAATTTTCACTTAAGTTTTCAAAAAGTTCCCACGCTTCATTTTCATTTTTTAATAGAAAAGTGCCTCCACATGAAGCATCTACAAGATGACGATTCTGATCCGTCAACCCTCTATAGAACCTCTGCACTAACTGCCATCGAGGTACGGCATGATGCGGACACTTCCGTAGAAGGTCCTTGAGTCTATCCCAGCTCTCATGAAACTGCTCAGTAGGCTGATGGGTAAAGGTAGTGATGGCATCTCTCATTTGGTTGGTTTTACCTATGGGAAAGTATTTCTTTAGAAAATCTTGTTGCATTTTTGCCCACGAGGTAATGGATTCGGGTTCAAGAGAGTATAGCCATTCTTTAGCCTTATCCTTAAGGGAGAATGGGAATAGTCTCATTCTTACCGCATCATCTGTAAGATTGTTCAATTTAAAAGTTGTGCAGATTTCCAGGAATTCATCCACATGCCTATATGGAACTTCGTAATTTCACCCATGAAATGATGGTAGCATCTGTATTATGTTGGACTTAATCTCGAAGTTACCAGCTATTGCAGCCGGTACTCGAATGCAGGACGGAGACATATAGGCATTTGAAGTGTAGTATTCTTTCAGTGTTTTCAGGTTCTCGTCCGCCATTTCAATCAAAGGGTGGGTGATACTTAATTGGCCTCTTTGGTTTTGTCTAAAGGTTCTCTCAATTTCACCGTCGAAGGCTGCTAAGTCTTCACCCAATGACCTATGCCCTTGCATAAACTAATCACGCAAACAAAAATAACAAAAACGACCCTAGATGTTGACAACTAGCACTGCATGCTGTCACAAAAATAAAAGGAAAATCACGCAACACCCAAATTAAACTAAAAAGAGAGGTAATAGATGGCAAACATTGGGAAAGGATGGCCTTTCCGCGTTGACGAGAAATCCACGTGTCGTTATCCGCCTCTCCAAATTGACTCCTACAAAGACAAGAAAATCAAATATCAAAATCCTACAAAGACAAGTCTAAACTAATAATAATTAAGCCAAACCGTTACCAAGTCCCCAGCAATGGCGCCAATTGATTGATTAATTTTTTTAACTATTTTTACTCGCAATCGCATGAGACTAAGTATAGTCTAGTGGAAACGAGGTCGAACCCAAAGGACTTGGAAGATTAATCTAATTCTAATGAAAGATTAAATTTTTATGATTTTAATTAACTAAAGAAGCAAACTTTAATAAGAAATCAAGTGATGAGAATATCAAAGCATCGAATCCACCACTAAACATGCAAGTATTACTCTCAATCAGTATTTTCACAAGATGATATGATATGGTAATTCATGTTCTTTGGTCGGACACATGAATTACTAGTGAATTCACTACACGTTCTTTGGTCGGACACGAAAAGTTCATTCACTATAAATTATGTAATTAATTCTATCCATTGGTCGGGCATAGAATCAATACAAACCTGTTATTATCTAGACACAGGAAATATCAAGATCAAATTTCAGTCATAATCATACCAGTCTATGGTCAAGCACTAGATCAAATTATGAAACATGAAATCGCATTAAGAACAATCATATCAACTCCAATTCATTAAACAATCAAGAGTAATAATACATATTTAGGTCTTCATCTAGCCTTGATAAGAAAATTAGCCAGACATAGAATAAGAGAAAGAAGAAGCTTGATTTGTTGAAGTGGTCATCTGCAGGAACACTGTTCACCGAGACTGTTCACAGATTTGTAGCACTGTAGCGAAATCACTGTAGCACCCCGGCACTGTTCACTGTCTTCCTCGATGAGCCGTGGTTACTATAGCAATTCGAATCGGCACTGTAGCAATCACAAAAACCCATCTTTCCTCTTTCTATCCTCCGGCCTACTTCCTCTCTTCTTCTTCCGGCCAAGACCTTGCCGGAATCCGGCGAAAACAACAACGAAAAGGGCTATTCTTCCGGCCGACAGTCCTCTCTCTAAACTAAAAGCTCTATTTTTCTATGCAAAAAGCTCTCCTTTCCTCCGGCAAAAGTTTCTATTTTTATAGACGCCAAACCCGTCCGATTCCTAGTCGAAATCGAATCAATTCGTGACTTTCAAGATTGAGCACAAACTCTTTTTTTAATTCTGGCACGATTCTGTCTCTTCACTTTCCCGATTGAGCACGACTCTTTTTCCCCATTCCGGCATGATTCTGTCTCTTCACGTTGTCGCCGTCTTTCCGTTGATGTCTCTCCTACAACCTCACCTTCTCCGGCACCGTCGAGCTCGCCACCTCAGTGGACCCATCGCCTGATTCCTCCATAAGCCTCGCCGTGCCCATCTTCCTTCGCCGCTAAGCTCCACCGTCACCAACTTTCCTCGCTCCTTCAAGTGGCCGCTGTCGAGACCCATCGCCTTCTAATTAAATGTAAATCCATTAAATCCACTTAACGCTTCTAAATTAATCAATTAAGCATATTTAGTTATTAAACTCCTAATTACTCACGTAATCATGATTAACCATTAATAATCCTTACTTCAACTAAAATTACGACCAACTTATAGGTAGAAAGGCATATAAAAATGTGTATATTTTGTAACTATCATGTATTATCCTCTCAAATATACCCGAAGGAGGTGCGCAAATATGTGCTATCATGAACCTAAAGATTACGATGACTGTATTAATTCTGATGTTCTTTGGTTAATAGGTAACACTGGATCCGTGTAAAACAAAGATTTAGAATGTATTGCTACAATGTTCTACACTTTTACTATATAAAGTATCATGCTATATCATATTGATCATAAATTTCTAAGATGAAGGTGTAGAATAAAACCACTTACTTGAGGGCTTCTATATTCCAGTTGATTATAAATCCAAGTACATGTGGTTAGTCTTCTTAAGCATTGTGGTATGCATTTGATGGGATAATAGGATTGTATGTTTTGTAGTGATTTTCTATTTCTTTTTGCACTTAGATTAAATAGGTTAATTTCATAAATACATGTTTGTGGGTAGCATGGCTGCAAACCCTCGTGAGACTTCACTCGTCCATCCAGGGACACCTGGGGGTTTAAAAGGCTTGTTGCATATGCTAAATGCAATCGCGATTTCCTGCAGAAATGGATTAGTTATATTTTTTTTGTCGTTTTGTTTTTTTTTTGCTCGAGGATTAGCAAAATGTAGGTTTGGGGGTATTTGATATATGCAAAATATACACATTTTTATATGCCTTTCTACCTATATGTTAGTCGTAATTTTAGTTAAAATAAGGATAATTAATGGTTATTAGTGTTAAGTGAATAATTAGGAGTTTGGTAATTAAATGCGCTTAATTGAGTTATTTAGATGCATTAATTAATTTTAATAGATTTATATTTTATTATGCATCTAATTACGATTTAATTTTATATATGCAGGCTTTAGAGCTCCAGATTCAGATCACCAAAAGCAAATGCACGTCAATCAGCTTATGTGAAGAGGTTGGAGATCCAACGGGCGTGGTTGCTATGACGGGTTTTAACCCAATGAAAAGAAAAGAAAAAAGAAAAAGAATAGAACCAGTACTGAACCGGATCAACTGTTCAAGTTGTCGGTCCGGTTTGAAAATGATGAAATGAGACCCGAGCCGATGGCACGGGTGGTTACCCAGAACAGAGAGTTCGAACTCTGCTCAAGCGCCTGGTTCAGAAGGCAGAGCTCTGCTTGAACGCCTCAGGAGGGGGTGGAATAGCGGCCGCCTAAGGTGGCGATGCCGGCGATGGGTCTTGGTGGAGAGAAGTTCGACGGCTGGGTTCGAGTTCGGGGGGTGGATTGACAGCAGCCATGAGTTCATGATAACGGCCATGGCGGATCACGGTGACAACGACGGCATTTCGGCAAAGGGTAACCACCAGTATAGGAGGGTTTTTTGGCGAGATTGACAACGTCATTAAGAGGAACAGTGCAGCAAAAGGAAGGATACTTGATCGGGAAAGATCGCGCGAGAACCAAATCGAGAAAGATTGATTTTTCTTGGAGATTTGTGCTCTGTTTTGGAATGGTTTAAAAACGAAATGTTTACTCTAAATTGGGACACGATTAAAGGCAAATCGGATTGAAGGCTTCTGATTTGGATGGTATTGAAGAAGGAAAATTGCTGCTTTTCGAAGGGGATCCGTCTATAAGAGAGAAGGAAAGCCGTCTGGAAGAAAGGGGCAGCTCTGCTTTTCTGGGTTCCGGCTGTGCAGAAAAGGAGGAGTGGAGGCCGGAGTTGGCCGGATCTGTGTTGGAGGAGAGGTGGCTTTTGTTTGAGAGAGCAAAGGAGATTGGTTTTGTTTTCGGGCAGTTCAGTGGAGAAAGGAAGCACAGTTGGCTTGAGAGAGGAGCAGAGCTGGCTGTTGAGAGGAAGAACTGTTGTGGCGGCTGCTCTATCGAGAGGCAGAGAAGGGAGAGAGGAGGTCGGCTGCTGTCTGCGGAGAAGGGAAGGCGGCTATGTAGGTGGAGTTGTTGCAGTCGAGAGGCTAGGCAAAGGGAGAGAAGAACTGTTGTTCTGGCGGCAGATTTGAGAGGAGTGGTTCTGTTTTGGTGGCTATTGACATACTGCATAGGATCGGGAAAGGCTGCTTTGGCTAATCGGTAGAGAAGGAGGAGGATTGCTGCTTTGGTCGAGAGACAGAGAAGTGGTCCTGTTTGGCTCAAGAAATCATAACATAGTAATTGCTTTGGCTCGAGAGAGCAAAGCAGAACCATTTGCCGTTTTTGCTCGAGAGAGAGAAAAGGTGCTGAGTCAAGAGGGGGAGAGCTTTGCTTTGGCTGAGAAGGGGACTATTTTGTTCTCTACGAGAGAAAGAGTAGAACGGTTGAGGCGTGCAGTCGAGAGATTGTTGCAGAAGGTGGAGGAGAGAGCAAAGCAGGACAGGATTACAGAACCAGGACTAATTGCAGACGAACTGAAAGCAGAGAACAAGCTTTTCTTTCTTATATCTTTCGTTTAGTCAATTTATGTGTATTAAGTTTACAACATCTGATTGCTTAATTAAAAATAAAAATTAGAACTTTTCATTTCATTGTTGATTGTTACACATGCTTTTAGAATTAGGTTGAATATCCTATTAAGTCTCTGAGGGATCGACCTCGTAGCTATTATTCTGCATTAGATTCGTGCGCTTGAGAGTATTATATTAAAATTTACATCACAGAGCATGCTGCCGCCATGACCAGAAGCTCATTGAGGGAGACGACCAACCTGATTCAGGCATAGGCCGGAATGGACTGGTCCACTACTAGATCAAATCGGTCTAATAAATAGGCCCAGTTCAGGCACAGGTCGGACAGGACTGGTCCACTCTTAGACCGAACCTGGTCCACTACACATACCCGGTTCACAAACCGGTTTGGATTTGAACTGTCGGTGGACATCCACCGACAGTTGGAACTGTTTACAGCTGACGGTTAAACCTGACTGTCTGTGTATTGTGGTGCAGTATGGTACATACATAGCTACAATGGTACATAGGCTGATTTTTATTATTTTTAAGTTGTTTGATATATGATTTCAAGTCCAAATTGGCTTATTGTCTTCACATGCTTGATGTTACTACATTTAAGTGCATTTATCCCTAATTTTATGCGGTTTTGATTGATAGGAGAGACCTTGATGGTAAGGAAAACCCGACTAATAAATATAGATGGTTTAGAGACTTAATCATTTTATGAAAGATAATAAAGTGATGAATGAGGGCTAAGCTTGAGGGTTGAGAAGAACCTAATCAAGATAAGGACTAAAATGCCCTTGAGATTGGAAGTCAGTTTATGAGTGTGAATGATTTTTGATCAAGCGACCGAATGGCTGTTAAGTCAATGTTAGTTATCTGTTGGACTTTTGAGCCAGCAGTCTTGAATTGCATGTGATAACTCTAAGGAGGGTTCATAGTAGTGATACAGTGATACTTGTTAAGGCTCACAAGGTATTGGTTGGGGCTATGTTGCATATTCCCTATGATGGAAGCTCTGCACTCCTGTTCTGCATCTTCCCTATGGTGAAAGCTCTGCCCGTCTATTATACATCTTCCATTTGGTGGAAGATCTGTGTCAGTAGTACCTGATGAGGACCAACATCTATTGACCAGGCTTAAGCTGTTGTATCTTTCTATGGATATTAGAGAGAGCATTTACATCTTATTTTGGCCATTGTTTACATCTTTCTATGGATATTAGAGAGAGCATTACATCTCCTATGGGCAAAGCTTAAGCTGTTTGCTTCTTCTCTATGGATTTTAGAGAGAGCATTTGCATCTTCCCTTTGGTGGAAGCTCTACACCCACCCTAGAGCTATTGATGCTAGGTGGTTTATTGTGCACATTGGAGGCACTAGCATCCTGGAAGGCTGCGTTCTCCCGACTCACATCGAGTCTAGGAACTGATGTGGAGCCAGACCCTTCCGACGGTCATACCTTCTAAGGTAAGGAATGGGCGAAACAGTCACCCTAGAGAGATTTAGGGCGTGCCTTTATTATCAGTAGTAACTGGAATAATAGTCACGGTGTTTTCGTGTTGCCTGTCATGTAGGAATGACATTCAGTGAATCTATTTATATGCGACAAAGACTTAATTAGTGAATATGAACTTTGGAAGGAATAAAAGACTTGCCTGAAAGAGTAATAAAAGAATCAAGTGGAATTCTATAATAGGTTGCATAAAATGTTAATGCAAATCTTGTTTATTTGAATGTTGATGATTGGGTTATGGTATCCCACTTAGTATTTTTATACTCAGCATCCTTATGTGATGTAGGTATTGCTATGGAAGATTGTCTTCACATGGCACTTGGGGATCAATCTCCACGCGTGGGTGAGACTTTCAAGAAAACATGGTCACCAATCTCAAACTCAAGATCTCTATGCCTTCTATTTGCATAGTGCCTTTGCCGTTCCTTGGCCAAACAAAGCTTTTCCCAAATGAACTTCACTTTGTTAGCACACAACTGAAACATCTCTGACTTGATCATAACTTTCTCACCGACTTCATTTCAACAAGTTGTAGATCTACATGGACGTCCATAGAGAGCTTCATATGGCGCCATCTCAATACTAGAATGATAGTTGTTCTTGTAGGCAAATTCAATCAAGGGTAAATGGTCATGCCAATTACCTTTCAGATCCAACACACAAGCTCGAAGCGTGTCTTCCAGAGGCTGAATCATCCTTTCTGATTGGCCATCAGACTGAGGGTGACACGCGTACTAAAATTTAGAGTGGTGCCCAAAGCTTCTTGTATACCCCTCCAATAGTGTGACGTGAATCTAGGATCCCTATCAGACACTATAGAGTGAGGGGCACCATGCATTCTTACAATTTCTCGGATATATAGCTGAGTCAAACTTTTCAGAGTCTCCTTCCACCGAATTGGTAAGAAGTGTGCAGACTTGGTCAACCGATCTAATGTCACCCAAATAGCATTATGTTTCCTCTGAGTAGGAGGTAAGCCCACCACGAAATCCATAGTGATGTGCTCCCACTTCCATTGTGGAATCTCTAGTGGTTTTACAAGTCCTCCAGGTCTCTGGTGTTCTGCTTTAACTTGCTGATAATTGAGACATCTAGCTACAAATTACCAATATCCTTCTTCATTCCATCCCACCAGAAGTTATGCTTCAAATCTTAGAACATCTTGGTTCCACCCTGAAGAATGGTGTACTTAGAATGATGAGCCTCACTCAATAATTCTCCATGCAGTTCTGAGACAGCTGGGACTACCAATCGACCTTTGAATTGAATTCCCCCATCAGCTCCTCTAACAAAACCTGTCTTCTTGAGTAAGTTCTGAATTTCTGAATCTGTTACATGTGATAAAATAATCTTCTCAACAATCCCCGATTGAACTACAAAGTTGGCCACAAAAGACTTCCTTCCTTTAGATGAACGTTCTATATGTAGGCTTGCCATAGATTTTACCAATTCCCACTCTTTGACCATCATAAAGGCAACAAGGGTTTATGACTTTCTGCTAAGTGCATCCGCCACCACATTAGCTTTGCCAGCATGGTAAGCTATAGAGAAGTCATAATCTTTGAGATACTCGAGCCAACGGCTTCGTCTCAAATTCATGTCTCTCTGAGAGAATATATACTTCAAGCTTTGATGATCTATAAAGACTTCAAACTACATACCATAAAGATAGTGCCTCTACAACTTCAATGCAAACACCACTGCAGCCAGCTCTAGGTCATGTGTTAGGTAATTTCTCTCATGTGGCTTTAGTTGTCTTGAGCCATAAGCTACAACTTTGCCATGATGCATGAGTATACAACCTAAACCTTTTCCAGAAGCATCATTGTACACCACCAAGCCCCTTCTTCTAAAGGAAGAGTAAGAATTGGTACACTAGTTAATCTATTCTTCAACTCCAAGAAATTGTTTCCACAATTTTCATCCCAAATAAACTTTACATCCTTCCTTGTCAATTTGGTCAAAGGTAAGGCAAGAGTAGAAAAACCTTCGATGAATCTTCTATAATACCTAATCTCAGTGACTGTCTTTGGCCTCTTCCAATTGACTATAGCCTCAACCTTAGATGGATCAACATATATGTCATCCTTTGAAATAATATGCCCTAGGAAATTAATTCTCTCCAGCCAAAAGTTACACTTGCTAAACTTGGCATACAACTGATGTTTCCTGAACCTAATACATGTTCAAAATGTTTAGCATGGTCTTCCAAGGATGACAAATAGATAAAGATGTCATCGACAAAGACAATGACAAACTCGTCTAACCAAGGTTGATAAATCCTATTCATCAAATCCATAAAAGTTGCAGGTGCATTGTTTAATTCAAAGGGCATTACTAGGAATTCATAATGGCCACACTTGTCTTAAAGGTAATCTTAGGGATGTCTTCATTTCGAATCCTCAACTGATGATAGCCCGAGCGAAGGTTAATTCGAGAAAAAACTTTGACTAAATGTAACTAGTCAAATATATCATCTATCCGAGGCAAGGTTTTCTTTTTAGCAGTCACCTTGTCCAACATCCCATAATCGATACATAATTTAAGGAAACCATCTTTCTTCTTGACAAGTAGAACTGGTGCTCCCCAAGGCGAGACACTTGGAAAAATAAATCATTTGTTGAGCAACTCTTGTAATTGCTTCTTCAACTCATTCAACTCCACTGGAGCCATCCAGTATGGTGCTTTGGACACTGGTGATGTCCCAGGACACAACTCTATTATAAAGTCAACTTCCATTCCAGAAAGTAAATCAGGTAATTCCTCAGGAGACTGAGGTCCTATTGGTATATCCTCCAAATTTAGATAAGTTGCTTCACAAGTGATCACACTTGTCCGATAGGTTACGCCTCCCTTGATCAGAAGTTTATGCACCTTCAAAGCTGAGCAGTTAATATTCTAGTTGCAGTCCAATCTAAAATCTTCAAAAGATGAATCAAAATTCTACAAATATCTTAATCCATCTATCTATCCTAGTTAACAAACTTTCGAGTGTCGATAAACTTCTAACACTCAAACAAGCAATTATGACAAATCAAATATAAAATATTCTTCTTAATATTATTTTAACAAGTCTGTAACAAGAGATCAACCCTGATGCATATATGCACCAAAGGATTTTTATTACAAATAAAGCTTCCCTATTAAAACTACTATCCTAAGAACTTCTTCCTCTAAGTCTCTTCACTTCAAAGATACTTATCAAATATAACCAAAGCCACGCGAGTTGGTGCAAGTAAAAACTCTGGGTGCAACACGATCTCCCATATGGTCATGTGGGGCCAGCAGTAACCCTGAGACTTGAATCTCCTATAAAGAATGTCCAAAAAGGCTACCTCATGAGCCGCCCTCCGATAGACTGGGTGATCACTCACAATCTGGGAGACCAGCTCTATAATCATTGGTGAGGTACCAACCTCAAACGTGAGTACTATACTTGTCGGCTGAGCATCTGCTACAGATTCTTCTTCCAGGGGATGTTCCTCGAGGTCAAACTCAGTATACTCATAATCAATGTCATGATCCCTTTGTCCTCCAGCATTGGATGATGATGCCCTAAGCGTAGTCTTTTCCTGTCCGGCAGTGCTTCCAACAGACTCCTCTTGAGAGATCTGATGAGGTGGAGATCTCTCTGGCTGGAAATTTTCCACTCTATTTCCAACAATATCAGAATTTCTGACTATCCAAATATTTCTCCTTGAAGGTGCCATATCAACCTACAAGGTAAAATAACTTATTACTAACCTTCACTCAACACCCAACTATAACTATATATATATATATATATATATATATATCATAAGAGGACTTCCAGACTTTGGGATAAAGGTTATGCTCTGATACCAACTGTCATGGCCTAGATGCTTAGTCGACAAATTTCAACTAATGATTTATTGTATGGAGGAATAATCCTTTGATTTTTTGCTCTCTGATTTAATAAAAGTTTTGAAAATACGGGACGTGACATCGATATATCTCCGACATTTTTGTCTCTTTGGTCGACCGATACTTTACCGATATCTGATATGACATCCCTTAGGAAGGACCTAAAAGGAAAATTATGAGAGTAGTGAGATCATGGAATGTTGTATTAGCGATATATCGCAGATATATCGATATCGGCCTTTAACGGGTAAATACATTGAAATATCGATTTTGAATTTTTTTAAAATATTTCCGATATATCGGCGATATATTGTTTTCGGTCTGATATATCGGTGTTTATAAAAACAAAAATCATTTTAAAAAAATAATTTTTTTAAATTAAAAAAATCAACTTTCCTGTTAGTTTTCCATCCTATGCCAAGTGGAAGGATACGGGCTTTAAACGCAAATACATATTTTGAATTATATGTGCATATTTTAAAATTTATACTTGTCTAAATGAGTATCACTCATTTTAGAAGTTATATACTCATTTTAGAAGTTATATTGTGAAAATATATGGCAAAAACTAGTTTTAGAGCACCGATATTTTTTTAGAAATATCTCCGATATTTTGTATCTTTGGTCGACCGATATTTTACCGATATCCGATACGACATTCCTTGAGTGAAATCCCTGGGCCCCATTTTTATGATGGAAAAGAATATAGGTACATACCTTGCAAATATCGACATTTAATTGCACAATCACGAGTCTTCTGGTGCCTGGCAACAGGATAAGTTCTATTTATACTTCTTACATACGTAGCACTTGCCAGAAAACTTCTACTCCATGTTGTCATTGCTTTTGGACGATATTTATATGACGAAATCTTAAATCTTCTTTTTCTTATTGTTCTTTAGGTGCTCCGATTGATTGATCAAGGAAGAAGAAATATACAACAAAGAGCAACATATCTTTCATGTATAAGATCCATCAAAAGTTAAGCATATTCATGGAATACTAAACTCCTATTACCTTCTACTAAATACATTTCAAACTTGCATATTCTCTACCCTGTCATTAGATAATTTCCTTGGATTCCATTAAGGATGGCCGGCCTCGAACCACTGCTCCATGATTACATGTTCCCATGAGCTGCATAGGCTACTACACTAAAACCTCTTCTTTTACAATGATCAAAGAAAATTATCAGGTACAATGGCTTGGCCACATCACTTTTAGTCTGTCGATTGCTATGATCATGGCACTTACTTGTGCGCTTCAGCTGTTTAGCACCTCTGACACCCTAGTGTAATTAGCCAGGGACACCCAATAATTTCTCTTCATTAGATGGTCCTACTTTTCGTAAGTTGTTGCGCATGAAAAATATACATTTTTACATGCCTTTTTACTTATTTTTTAGTCATATTTTCTACTTAAAATAAGGAATAAAGTGGGTTATTAGTAATTAAGAATTAAATAATTAATGCACTCTAAATTGCTCAATTTAAATGTGTTCCGTAATTTAATGAATTATTTGGTGCGTCTAATGTGGGACATATTTCATTTATGTAGGCTTAAGTGTTCGGATTTTAGAACCGCCAAAGTAAAGCAATTATGCGTGTTCTGAAGTTCCAAAGTAAACCAAGAGCTGAGATCAAGTGTGCAGAAAAGATCTGAACCGTTGATGATGCACTTAAGAGAATACGGGCCTTCAGAGTCAATCCGGCGGCTGAGATTGATACAACGGGTTTGCTGATCGTTTAAAATTAAACCCGTATAAGTGCACAAGGCAATTGTGTACTACAGCAAGTATTGGGGGGGTTGTCGAATGTAAGGGACAGATAAACAATTTACCGGATTCAATAGAAAAGTGCAATTTTATTTAATCCAAGAAAAAAATTGAACTTTAACTAAACTAAGCTGAGATTTAATCAATATGGAGAATACCAAGGCGTCGAATCCACCACAATAAATTAGTGTATCATCTCTCTCTCTCTCTCTCTTTTGAATAAAGATTTCTAATTGGCTAGCGTATTGCTCTCGGACATACACTTGTCAATTAAAATTATAGTGCTCTCCTCTCGGACGTAACATATAAATCAATTAAGCACTTAAAACTGTGATCTATCTCTATCGAGTATAAACCAATTAATCTTTATTAATATATGACACTTCAGATTACTCACATTCCTCTCGGACACGCAAGTGCTCTTTCAGATTGAAATCCAATTAATTCACTGTTGTCTCTCTCGAGTACAAAGAACAATATTCAAAGAATTAACTTTAATTTCATAACAAAGAGTCATACACCAATTAGAGTAAAAGTAAGATAAGAGAAAAGAAACTATACAACCAGTCTATTTAGCTTCACCTACGCTTTGGAAAAGAGTTTCGCCTTACATTGGAGGAGAAATCATCATCATGTTCTTCATCTTCTTCTTCTTCTCTCCTTTGCTTTAGCCTCCAAGGTCTCCAAAGAGACTTAAAACTCTATTCTCTAATACTCAACACGTTCCATTTAAGGCTTATTTATAAGGTTGGGAAGAAAACACAAAATAACCCTTCCAATTCCAAGTCAAAATCGGTCAATTTCCACTTTTGCACACACGACGATCGATCGCCAATACGGGACGATCGATCGTTCTCTCAGTTTATTCCTTCAGCCCAATTTTCTAATGGTCATAACTTTATACTCCGAGCCCCGAATTGTGCGTGGTCCGTGGCGTTGGAAAGTAAACTTCTTGAGCTTTAAATGAAGCTTGAATCAGTCCAATCAGAGAGATGCACACAAAGTTATGAAGATTCAAACATTGGAGTCACTTTTCACCTAATTTCTGCATCTTACTCTTGTTTTCCTACAAAAACCAAACACTAAATTAAAGTATCACTAAATCTAATCAAACATTAACATAAATATAAGTTAAGGAGTTAATATAATGCATTTTTCATGTGTAGATCAAACCCCAAACCTATATTTTTCTAGTCCTTAGTAAAACAAAACAAAAATAAATAAATAAAAGGAACTAATGCATAAAAATAAACGCCACTTTCGTAGGGAACAAGATTGTATTGAGTGCATGCAACAAGCCGTTAAACCTCTAGGGGGCCCTAGTAGGACGAGTTGTATCTCGTGAGGGTTTGGAGCCATGCTACCCACAAACATGTATTTATTAACCTAATTAACCTAAGTGCAAACAAAACAAAATAAAATAAAACATTACAAAATAATCAACCTATTTTCTCAAAAAATGCAAACCACAATGCTTAAGAAAATCAACCACACGTACTTGCTTCAAAATCAACGGAAATATAGAAACCCAAAAGTAAGTGGTTTTATTCCACACTTTCATCTTTGAAATTTCTGCTCAAATATGACATAGCATGATAATATAAATAATAGAAAGTGTAGAACATTATAACAATACATTCTAAATCTATGTTTCACATAGATCTAATGTGACCTATTAACCAAAGAAAATCAGAATCTACATAGTCATCGTAATCTCTAGGTTCATGATAGCACAAATGCCTATGCACCTCATTCGGGTCCAACATTCTAGATTTGAGGGGATAATACATCATAGACTTTTTTTTTCAATAGGGCTGTGTAAGACTGACTTCAAGATGCTTAGGTTTAACAATGACTCAGGCCAATGACTCCCAGCCAGTTGGCTCAGGGCATTAGGTTTTAAGTATAGACCGCTTCGGGCCCGAGCATAAGCCTAAGTTAATCCTATAATAGACAAGCAACCCCTTTCTTTCTTTTGTTTTCTCGTTTTTTTTATTTTTTTTCATTTTCAGCATTCATATTTTCCATTGCATCTTATCTTGTCCAGGTTGTATTATACTCTCAACTTATTTCCGGTTCTAAGCCCTTGCCATTACCTAGTAAATGGTCTATCATGATTTTTTAAGCTCAACAGACAACCACATATCAACTAATGACTCTGAATAAAGACATCCCACAGAAGATTAGTATTCAACAAATTTTTAGAGGGTATTACTTTATGTACTAGTGTGTGTGAGTGAGTTTTATTAGCTCAAGCACTTGTTCTACAAGACTCGGATCCTGAAGTCATCAACCTGGATCGATTAAATTATTGCCCCACATACTCCTATCCTTATTACCTATATATGGAGCACATTGCGGAATGAAGGGGTAGAGTGGTGGGTGGGGAAGCTTTGGAAAGAGGGGTCCCTACATTAGCCATGGGAAAAGATCATGACAGAATTTAAAATAAAGGGCTCCTCCTCCGTCAAATCAACTAATTTGGCCATAGGGGCCTTTTCGAGTAACATATGCTGAAGAGCCTCATCTAATAGTGAATCAAATATACAATCTATGAAACAGTCTAAGTTACTTTCAATAAGCAAAGGGTTAGATCGGTAAAGACATGGTATGAATGGTACTTCAGGATCGGAAGGTTCCGTTAATAGTGCAATAGACTGTGACTCCTCAGATATAGAAGAAGGTTTCAAGCTGGGTTCTATCAACGCACTCACTTCTTCTTTAATTTTCACACCTTCTTGATCATTTCGTAAAATCCACTCAAGCTCATTTTCAAATTTTTGGGCACTCTAAAGGGTTGTAACATTATGATCAGGGAAAAAATATATCCCTTGGTCAAAAAATTGGCCCATCAGATATTGGGGTTGGATAGGTAAAGTGCATTCTTCGCTAATATCCATGGCCTATGCCAGTTGTTCTAACTGCGTTTCTAAATTGGCAAGGGGCTGTGTGTGGGAATGGACAAGCTAGCCTTGGGTCCTTAGCTCACCTGTGAAGATTTTGGGACTCATTCACATACTTGCGTATAAAATCTGGGTACTCGGAGGCCAAAGGACACTCTACTGGGGTATGAATATGACTTAAACAGAGTGCACATGGTTCTGACATAAAAGGAGTTGTAGATTGTAGGGAAGATATGCTACTCCCAAAGTTAGAGTGATTATCCCAACCACGTTTGTAAGTATCAGAATATAAAGGACGTGGGTAGTAGGGTACTCAAAGGAAGGAGAATTAAGTGTGTGTGAGGAATAATAATCATTACAGCTCATCTATGTTTGTCATGGCATTCATCAATACCCGAACCAAACTGTCACACATCTACAAATCAGAGAAACAATCCTAGATATCTGCAACTAGCAATCAACATCCCTAGATATCAACAACTAATAGTGATTATCCTGGTAGTAGGGTACTCAAAGGAAGGAGAATTAAGTGTGTGTGAGGAATAATAATCATTACAGCTCATCTATGTTTCTCATGGCATTTATCAACACCCGAACCAAACTGTCACACATCTACAAATCAGAGAAACAACCCTAGATATCTGCAACTAGCAATCAACAACCCTAGATATCAACAACTAATACTCCTAATAGCCACAACTAGCACAATATGCAGTCACAGAAAGAGAGTAAAAATATTCAAGTTAGAGTGATTATCCCAACCACGTTTGTAAGTATCAGAATATAAGGGACGTGGGAAGTAGGGTACTCAAAGGAAGGAGAATTAAGTGTGTGTGAGGAATAATAATCATTACAGCTCATCTATGTTTCTCATGGCATTCATCAACACCCAAACCAAACTGTCACACATCTACAAATCAGAGAAACAACCCTAGATATCTGCAACTAGCAATCAACAGCCCTAGATATCAACAACTAATAGTCCTAATAGCCACAACTAGCACAATATGCAGTCACAAAAAGAGAGTAAAAATATCAAATACCAAAGTTAATCTAAAAAAGAAGGATAAGAGAGGGCAAACAAAGGGAAGGGATGGCCCTTCTACATTGGTGAGAATTCCACGTCTTCTCTTAATCCTACACAAGAAAGCAAAAATACAAATTAAGCTACTGAAAAATAATCTAAGTAAAGACTTACTAAACTACTCTAAGACTAAACTACACTAAGAATTTAGTAAATTATTCGCTTTCATCCCTGGCAACGGCGCCAAAAATATGATCGTTTAAAATTAAACTATTGCAAGTGCATAAGGCAATTATGTACTTTAAATAACCAACTAATATAAAATTAATTAATTAATTAATCTACTAAAAAAAACTAATTTGACAAATAAAAGTTAAAACTTTCAATCAAATACTTAAAATACTAGGGCATAAGAATCAGCACATCACAATTATAGGAATAATTATCCACAATCAGCAATTGTTCTCACGATTATCTTGTATAGAATTTGAATTCAATCTATTCTCCTACGGAAGATTTCAGCATGAAAGCATACAAATTTCGGATTAAAACTTGTCTTCTCTTGTATATCAATAGATAAAATTTAAATCATTAGTTGTATCCATCATTTAATAAATCACAACTAAGATCCAAACAACATATTATTGCAATTAAATTGAGAATAACAATTATTAAAGTTCATTAATTTGAGATAGCAATTGCGTCATAATATCCCTACAATTGATCTGCCAGAGAATTGAACTAACAAAACATTAAGATTCATCTCAATTAAAAATTGAATTAAACTTACAAGAATTTCGGAATCATAGAAAAATAACAAAATGCATTGTTCGTCTTTTGCTCTTGATCGACTGTTCCCAGCACAGTTCGTTATAAGAAATGCAAATCCAATGAAGCCACAGCAATAGCCGGATTTAAAAACTAAAATGAAAACGAGAAAAAATATCAAAATTTTGGAACTGTAATTGCTCTCGGTCGTCCTATCGGCCGGCTTGTTTTTTTTCTTATGCTCAACTCTGTTTTTATAGACTGCAAAAGAAGACAGTCCTTTTTGTCCCTTTCCACCTTGAGGATGAGCCCGAATCCGACACACCAAATACCATTCAAAATCCGTGGAATGAATCCAAGTTGAAGACAATACAAACCGAGCACGATTCCTTCTGAATATCCCGTATCCAGTCGCTTCCAATTTGAGCCCCTCTTCTGCAGATTTGACCTGCCTTGCCCCTATTTTTGAATCTATTGAGCGCTCGAGCAATCCTTTTAGTTTCCCCATTCAAGTTGATCTCCTCACGTGGCTTTCCAAAATCAGAACTTTTGTGTCTGCTTTTCCTACTCGCCATGGCTGCCGTTGGATCCTTCCTTTATCACCGTCGTAGTGCCTCAGCCCGCCGCAGCTGTCGCCATGTCAGCCGCCATTGGTGACTCCTCCGTCATTTCTTAGCCGTTCACCGATCATGAGCTCGGCCACCACCATTGTCCCCACTTCGATCTCCTTTCTACTTGAGTGTCAAATATGCTAGTTTGTTGCGCCCCATCCGTGACGGCCGCCATCAGATTTCTCTTGCTGTTGCCGTCGGCCTTGAGCTCGAACCCAGCAGTCGACTCACCAGCGAGCTCATAGTTCTCTCCGTCGGCATTGGCTTCACCTGTCTCTGCCAGCCACTTGAGTCGAGCTCGAGCTCTGCTCCTCTATTAGACACCCGAGCCATCGGCTCGGGTCGTCATCTTTCATTTCATTTCTTTTTTTTTGCTGACCGAGCCGATTTACCAATTCGATGTCCTTTCTTCATTCTTTTTTTCCTTTCTCTCAAGTCAAATGATCTACACATGAAATATTTATTTTATTAGCTCCTAAACTTATATTTATGTTACTGTTTGATTAGATTTAGTGATACTTTAATGTGGTTTTTGGTTTTTGTAGGAAAATAAGTGTAAGATGTAGAAATGAGGTGAAAAGTGACTCCAATGTTTGAATATTCATAACCTCGTGTGTGTATCTCTGATTGGACTGGTTCAACCTTCCTATCAAAGTTCAAGAAGTCAACTTTCCAACGCCACTGACCGCGTACAATTCGGAGTTTGGAGTATAAAGCTATGACCATTGGAAAATCGGGTTGCAGGAATTAACCGAGAGAACGATCGATCGTCCCGTATTGGCGATTGATCGTCGTGTGCACAAAAATGGAAATTGACCTATTTTGACTTTGAATTGGAAGGGGTCTTTTGTGTTTCCTTCCCAACCTTATAAATTGGCCTTAAATAGAACATGTTAAGCATTAGAGAATAGAGTTTTGAGTCTCTTTGTAGACCTTGGAGTCTAGAGAAAAGGAGAAAAGAAGAAGATGATGATGAAGAATATGATAATGATTTCTCCTCCAATGTAAGGCTAAACTCCTTTCCAAGGCATAGGTGAAGCTAAATAAACTGGTTGTATAGTTTCTTTTCTCTTATTTTACTTATTCTAGTTAGTGTATGACTCTTTGTTATGCAATTACAATTAATTCTTTGAAATTTGTTCTTTGTACTCGAGAGAGACAAGAGCGAATTAATTGAATTTCAATCTGAAAGAGCACTTGCATGTCCGAGAGGAATGTGAGTAATCTGAAGTGTCATATATTAATAAAGATTCATTGGTTTATACTCGAGAGAGATAGATCACAGTTCTATGTACTTAATTGATTTATATGTTATGTCCGAGAGGAGAGCACTATAATTTGAATTGACAAGTGTATGTCCGAGAGGAATATGCTAGCCAATTGGAAATCTTTATTCAAAAGAGAGAGAGAGAGACGATACACTAGTTTATTGTGGTGGATTTGAAGCCTTGGTATTCTCCATATTGATTAAATATCAGCTTAGTTTAGTTAAAGTTCCATGCTTTTCTTAGATTAAATAAAAATTGCACTTTTCTCTTGAATTTGGTAAATTGTTTAACCGTCCCTGAGGTTCGACAACCCACCAATACTCATTGAATTGAGTCTTTGATTAGTCGTAGCTATAGTTAATTGAATCAATTTAATTCTTCAACAAGGGTAGTAATCTGATCTTCGAATTGGAGTTCCATAAATACAAGTCTTTGTGGGTTCGACCTCGTAAAATTGTGCGACTGTACTCAAAATACAATTTGTACACTTGCGAGTAAAATTAAGAGATTAATTAAGACAACAACAAGTTTTTGGCGCCGCTACCGGGGACTTGTAGGAAATCTAATTCTTAGACTAATTGTACCCTTGTAGTTAATTTTAGGTCATAAAAACTAAAAAAAATTTAAAAAAAAGGACGTGGGAGTTGATTGACTGTGTGTGATCACACACTGCGTCTGGTTAGAAATAATTATAATCCAATAGTGGAAAGTGAAACTGAAGTTTATCTTTCAGTTAAAATGGAAGCCCAACCCGAGAAATCTCTGAGAGAGTTATTTCTTCCAATCACAATCAACCCTCCATCTTGCATAGTGTTGCCTGCAACTTCTACAAAATATTTTGAATTGAAACCTCAAATAATTCAACTGTTGCCCAATTATCATGTCATAATATAGAGGATCCTTACATGCATGTAAAGGATTTTCTAAAAATTTGTGCAACTTTTAGGTTCACAAACTTCTCAGATGAGTCTGTTCGTCTACGCCTTTTCCCCTTTTCTTTGAAGGACAAGGCCAAGGCATGGTTGAATTTCTAGAAATATGGATTATATATATTCACATTTTAGCACTTCCCAACATACAAGACCCATCAAGCTTTGCACGTGGGCATAACTAAGGGAGAATCAACATCAAGCGCCTAACAATGGAGGTCTCTACGAAATCAAAGAGCACGTAGATGTTAAGGTCAAACTCGATGCGCTAACCAAGAAAATAGATGCTCTGAGTTTGAACCGAAGCATCAATGCCCTCAACGTGAATGAAGCATGCTCTGTGTGTGCTAGCCCGATGCATACATCTCTGAACTACCATACTTATCTAGAGTGTTATGCAGAACAAGTCAATGTTCTAAATAATTATAGGAAGCCGACAGCAAATCCCTTCTCTGAAACCTACAATTTAGTATGGAGAAATCTTCTAAATTTTTCTTTGAGACAGAATCAACCACCTATGAATGTCGGTGGGCAGCCCATGTAACCCATGCATAATCAGTTTAGGCAGAATAACCCACCTTATCCAGCTTTATCTCAACCTCTCACCCAATATCAACAACCTGCCACTCAATCGCAAGGGCTTACACAAAAACAATCATTATTAGAAGACATTCTAAAATTTTTCATTCAATCTACAAGCCAAGTTATTCAGTCAACCAACCAAGCTATGCTTGAGATAAAAAATTCTACACACATGAACACTCAAGCAATTTCTAAGTTAGAGACTCAGGTTGGTCAGTTGGCTACTCAATTAGCAGAAAGTGAGAGAGAGGGAGATTCCCTAGTCAACCAGTGCCTAACCAGATGGAACAATTCTCCATTAGCAGTAGCTCTAATTCTTCACAAAATGAGGAACATGTTCAATCAATTATCTCCCTTAGGTCTGGAAAATAAGTTGATAATAAAACTGAAGTAGCTGAAAAAGAAGAAAATGAAAACACTAAGCCTGAAATAGAACTAAAGAAGTTAATTCTTCCCCAGTTGTTGACAATGATTCTCCACCAAGGAATTTTGTACCTAAGGCACCATATCCACAAAGACTAGTCAATCCTAAAAAGGTGCACAATATGGAGATATTTTCGAAGTGTTTAAACAAGTGCAAATAAACATTCATTTTCTAGATGCAATTCAACAAGTGCTTTCATATGCAAAATTTTTGAAAGATCTAGCCTTTGTCAAAAAGAAAAACAATGTTCATAAGAAAGCATTCCTAGCAGAACAAGTCAGCTTTGTGATTCAATGTAAATTTCCTATCAAATATAAAGACTCTGGCCGTCCCACAATTTTATGCATGATAGGGAAACATCAAATTGAGCGAACATTGTTAGATCTGAGGGCAAGTGTGAATTTATTGCCTTACTTTGTGTATGTGCAATTAAGTCTGGGAGAGCTAAAACCCACGTCAATGACACTTCAATTAGCTGACCATTCGGTTAAAATTCCTCGAGCTGTTGTTGAGGATGTTTTGATAAAGGTTGATACATTTTATTTCCCTATGGACTTTATTGTCCTTGATACTCAACCTATTCCAAACATAAGTGGACAAATACCTGTCATTTTGGGTCGTCCATTTCTAGCTACATCTAATGCTATCATTAATTACAGAAATGGAGTGATGCAAATTTCTTTTGGGAATATGAAGGTGGAATTAAACATCTTTGACATCAGTAAACAACCACCTGACATGGATGATGTGAATGAAATGAACCTAGTTGAAACGCTTGTCCATGAAACTTTTCTTCAAATACATTCCCAAGATCCCTTAGAGGCCTGCTTAACACATTTTGGTTGTGAATTTGATATCGATCAGTCAATTGAACAAGTGAACTCATTGCTTGACTCTGTACCTTTGATGAGTACTAAACGGTGGCAACCAAAAGTGGAACCTCTTGCCTTATCATCATCACCAGTTGTTCCATCTAGTGTTGAGCCACCTAAATTAGACCGGAAACCATTACCTGATACTCTGAAATATGCTTATTTAGGTCCTGTTGATTCCTTACCTATCATTATTGCATCTGACCTAGATGTGGCTCAAGAGTGTAAATTACTTGATGTTCTTGTAAAGCACAAAGAAGCAATAGGGTGGACCATTGTTGATATTAAAGGCATCAGTCCCTCTATTGTTATGCATAGAATTCATTTGGAGGATGATGCCAAGCCTTCTCGTGAATCCTAAAGGCGTCTCAACCCTGTAATGCAGGAAGTGGTTCGAGCTGAAATCCTAAAGCTTTTGGATGTAGGAGTTATCTACCAAATCTCTGTCAGTAAATGGGTAAGTCTTGTTCAAGTTGTGCCAAAAAAATCGGGCATAACTGTTACGAAGAATGATGCTGATGAGTTAGTCCCAACTCGAGTTTAAACGGGATGGCGAGTTTGTATTGATTATAGGAAGTTGAATGCTTTGACAAGAAAAGATCATTTTCCCCTTCTTTTCATTGACCAAATGCTGGAGAGGTTAGCGGGACATGAATATTATTGCTTTCTTGATGATTATCCTGGTTATAACCAAATTCCCATTGCCCCTGAAGACCCAGAAAAGACCACTTTTACGTGTCCTTTTGGTACCTTTGCCTACTATCGCATGCTATTTGGGCTATGCAATGCACCTACTACCTTTCAAAGGTGTATGTTGAGTATTTTCTCTGATATAGTAGAGCGATTTCTAGAGGTATTCATGGATGATTTTTCTGTCTTTGGATCTAATTTTGATGAATGTTTGCACCATCTATCATTAGTGATGGTGTGGTGTAAAGAAAAGAATCTTGTACTTAATTGGGAGAAATGTCATTTTATGCTTCAAAAAGGAATTGTTCTCGGGCATATTATATCTCATAGAGGCATTGAAGTTGATAAAGCTGAAATTGATTTGATTTCACATCTTCCACCACCGCAAACTGTGAAAGAAATCAGATCATTTTTGGGCCATGCTGGATTTTACAGAAGATTCATTAAAGACTTTAGTAAAATTTCAAGACTTTTGTGTAATCTTCTTGCAAAAGATACATCATTTGTCTTTGATGATGCTTGCAATCATGCCTTTTAGAAACTCAAATCAGAGTTAACATCTGCACCTATTATTCGGTCACCTGATTTGAGCCTACCTTTTGAAATCATGTGTGATGCCTTTGATTATGCTATTGGTGTTGTGTTGGGGCAACGAATTAATAAACTTCCCCATGTGATTTACTATGCCAGTAAAATATTGAATGATGCTCAACTTAATTATTCTACAACTAAAAAAGAGTTCCTACCAGTAGGCTTTGCTTTAGATAAGTTTCGGTCTTATTTATTAGGATCGAAGGTCTATATTTATCCACATCATACTGCATTGAAGTATCTTTTATCTAAAGAAGATGCTAAACCTCATCTTCTCCGATAGATATTATTGCTACAAGAATTTGATATTGAAATTCGGGATAAGAAAGGTTCAAAAAATGTTGTAGCCGATCACTTGTCTAGATTGACAGTTGACTTTACTGATGAATCATTGCCCACAACTGAACCATTTCCTGATGAGCAATTACTTGCAATGTCCCAGTTGCCTTGGTTTGCTGACATAGTTAACTATCTAGTAACTGAACAAATTCCATCTCATTAGTCTTCCCATGATAGGTGCAAATTTTTGTCCAGGGTTAAGTATTTCTTTTGGGATGATCCATACTTGTTCAAATATTGCCCTGATCAGATTATTAGGAGATGCATTCCTAAACATGATCAACAAAGCATCATTTTCTTTTGTCATGATCAAGCTTGTGGTGGCCATTTTAGTTCAAAAAAGATTGTTGCAAAGATTTTGCAGTGTGGATTTTATTGGCCTACTATTTTCAAAGATTGTCATGCTTATTATTCAGCATGTGAAAGATGTCAGAAGTTAGGAGTACTTTCACGTCGTAACATGATGCCTTAACCCCAATCCTTATTGTAAACCTTTTTTATGTATGAGGTATTGACTTAATGGGACCTTTCCCTAACTCTTTTGGCGATCTTTATATCCTTGTTGGGGTAGACTATGTCTCTAAATGGGTAGAAGCTATAGCATGCAAGACCAATGACCACAAAGTGGTGGTCCAATTTTTGAAGGACAACATTTTTACACATTTTGGTTCTCCCCGTGCGATCATAAGTGATGGGGGAAAATATTTTTGTAATAGGGTTTTTGAACAGTTAATGAAGAAATATGGCATAACCCACAAAATTGTTACCCCATATCACCCCTAGACAAGCGGTCAAGTTGAGATATCTAATCGGGAGATTAAGCATATTTTAGAAAAAGTAGTCAATCCTAATCGCAAAGATTGGTCACTGAAACTCACCGATGTTTTGTGGGCTTACCGTACTACATTTAAAACTCCCATTGGAATGTCTCCATACCATATTGTTTGTGGGAAAGCTTGTCATCTTCCTATTGAAATTGAGCATAAAGCTTATTGGGCAATTAAGCATCTGAATTTTGATCTGAATAGAGCAGGAATTCAAAGGAAACTGCAGTTGAATGAGTTGGATGAGCTTCGTAATGATGCTTATGAGTGTGCAAAATCATACAAGGATCACATGAAAGAGGTTCATGATCAAAATATTCTGTGAAAATCTTTCACACCCGGGCAGAAAGTTCTTTTATACAATTCTCGTTTGCATCTGTTTCCGAGTAAATTGAAGTCTCGATGGACAGGACCTTTTATAGTTTGTGTTGTTTATTCTCACGAGGTGGTTGAAATATAAAACTCCAAGAATGGTGATATATTCAAAGTTATTAGTTATCGTCTTAAACCATTCTTGGAATTGCAGCAACCTCAGATCGATGAATTGAGTCTGGGAGACCTGACTTATCATGACTAAAGCTGCAGTAGCTTGTTTTGTTTTTTACATAGTAGGTTTAGTTTTCTTTGCTTGTTTTTTGTTTTTCAATCACTAAAATTTTAAGTTCATGATTCTCACAAGACATCTAGATGGCCGCCTTATTTTTCCGCCTATAGGTGGTGCCTGCACAGTTAGAAGAAGTAGTGAATGAACATTCACTGAGTCCAAACTTAGATATTCAAGTCGTCTATCCCTGGGCACAATTACTACCACATCAGTTAGCGGCGAGAATGGATGACCCACCTATAGATGAGCTTGATCCTCAGGGGACCATAGTTGTTGTTAGTGTTGTTCCCATCCCATACACTTTTTTGTTCCCCAGAGAGTCTAGGTGGAAGATATTGAAGAGAAGGCTCGGCACATTAATTTGTAATTTGAAAGATGTCACCTAGTCATATTTTTGTTTTCTGTGGTCTCATGTTAAATCCTTAGCAGAATCTACAGCATCACCTAATGAGTGAACTAATAGCTGTGTCTAGCTGAAGACGTTAAACTTAGCGTTGTTGGGAGGCAACCCAAATTTTTAGAATTTTTAGTTTTGTGTTTATTACTTATTTTTCTATTATTGTGCTTCACTTGTTCTTTTTCTTTTGATGGATAATACAGCTTTCTAGTGGAGCCGAGGTACTATCTTTATCATGCCCCGAAATTTCAAGCCTCATCAGAATACGGAAGTCAACCCTTAGGCGAGAAATTCTTGCAGCCGAAATTGGGGCATGCAACTAAATACCCATTCACCAGTCAACCACAACATCTCAAAAGGATGTATAATTGAAACCACTCAGTCATATGAATCAACATCATTAAATATATGAAATAAAAATTCTTAATCTCAAATTATCTCAAAATAAAAGTTATTAAAATCTCTTAACAAAATCACTAAAACTTCTTGGCACACAGGCCATTAATGTCACAGCTATTTATTTCAAAAGCAACATAAACTTTGTAACTTTCTGACTGCAATCCTTGAGCTTTTCCTTCTGCTACAACGTTTTCCAAATCTAATATTTATCCAAGCCTGCATTATAGGATGCATGAGTATTCCAAAGAAATACGCAGTAGGATGTAAAACCCACACAAACACAAAAGATACAATATATAACAATGCATAAGATTTCAACAACAACTGACAAATCCGCAATATCGATATCCAATATAAGGAATTGCATTACCAGAAATCATCATCAGTCACTAAGACTCCAAAACAGCTAGAATGTATGGAGAGAATATAATTAATCAATGATCCAAACATTGAGAGTGCATAAGAAAAACATCATTCATAGAGACTTCAACTATCACAAGCGTACGGAGCTACAACTCTCACTGTCATATATCACCACTTCCATGTGGTTTCTTGCCAGACTATCCTAGAGGTTCTCTCCTTGGAACCCTCTATCAGGGCCAGAATACTGGCTCTATCGGTACTTATGGAATGCCTCTCTTTGGGACTTTTGAGTCTTATTAACTCTCATCCTGGCAAGGTCTCTTAACTCAGGGGCTTTTGAGTATTATTAACTCTCTCCCTAGCTGAATTTCTTAACTTAGGGGCTTTTAAGTATTATTAACTCTCACCCTCGCTGAATCTCCCTTAACGCAGGGGCTGTTGAGTATCATTAACTCTCACCTTGGCTGAGTTTCCCTTAACAAAGGGGCTATTGAGTATCATTAGCTCTCACCCTGGCTGAGTTTCTCTTAACACATGGGCTATTGAGTATCATTAACTCTCACCCTGGCTGAGTTTCTCTTAATCCAAGTACTTTTGAGTATTCTACAACTCTCAACTGGACAGAGTCTCTCCTAATCTAAGTGCTTTTGAGTATTCTACAACTCTCAACTGGACAGAGTCCATTATGGCTTTTACCAGCATACTACGATTGTCTTCACTCAGGTACTATTGAGACTACCTATCTCTCATCCTGGGAAACTAATTTACCTCTCTTGGGCAAAATCTCACAAGGTTCTTATAACGAATCTCTAATGTAACTATTTACTCGAAGGAAAGGTATCCTCTATGAAGAACATATTCATTCTGATAACTAGCTTACGAAAGAAGTACAACAAAGATTTTGATACTCTTTCAAAAGACTTACTCACTAAAGGAGTACCAATGAGATTACTTAATCTCTATCGTCACATAATTAACCATAGAAGTATCAAAATAAAGTGTCAACAACAGAAGTGTCACACATTGCTTTAACATAGGTGGAACTATTCCAATACTCAAATTGGTCATAGAAACATTGACCCAAACTTCAAGGTTTAAGACTTTAGTCAAAGGGGATGATGGTTCGACTTCCAATTGAAAACGCAGTCTAGTCAATATCAACAATGAAACACATAGGACTTACTAAACACCAAACTACCCACCATTAGCCCATGATATTAAAGTATTATACTTAGTCCAATCTGCTGTAATTCTTTCTGGAATATCTTGCATAACACATATTACTTTCATTGTACACTTATTCTAGCATAAGGTAATGTTTTGCTAAAGTTTTTCAAACTTTTACCCTAATTAAAGTATTTTATTTTTACATATCAGTTCAATTCTGGATCTTCCCAGCATCAGCATAGATTGAATTGCTCTCTGAAATTTTTACTGTATATAGTCCTTTGAGTCTAGTTTCTAATCCAATAGATGCATATTTTTCTGAATTTATTTGAATTAGTTATGAATTATTTACTACAAACTGTCAACACTGAAACAGTTCTGGCCGAGATTAAGACTCTTCATTAAACTCAATTATCTCACTTAATAACACATTATAGGTGATAATATATAATTAACAGACAACCATACTCCTAGATCAATTACAGACCCTAAGATTGTCTGGAATTACCAAGGTATACCCTTTTATCATGTTATATATCATATATCAATTGACCCCTACATCTTCACATATAAGAGCATGATCATAATCAACTCATGAATAGAAATACCACACATATTCATTCCCAAACAAGGTCACATATTTGACATCATAACTTGAATTATAAACATTCATGTGATTAAAATAAATAACAAAGAATAGTCGTAAAAACATCCTACTCTTAGTTTCACAAAAGTATCGCCCTTTACGCGTCATTCGCCTTCTTCGCTTCGTAGCGATGCCTCCGCTCCAAGCTTTGGATGAAGACTCACACCAAGAAGAGTCTTGAGAGAAGGGTGAACGTGGGAAGGAGAAAAGCACAAGCTAGGGTTTGATATGAATCGCACAAGCCCTCCCCTCTCATGGGTTTATATAAAGTTTAGAGTTTCCACCTCTTATGCAAATCCTTCCTTATCATGGACTCTTTCCTCCAATAAGAATCCTCTAAAATCCTCCAAAATCTCCTCACAAACGTCTTCTCCAAGTTTGGTTAGGATTTTGTATCTTTTTCTCAAGAAAATCCACTCAAAACGCAATTTCCGTATTTAATGCCGTTGCGATCTATCGCGTACCCCGACAATCGATCGCGTACCCTGCAAGATCAATCGCATACCCTGGCGATCAATCGCATACCCCGACTGCATACCAAAATTCAAACTAACATAACTTTATGCTCCGAACTCCAATTTGCGCACCGTCGGTGGCGTTGGAAAGCTCTCTTCACATACTTTAAATCCAAAGTGCAAAATAAGCATCAAAATTTAATATTTTTAGATCAATCAATTTTAGTAAGCACACAAATTTTTTTGGTGTTACAATCTTTCCTTCCCTCTTCTATTAATTTTTCTCAGTACTTATTTCATATCGTTTTACATTAAGGACAATGTTTCATGTAGGTTTGGGGGTGTAGGAAGATATTTACTTAGGATGCTTAGTTATTTTCTTACTTATTTTGAATTTTGCAAAAAAATAGAAAAAAAATGTAGTTTTTAGGTTGTTTGCTAGTATTTTATAGGTTTTGATAGCTTATCCATTTGTGATGCATATTCCAATTTTTAAGAGATTAATTTACATTGGAAGTGTGAGTAAGTATAATGAAGGATAGAGACACTTAACTGAGAAATAGCATTCTGTTACAGTCCTCTTGGATCAAGTGCTTGAGTTAATAAAACTCACTCACATGCACCAGTTACATAAAGTAATACCCTCTAGAAATTTGTTGAGTACTAATCTGCAGTGGGATAACTTTGGTCGAAGTCATTAGTTGATACATGGTTATTGTTGAGCTTAAAGGATTATGATAGACCATTTACTTGGCAATATGGCAGAGGCATGGACCGAAAATAGGTTGAGAGTATAATACAACCTGGACAAAATAAATGTTGCTGAAAAAAAAGAGAAAAAAAAAAAGCTCGGGGCTGCTTAACTTTATAAGATTAACTTAGGCTGATGCTCAGGTCTGAAGTGGTCCATACTTAAAACCTAATGCCCTAAGCCAAATGGTTGGGAGTCATTGGCCTGAGTCATTGCTAAACCTAAGCATCTTGAAGTCAGGCCTTACACAGTCCTATTGAAAAGAAAAAAAAGTATATAGTGTAGTATCCTCTCAAGTCTAAAATGTTAGACCCGAAGGAGGCGCGCAGGCATTTGTGCTATCATGAACCTAAAGATTATGATGACTATATAGATTCTCATATTATTTGTTTAATGGGTAACACTAGATATGTGTAAAACAAAGATTTAGAGTGTATTGCTACAATGTTCTACACTTTGCTATTTAAATTGTCATGCTATATCATATTGAGCAAAAATTTTCAAGATAAAGGTGTAGAATAAAACCACTTGCTTGAGCACTTCTATATTCCAGTTGATTATAAATGCAAGTATGTGTGGTTAGTTTTCTTAAGTATTACAGTGTGTATTTGAAGGGATAATACAACCTGGTCGAAGTCATTAGTTGATACATGGTTATTGTTGAGCTTAAAGGATTATGATAGACCATTTACTTGGCAATATGGCAGAGGCATGGACCGAAAATAGGTTGAGAGTATAATACAACCTGGACAAAATAAATGTTGCTGAAAAAAAAGAGAAAAAAAAAAAGCTCGGGGCTGCTTAACTTTATAAGATTAACTTAGGCTGATGCTCAGGTCTGAAGTGGTCCATACTTAAAACCTAATGCCCTAAGCCAAATGGTTGGGAGTCATTGGCCTGAGTCAATGCTAAACCTAAGCATCTTGAAGTCAGGCCTTACACAGTCCTATTGAAAAGAAAAAAAAGTATATAGTGTAGTATCCTCTCAAGTCTAAAATGTTAGACCCGAAGGAGGCGCGCAGGCATTTGTGCTATCATGAACCTAAAGATTATGATGACTATATAGATTCTCATATTATTTGTTTAATGGGTAACACTAGATATGTGTAAAACAAAGATTTAGAGTGTATTGCTACAATGTTCTACACTTTGCTATTTAAATTGTCATGCTATATCATATTGAGCAAAAATTTTCAAGATAAAGGTGTAGAATAAAACCACTTGCTTGAGCACTTCTATATTCCAGTTGATTATAAATGCAAGTATGTGTGGTTAGTTTTCTTAAGTATTACAGTGTGTATTTGAAGGGATAATACAACCTGGTCGAAGTCATTAGTTGATACATGGTTATTGTTGAGCTTAAAGGATTATGATAGACCATTTACTTGGCAATATGGCAGAGGCATGGACCGAAAATAGGTTGAGAGTATAATACAACCTGGACAAAATAAATGTTGCTGAAAAAAAAGAGAAAAAAAAAAAGCTCGGGGCTGCTTAACTTTATAAGATTAACTTAGGCTGATGCTCAGGTCTGAAGTGGTCCATACTTAAAACCTAATGCCCTAAGCCAAATGGTTGGGAGTCATTGGCCTGAGTCAATGCTAAACCTAAGCATCTTGAAGTCAGGCCTTACACAGTCCTATTGAAAAGAAAAAAAAGTATATAGTGTAGTATCCTCTCAAGTCTAAAATGTTAGACCCGAAGGAGGCGCGCAGGCATTTGTGCTATCATGAACCTAAAGATTATGATGACTATATAGATTCTCATATTATTTGTTTAATGGGTAACACTAGATATGTGTAAAACAAAGATTTAGAGTGTATTGCTACAATGTTCTACACTTTGCTATTTAAATTGTCATGCTATATCATATTGAGCAAAAATTTTCAAGATAAAGGTGTAGAATAAAACCACTTGCTTGAGCACTTCTATATTCCAGTTGATTATAAATGCAAGTATGTGTGGTTAGTTTTCTTAAGTATTGCAGTGTGTATTTGAAGGGATAATAGGTTGTGTGTTTTGTAGTGTTTAGTTTGATTTTTATTTCACTAAGATAAAGAATAATTTTATTATATAAATACATGTTTGTGGGTAGCATGGCTGCAAACCCTCACGAGACTTCACTCGTCCATCCAGAGACACCTAGAGGTTTAAAAGGCTTGTTGCATATGCTAAATGCAATCGCGCTTCCCTACGACAATGGCATTTATCTTTGAGTAGTTTTATTGTTCTTGTTTTTATTAGTGTTTTGTTCGAGGACTAGCAAAATATAGGTTTGGGGTATTTGTTACTCATGAAAAATACACATTTTTACATGCCTTTTTACCTATTTGTTAGTCATATTTTCTAGTTAAAATAAGGAATAAAGTAGATTATTAGTAATTAGTAATTAAATAATTAATGCGCTCTAAATTGCTCAATTTAAATGTGTTCCGTAATTTTATGAATTATTTGGTGCATCTAATGTGGGACATATTTTATTTTGTAGGTTTAAGTGTTCAGACTGCAGAACGGCCAAAGTAAAGCAACTACGTGTGTTTTGAAGTGCTAAAGTAAACCAAGAGCTGAGATCAAGTGTGCAAAAAGATCTGAACCGTTAATGATGCACTTAAGAGAAGACAGGCGATCATAGTCAATCCGGAGGATGAGATTGATACAATGGGTTTGACTCGAGAGAAAGAAAAAAAAGAATGAAGAAAGGAAACCAAACCGATAAATCGGTTCGGTCAGCAGAAAAAAAATGAAATGAAATGAAAGATGACAACCCGAGCCGATGGCTTGGGTGTCTAACAGAGGAGCAGAGCTCGAGCTCTGCTCGAGCAGCCGATAGAGACAAGAGAAGTCGACGCCAATGGAGAGAACTTTGAGCTCACTGGTGAGGTGAAGGCTGGGTTAGAGGTCAAGGCCGATGGCGACAGTAGGAGAAATCTGATGGCAGCGGTCACGGATGGGGCGCGGCAAACCAGCAGATTTGACACTCAAGTACAGAGGAGATCAAAGCGGCGATGTCACGCCCCAAAATTCCTGACCTCGATCGGAGTGCGGAAGCCTTACATTAAACCAATCAAAAGCCGAGATAGGAACCTTGGGATGCGACCGAATACTCGATCACTCGGGTCAATTACATCGTCACGAAAGAACGTGTAATTGACATCACCAGGAACTCATAACAAAACTCAAAAATTAAGAACTAAGAAATTCTTCATCCAGTTTCAAATAACATTGTCAATGTGGCAAATGATTCCTACTTAAATTATTACAGCAAATTAAATAAAACACTCAAATAAAATAAGCATCAAATCTAGGCATACACTGGCCAACACTCATATAGTTCTAGCAAAAGAAATAAAGTAAATAAAAGCAATTCTTCAAAACGTGCTCTGCGAATCCGCTCCACCTTTTCGAGCTGCAAAGTCTTGACTTACAGATCTGTAAAGCCTGCATCATAGGATGCATGAATATTTCATAGAAATACCCAGTAGGATGTAAAAACCCACCAGGAAGACAAAATAGGATATGAAGAATAAGTCACTCAGAAAAACAAGGATATGCACTCTTTGAAAGACCAAATGAAGGTTTACATTACCTGAACAAAAAGGTCAAATAATAACAGTCCCAAAGCACAAATGTAGGGAAGAATAATCTTAATAAGACTCCAAACAAACATCAGTGTAAGGAGATAATCATCATAATACCAAAGGCTCCATGCATCCATAGTGGAAGGAGTTACAATTTCTACTCACTGAATTTACTGATTGCAAAAGGTAAAATATATACCAGAACATCCTAAAGGTTCTCTTTTTGGAACCTGGCCACGAGTCTAGGCATGTTGGCCCCATCTGTGTTTATGGACACGATGAGCAAAGACTGAATACCTTCCGTAATGTTAACCAGTCTAAAATGTAGGTATGTGCCTCCTTTCGGGCAGTAAGGAATCACAACTCCATAAATATCGGAGATCTCGCAAGATCTAGCAATGGCTCGTGAGCATACTATGAGTCCACCTCGGAGAGATCCTCGCAAGGTCTATAGTGGAGAAATAGGTCAATGTCAAACTGAACAATGATTCAATAAAAGCAAAGGTCTCAACTTTTCTGAGAATAGGGTAACTCTTACTACAATGACTCACTCATGGAGTACGGAATAGAATATCAAGTTTCTCAATAATAAATGACTCACTCTATGGAGTATAATATGTAATCGCTCCCAGTAGCATAAAGTTCATCATAAGAACGCAATTTAGATTTCAAAGTTAGGCTAATAGAGAACTCACTGTTGGAGTATGAATTTCACTCATTGATCACACAACATGCATCATAGCTTTACCTTTGATAATAACATCTCTAGGTCTAGAGTTGTATTATCTTTAATATCAAGATGGTTTTTAGAAAGGTTGGATCTCCAATTGGATATTCAAACTGACTCCATGCTGTACAAAGAAAACAATGATTACCTTAACCCCAAGGTACACTGACTCGTCCCAAAGTCTTAATATTTTGGACTTCCTTACTTACTACAATAGTACTTAATAGGGCCAGATTACATTATATCATAAATATTAGTACTCATTAGTGCTTTAAAACCCTAATTCTAGTAAACTTTTTTATACTGTACAGCCCATTTACGACTGACCCCACCGTCAATACAGAAAGACTTTGACTCTAAAATGTTTACAGATGATAGTCCTATGAGCTAGTTTATAACCCCACTAACGATGTATTTTTCTGATTTTTTTACATTTAGTTATGCTTTTTATACTAAGCACTGTCAGCGCAGGAACAATCCTGGCCGAGAGGGCATTACTCACTTATATTAAGTAATCTTGTATTAATACTTATTAATCATGATAATATAACCTTAATACCCTTAATTACTCCCCTCCTAGAGTAATTCTAGGCTCTGGTACAATCTGGAATTTAATGATTTCATGATTTTAATTGTTATTAAGACCTTAAGCTAGAGTTAAGGGATAACCCTTGCTCTAATAAAGCTTTTAATATCATTAATACATCCCTTAACCATATTGAACGATTAAAACAGAACATTACAGAATAAAGAAGAGAACTTTATGACTCTCACGTTCAAGAGACATGACCATATAGATATTTCCATCAAAGGTAAGCATATATGCACTAGCACAAGCATGAAACAAGATATCGCAACAAGGATACTCTTACTTGATAAACAACAAGGAATCTCTCATGAATCAAACACTAACACAACTTCTACTATTGAGATAACATTAATAGGATAATCAAATAATCATGCTAAGAATGAAGCAAAAGGATTCAAATCAGATTGGTTAGGAAAAACCATCCTACCACTTAAATGTATACGAAATACACCTCCACGCGTAGCTCCTTCGCTCTTCTCCACGAAGATGCCTTTACTCCTTTGTTCCAATGTGAGATATGGGTAAAAGAAGAGATGGAAGGCTGCTGGAATTGATGGGAAAGAAGAAGGAAAAGTTAGGGTTTTCACAAGTCGACCCAAAGCCTTGGCGTGCAATAGGCATGGCCGGCCTCCTCCTTGGCTTTTATAGCCAATATCTCCTAATTAGATCCTTCCTAATCCCAAATCCCAACTTACCAATGAAAAAGCCTTCTACTAAGAGGTCAAGACGTCCAACAATAGAGATCTCCCAATTTGTTAGGATTCCAATCTTTTTAGTTAAGATATTACTTTATCAAGTCCACTCCTACTACAACTAGGAAACTACCAAATCTAAGCCAACCAATTGGATGCCCCCTTGCACATGACGTCCCCTTCCTATTGGCTGATACAAGATGCTCTAATCACTTTCTTTTAATTAATACTTATCCCCATAATTATCTCAGCTGAAAAGATAACCTTCTGATTACCGCAGTACTTACCTTATCTACCGCGATTAGGTCAAACCGTAGATTTGCACCAAGATTCACTCCAATCAACTTTAGATCACTCTAACCATCTGAAGATCACCTTGAACCATGTCTCCCACGTTCACATGATACCCCTGGGCCAGTGCCACATGGCTCAATGCCCAGATCCTGCATCTTGGCTTGAGTCCTACGGGCACATGACTCTGGCGTCCTGCAGTTGCACTACTCGTTACACTAACAAGCGTGCGTCACGAACCACACATCAAAACCAAATTCATTTTACCAATTAAGGATGATCCACTAAACACATGCCCTGGCGCCTGGCCCCACTCCTGGCGTCAGGTGTTCTCAGACCCTTGCGCCAAGCTGGCCTCAGCGGCAGGTTGTGCCCAGCGCCAGGACCAACCCTCGCGCCTTGGAGTTCTACTACTATTAGTTATGAGATTAACAAATTATACCACATTATAAAAGTCAAGTAACACATCAAAGCACATCGTACAACCAGAAATTACATCAGGCAACAAAACTTTCCTATAATAGAAACCTTTAGTTAACGTACCAATTTCCCAGGTGTTACAGGCGACGATGGTGGTGGCTGAGCTCATGATTGGTGAACGGAGAAGAAACGACGGAGGAGTCACCAATGGCTGCTAACAGAGCGACAGCTGCGGCGGGTTGAGGCACGACGACAGCGATAAAGGAAGGACCCAACTGCGGCCATGGAGAGGAGGAAAAGTAGACGCAAAAGTTCTTATTTTGGAAAGCCGCGTGAGGGGATCAACTCGAATGGGGAAACTAAAAGGATTGCTCGAGCGCTCAACAGATTTATAAACTTGGGCAAGGCAGGTCAAATCTGCAGAAGATGGGCTCAAATTGGAAGCGACTGGATACGGGATTTTCAAATGGAATTGTGCTCGGTTTGGATTGCCTTCAATTTGGATTCATTCCATGGATTTTGAATGGGATTTGGTGTGTCGGATTCGGGCTCATCCTCAAGGTGGAAAGGGACGAAAAGGACTGTCTTCTTTTGTTGTCTATAAAAACAGAGTTGAGTAGAAGAAAAAAAAGACAAGCCGGCCGACAGGACGACCGAGAGCAACTACCATTCCAAAATTTTGATTTTTTTTCTCGTTTTCATTTTGATTTTTCAATCCGACTATTGGTGTGGCTTCATTGGGTTTACATTTCTTGTAACGAACTGTTCTCGGAACAGTCGATCAAGAGCAAAATTCGAACAATGCATTTTGTTATTTTTCTATTATTCCAAAATTCTTGTAAGTTTAATTTAACTTTTAATTGAGATGAATCTTATTGTTTTGTTAGTTCAATTTTCTAGCATGAGTAGCTAATTTCCTGTCTAGGGCTGAGATGAAGCCATGATCAATTGTAGGGATATTATGACGCAATTGCTATCTCAAATTAATGAATTTTAATAATTGTTATTCTCAATTTAATTGCAATGAATCATAAGTTTAATATGTTGTTTGGATATTAGTTGTGATTTATTAAATAATGGATACAAGTAATGATTTGAATTTCATCTATTGATATACAAGAGAAGACAAGTTTTAATACAAAATTTGTATGCTTTCATGTTGAAATCTTCCGTAGGAGAATAGATTGAATTCAAATTCTATACGGGATAATCATGAGAACAATTGCTGATTATGAATAATTATTCCTATAATTGTCATATACTGATTCTTATGCCCTAGCATTTTAAGTATTTGATTAAAAGTTTTAATTTTTATTTGTTAAATTAATCTCTTTTCAGTAGATTATTTAATTGATTTTATATTAATTGGTTATTTAAAATTATTTAATTGCATTGAGTCTTTGATTAGTCATAGCTGTAGTTAATCGAATCAATTTAATTCTTCAACAACGGTGGTAATCTGATTTTCGAATTAGTGTTCCATAAATGCAAGTCTTTGTGGGTTCGACCTCGTAAAATTGTGCGACTGTACTCGAAATATAATTTGTATACTTGCGAATAAAATTAAGAGATTAATTAAAACAACAACATAAGTCTTGATAAGTGCCAAATCAGGCCTGATCACCAGCCAAGCATTTTGAAAAAGAGCACCACTAGGAGTAATCTAGGGGATGACACCTGCGGCTCGCTTAGTTTTATTATCAGCACTGAATTAGGGGTTTGCCAAGTACCTGGTAGTGTAAATGGCGCGGCGCCACAAAGAGAGTGACGACAAGATATTACATGTCCAAAAAACTACTGGTTAATCCATTTGTATAGTTCCTTCTACAACAAAGAAACTTACAAATCCAGGGACTCAAGGAAAGGCTTGATCCGAAGCCAGTGTTGCACCACTGCTAGGGGAAGTGTTTTTTCAAACAAATATATAGTGGGGTACCGTATGAAAAAGGTGGGCGGGATTATTTGTTTGAAATGAGTTAAATTTGCAAGATAAGTGAGAGAATGTATTGGGGTACTGAATAGCAGGGTAATAAAGTAGTCCATAATAAAAAAATAAAAAAAGATAAAAAGAAAAAAAGAAAAGGTGAAGAAAATAAATGACTGTCGCTTTTAGTCTCTCATTCCTTCCATAACTCCCGTTCCCCTGCTTATAAACATCCAGTTCCCATTCGCTCCAAACTTCCCCACTTCCTCTCTTCTTTGCTTGTCCAAGTTATTTCGGCTAGATACAAAGGTGATGTTAAATAGAGGACAGAGAGATATGGGAAATGCTAGACCATGTGTGCTTTTGCTGGTCATTTGTCTTGTACTCATTGGCAGTTTGGATCATGGAATTCCATATCGGCGATATATCGCCGATATATCGATATCGGGCCCCACCCGATAAAACGAGATGGATAAATCTCGTTTTTTTTTCAAATATCGGCGATATATCGCCGATATATCGGTTTCGGACCGATATATCGCTATTTAATAATAAATAATATTTTCGGAAAAAAAAAATTTCTTTTTAAAAAAAGGGAAAAAAAGTAACTTTCCCACTTGTTTCCCATCCTAATATGCATATTTTAAAATCTGTTTCTTCTTTTATTAGACAAATCAGTAAATTCTCTAGCTAGGCTGAAGATAACACAAAGTACTTAGATAGTTACGTGCACTTAAAAGAGGCAGTTAGGAACCAATGAAGCATTACCATTGAATTCGGGTGAAAGAAGTAGCACAAGTTGCCAATCAGCAGATAAAAAAGAGTGTGTTGTAAAGGTAAAAAGCCAAACAAAAAGCCTCTCATGTCAAGCGTGAGTGCGAAGATGACAAGGGCCCTGTAATAACTGTATACGATCAACTTTAGCAACAATAATATGAAAAGGAAAAGCTTAAGAGATTCAGTAGATCCTCTATGCGGATAAGTGAGAAAATTGCATGAGAAAGTGAAATCGTAGGGGTGGATAAGTCACAAACATATGAGGAGCATTTACTTCATCACTTGTGGCTTTGACTCTATATATGAAAGCGTTAGGTTTGGATAGACATGAGGGCCTACATGACTACGAAAAAGAACACACTGTTAAAGGTCTCACAAAATTAGTTTCAGTTGTGTCTACTGATCATACAATATGGCTGCCTATCCCCTTCAATATATATATATATATATAAGAAAAGTTTAAATGAGATCGCTCACATTATACACTCACACACATGCACATATGGCTGCATATTACATTGTAATACTTCGAATTCCTTATGCTATCATGGTGGAAGAGCTATTAATTGGACGCATAGATACCTCATCTGGATATATAAGAACTTCATACGAGTTCAATCTATAATGGGATTTTGTCATTTTTTGATCGACCAACTTTGAGCTGACAACCAATGGAAAAAAACATTGAGCATGCCCGTCCAAACCTAATTGTCAACTTTCTAGCTGCCTTGTTAAGAGGCTACTCAAACAAACAACTTATGTTGCACATAAATAACTTCTTCCAAAAATGGGTTTTCGTTGAAGTGGTTAATGAAATTAAGTCGACTCTCCTTATTATTTTATTACTTTTTATTACTCCTTTTTTATTTTGGGGGAGGGGAGGGAGGACCGCAAGTGTTCTCTAAATATGTTGGATTGATTGTAACATTGTCTTCCCTTGAGCTGCAGGCAAGAGTTAAGAAAATCATCATCTCGGTTGCATCCTCCATGTTCCTATTGCTTAAGGTTATTCAAAAGGAATCAGAGCTTAGGGGCTGTTTGGCAAGCCATTTAGGAAGCAAATGTCATACTTTTTTCCTTTGTGAGCTAGTGCTACCCTCATTTAGATAGGATGGAATCCAACTTTATTTTTGTCTCTAAATTGGTAGAAGGGGATCAATTTATTCATTATCAGGCTTCAAGCTTCTATACAATTTTACTTTTGTGTTTACCCTTGTTTATGCAGGTACGTGTTGTTGTGGCTCCACTACTAATTGTTAGGATCATGTGGGAGGAGATGGATACGAGGATTTCGACAAGGAAACAATATGATGAATGGCCTAGCACAATAGATTGGCATGGTTCCGCAAACCACTTTATCGCCAAGAAGGGGCATGTCATACAACCAAAGTTACAAAGATACTCTCTTAGAGAACCCATGAGACACAAGCAGTCATACCCAAACTATTTCTCAACCCTGCGCATAAACAAGCATTATGCCTCACGTCTCTCAACACTCAAACCCTAGAGCAACATACAAGAGAATTACAAGATATAAAGAGATTCATTCAATGCCCTAAGAGTCAGAGGGAGATGGGCTCTCTCACTCCTAACAATTTCCATCTTAATGTGAACACTCCAAGTCACCTAGGAGCCTTTGTTGGAATAATCTCCACCTAATATCAAAGTGACTTCAAACAATTTTCCCCTTGACTTGAATTCCTCAAGTTACCAAGAAGATATGTTTACCATCTCGAACTTGACACTATGCACTCTCCATCTCAAGCATATAATCTTCCACACATCTCTTGCTGCATCTTAGCCTCAATTCAATGCCAACTGAACCAAGCCCAAACCACAGCCTACCTTATGCGCATTTCAGTCATAAATACATGTGCCATTCAAGGCATATAAATCGAAGTCTTAAAAGCCAAACGTATACTTGTGTGCTCCTTAGTATGCCACTTTGAAATTCATTGAGTCATGTATTGAGTACTATCCAGACAATCTCTTCTACCCACCCCTTGGACAATAAATGTGTATACAATCCTCCCTTCAAGTAGGACACCAAAGAGTACCACTTGTTAGGATCGTGTGGTCGTAGATGAACATAGAATTCGACAATGAAAACAATATGACAAATGACCTAGCACAATTAGAGTTGCATGGTTCAGCAAAATCGACTTACCACCAACAAAGTGTTTTCATTCCACTATACCGTATAACCAAAAGTACAAAGGTACTCTCTTGGAAACTCCTTGAGATACAAGCACTATATCCAAACTATCACGGCCCAAAAATTATAAAAACAAATAAGAGAAAAGTTTAAATGAGATTGCTCTCATTTGGCTTATAAGAGGCCACTTTAAATCGTAGCTGTTGAATATTAATCTGATGCCTACAAATAGCTATAATGAACTCTCCTACTCTCTGATTTGACATATTCACCTACCCACTGATTTAATACCCACCCTCTGATCAGAATTCAACGACCTAAAAAATTAGCTGTTGTGCACGTCACACATTACGTCTGCAGTATCAATTATTAGGATATTTGCTTATTAAGTATCAGATTATAATCAACCCGTTTAGGTTAATTGTTAGATAACGGGATTGGTAGAGAATAATCAAGCCCAATTTGAGGCCCATCAGCATAGACAGATGGCGCAGCCCCCTTGGGAGATGCGCCATCCTCTCCTTTATATGGAGGTCGTCCTCCCCTTTTGAAGTTATACAATATTAAGAACTCCAATTTCTTTCCTAGATCTTCTTCTTCTTTCCTCCTCGCTGACTCCAGTTCTTGTGGTCCTAGCGTATCACAACATTGGTATCAGAGCATCGCTTCTGGTACTGGGCTCGGGGCCATCCTCTTACAAAAGGACCGTCTGATTGCTTTTCTGAGCAAAGCCTTGTCGGGCCCCACTCTCTCATTGTCGACCTATGAACGAGAGATGATGGTCATCATTCATGTTGTGACCAAGTGGCAGCCGTATCTGTTGGGCTGGCGGTTCACCATACGGACCGATCATCAACCGCTGAAGTATTTCTTAGAGCAAAGGGTGTCTACTCCGGCCCAGCAGAGATGGGTCAGCAAGTTGTTGGGTTATGATTACAAGATTATTTACAAGAAAGGCGCCGAGAACACTGTTGCAGATGCCCTGTCTCGTCGACCCATGACGGACTCTTGTATGATTTTATCTGGACCCCCTTCATTCCGGACTTACAGCGATCGTATGTGGAAGACCCGCCAACCAAGGAGTTGGTCCAGCGTATCTAGGCCCAACCAGTCTTCGAGCCCATCTATGTGTGGCGGAATGACCTGTTGTTTTGGAAGGATAGCTTGTGGGTGCCCAATTATGTTGATTTGCATCGCCGCATCCTTTCTCATTTCCACGACACACCCATTGCAGACCATGAAGGTTCGTTTCGTACCTATAAGAGGGTGAGCCATAGTTTCTTATGGGCAGGGCTCCGTCGTGCCGTGCAGGACTATGTTTCAGCTTGTGATAATTGCCAGCGGGCCAAGTCCATGACCACGTCTCCGGCAGGCCTCCTTCAGCCACTGGCCATTCCAGCTAACATTTGGGAGGATGTTTCAATGGACTTCATCGAGGCTTTACCTCTCGTCCAAGGGAAATCCGTCATATTGGTGGTTGTCGACAGGTTATCTAAATATGCTCATTTCTGTGCATTAAGCCATCCCTTCACGGCTCGGATGGTTGCGGAGGTCTATGTGTGCGAGGTCGCTAAGCTCCATGGCATGCCAAAGTCCATTGTGTCGGATCGCGACTGCATCTTTTTGTCTAACTTTTGGCGCGAATTCTTCGCTCTCCAGGGTACGCAACTACATATGAGTACGGCCTACCACCCGTAGACAGATGGGCAAACAGAAGTGGTGAATCGATGCTTAGAGCAATATTTGAGATGTTTCGTGGGAGATCAACCCCGCCGTTGGCTTCAGCTCCTACCATAGGCTGAATGGTCCTATAACACCGCCTACCACACTCCAGCGGGTTTTACTCCATTTGAGGTTGTGTAAGGTCGTCCCCCACCAACGGTCCTTTCTTATGTTCCTCATCGTTATGCTATTGCTGAAGTAGATTATATGCTTCAAACTCGCAATGAAGTGTTGCGGCAACTTATGCACAATTTACAGTCGGCTCAGAACCGTATGAAACAGGTTTATGATCGCACCCATACAGATCGTACCTTTCAGGTGGGCGCACTGGTTTATGTGTCTCTTCTGCCCTTGTGCCAAACTTCCTTAGCGCCTATTGACAACTGCAAATTGGCCCACCGTTATCATGGGCCTTATGAAGTGGTTGAGCGCATTAGGCCTGTGGCGTATCATCTGGCCTTACCGCCTGGTTCCTTAGTGCATCCGGTGTTTCATGTCTCACATCTCACATTGCACGTTCCCCACTACAGTGGCCCACATTGCACGTTCCCCACTTCTTGAGCTAGCGGCTTCTGATGAACCCTCTCTTGCTTCTATTATTGATTGCCGCCGTGTTCGTTGTGTCGGTCGGATTGTAACGGAGGTGCTAGTTGCTTTGCGAGGTCAGCCTTTAGAAGATGCTACCTGGCTCCTTGGACGCCTTGAGGGCAAGGCGGCAACAGAGCGTGGTGGAATGTTGTGCACGTCACACATTACGTCAGCAGCATCAATTATTAGGATATTTGCTTATTAAGTATCAGATTATAATCAGCCCGTTTAGGCTAATTGTTAGATAACGGGATTGGTAGAGAATAATCAGGCCCAATTTGAGACCCATCAGCTTAGACAGATGGCGCAGCCCCCTTGGGAGACGCGCCATCCTCTCCTTTATATGGAGGTCGTCTTCCCCTTTTGAAGTTATACAATATTAAGAACTCCAATTTCCCTCCTAGTTCTTCTTCTTCTTCCCTCCTCGCTGACTCCAGTTCTTGTGGTCCTAGCGGATCACAACATTAGCTTCATGCTCCTTATATGAGAACGATCTCAACAAATAAATACACTTGAGTACAATAACACTAATATCCTTTGCGGCATGAACAAAATCCAAATAAATCTTTTCTGGGTCGTGTTGACCAAATCGAACCACCTTGAAAATTGTGAATATGCAAGAAATTCTGTGCATGGGAATGTGCAGCCCAAAAGAGTGAGCAGTGACGCCAATAAAGGAAATAACAGGATTACCCTAAACCATATCCTAACTACTTACATCGGAGTGAGGAAGCATAATTTATCATTAAACAAAAAGACTACGTCTATAACATGGTAGATCTAACAATCAAACCTCATGCATAGGTCAAAATTATTATATATACAAGATAATTTCTAATCAACATTCTCAATGCACAATCTATAATAAACATTGATATCATAAAAAAGGACATATAAGAATAATGAGATAATATCAATTGTTCCATATCAACAATATCATCAAAGCATCCAATCATGTGGAATATTAATTTGGTTGAAGTGGGAAGAGAAAGAGATAATAAGGCATGGTCCAACCATCTTCTTGTGTCGCCGGCCGAAGCGCCCACAAGGCGTCATCAAATGGACGGAAAAATAAAAATACACATCCTCTCGTGCACGAGGCATCGTCAAATGGTCGAAATAAAACAACAGTAGTCACAATTTTTTGCTGAGCCACGAACAATAGATCACTTCATTGAGATTTGTTCAATACAACAAACAATTATTATTAAGGTTGCTGATTTTATTAATCTAGATCCCGTAATTCAAGTGATCCTGCTAGCCAATTACATGCAAATCCCAAAACCATGGTCCTAGTTACGGGGCATCGACCTAAACGAGTTCAACTAACCTAGACTTGTCAAGTTCAACTCAAATGTTACGTTAGGGAAGATCACGTCGGAGTTCCCCGGAGCCAAGGAGTGTTCCAAGCGTTATGTCCTATTCCATGGGCCTTTGGTTGTTACACCAAAGAGTGCTACAAAGAGTAGACACGCATATCACCGGGGCTAAACCCACCAACATTTCAAATGGCAAAACTTGACGTCTTTGAAGTGTTGTAAAAAGAAAATAAAAGCAAGCAGCACACAAGAATGTATAAAGCATTTAGTATAACTAATTAGTAGTAATTATAACATGGACATTCAATGGCAACATTTCATATAATCATAATATATCCATTGAATAACACAATCACCATGGTAGCAACAATATCAATGATTAAATAAAGACATCAATTGCCCTAGACACAGTCACATCCATCGTGGTTCTGTACACTCACATAAAACATAATTACATGATCTAAATTAATATAGACGATCCTAACATGGTACTAGCTATTAAATTAAAAAAATATATAGGAGACATCCGAAGTATGGTACTAGAAGTTGAGAGTTGTGTCCTAGCATGATACTACTCTATAAATCACCTACGCATGAAACTACATGATATATTAGGTAAACATGCCAATACCCTAAGCATGGTAATACATGATAAATCCTAACATGATACTAGTAAACACATTCATTTAACTAGCACAATCATCCCATAACATGTGGTCACACAATTACATACAACTTATAAAATGCCTCATTTAGTAATGGAGCAGACGTTACTGGGTAATAGGACAGATTTGTCTACACCATTAGCGAGAGAGAGAGAGAGAGAGAGAGAGAATAGCTGTCACAGGTTGAAGAAAAACACAAGTTTAAATAGTATTTGCAAGTGACACTTGTTCTTGATTTCAAAATACAATGGAGATTGTCGGCTTCAATCTTTTGGACCATTGTAGATTTAAGTCAATGATTGATATGCTTATGAAATATAAAAAGCCGTCTCAGATTAAGCAGATGCTCCACTGAGAATGTAAATGGCAGATCGTACCAGTTATTGCAAATAAAGTAGATCAACTTTCATGAATGGTTTTTATATGTGAGTATGGCGTGGAAATGCAATCCGGACGAGGAAAAAGAAAGAGCTCTTTATCTTTTTGGGTCCTGTTGCGATTGTTTAGCCGAAAGAAATTTTCTGTTGCAATCTTCCAGCATGGCTGGGATGGAAACGGAGGTTTAGGTTTAATTTAAGCACCGTCCCACAATGTTAAACAGAAGGGGATGACTAGATGGACAAATGGGATGACAAAGAGGGCTTAGTGGGAAGATTAGCAACTCAAAGGTGATCCAAGGGAGATTAGCAACTCAACAGTATGTATTTTTATTATTTTTTGGCTTGTCGACAAGGGCTGTGGGTAGACATGGGTGTGTAATTTTTAGCTATTGATGTAAACTGAAGTCCACTAAAAAGTCGTAACTCAGGTTGTTTCAAGGAAATTTGTATAGTTTCATGAAAAAAATCACGGTGCAAACGATGACACGGAAATTTCATTATGCTAGAAAAGAACACAAGTTATATGTAGCATATGAGGTAAATATCGATATTTTTCAAACAGAAAATGCCAATATATGAACAGAATCAAGCTCCCTCCCTCCTGCCACATCCTATAAAAGGTGGGTACTTCAGTACAGAGAGAATATGTTTTTGGACAAATTTCATAATATTCGTGAATCTGGAAAATTAAAAGAATATTCGTTCAGCTGTTACTTTGAGCTGGGCTTATTTTAAAAAAAAGGGCAAGAATTAGGAGACTCTTTGACGGAGCCTAGAAGTCATGAAACTACGGAAACAAAAACGCTAGTTGATAATGCGGATATGGAGTTTTTTTGAGAAATTCCTCCTAATTGGTCGTGAAAATGGTATTATAATTTGTAGAATGCTCAAAGTTGAGGTATACAAGCAAACGGGCTCACTGCGCTGGAAGGTGAAAAATGAGTCTTTCAAGCGGGAAAAAAAGTGCCTTTAAGGTCTGAAAGACGTGGAAACTGTTTGGATAAATGTGAAAATGATGTCATACATACGCTAAGGTGAGCAACAGCAGTGAAAGTTTTTCATACCTAAAAGTTGTTTAAAGCCAAACACAAATCAGCCAGCCCTCTTTTTTAAGTGAAAATTTTCAGCAGTGAATTTTTTTTTTTTTCGCAAAGCCATTTCAGCTTCCAAATGCACCCTATATAAGCGAGTTCCTGGCCATTGATCACTAGTCTACGTGGGATGGTCCATAATTTAATAAAAGAAGAAACCGGCGGCCTTTCTAAAAACTACGAGTGAACTTGGCTCATTGGTAAATAGAGTTAAAATTGGCTGCAAACTCCAACCAGAACTTCTCCTTCGCTTACTCAATTGACTAGTGGTATCTATTAACTCAGAACATCTACATTGATTGCTTATAGATTCTTTTTATTTTGTTTAATGATCACCGCTAATTCTCCACCTAGGAAGCATAGGAAGCATGGATATGAATGCGGCGACACGATATGGATCTCCCCAAAATGTAAAATATGATACGGTTAATAAGAAATTGTTTATATAATTCTTAAATATATTTTTTTGTATTGTAGTACCACATTTTCCCCCCACCTCCTCCGTCCTCCTCTCCCTCACCCTGCCCTCCTTGCCTCTCCAACCTCCCGTTTGCTCACTCCCCCACTGCCCTCCTCTCCTCTCTGCCTCCCGCCCCTCATTGCCCCCGCCGCGCTCAACTCCTCTTAGCCCCCAGCTCCCCCGCCGCCCTCCACTCTTCTCCCCCCCCCCCCCCCACATCTCTCGATCCCTCCGCCATATCTGACACGTATCCCGCTCGTATCTGACATGTATCCAACTGTGTCGAAAATATGTCTATTTTTTTATTCCGGATATGCGCAAGGTGGGCAATCATGTCATTGCCGTATTCATGTCCGATACGTATCATATACAAATACGACAGCTAATTTATCCTAGTTCTCCACATAACAATTTTCATAATTACCGAATCCTTACCCTATCAGACCTCACCATGGACTTATAGTCAGTAATTTAACCTAGATATTATGCTCTTTATAAAAAGAGTTATGCTATACAATGGTAGCCTGGGCAGCCACAGATTTGATGGTGGAGCCCACAAATCAAAACTAATCAGGCATGTGGGCCCTACCTAAACCCTGGGCATCTTCCTAACCAGGCAACCATGATATACATTTTTTCTTATAAGAGAGAGAGAGAGAGAGAGAGAGAGAGAGAGAGAGAGAGAGAGAGAGAGAGAAAAACTTCTAAGTGAGGTAGGGAATGCAAATATTACTTCATTTGGGTAGCAAAATGTCATAATTCTACGCCATCATACAATTGACTCTACATTTCTTTTTTGCTATGAGTACAATCAAATCTACGTGAATATAGCAATATATCATAAAATTCACAATTGCTAGTAGAGTAGAATCCTTCTTTGTAAACTAGAGTAAATTGTATGTCTGCACTCAGCCTGATCTCCAAATTCCTCTAAAAGGTAAAAAAACCATTGGTACAACCAATGCCCTTTGGTTAAGTATTAAATTAATAGTTTTTTAAAGCTTCTCTTGAGCTTAATAGAAGGGCGATTCCCCCAATTTGCCGATAAAAAAACTCACTCTTATGTTCTATAGTTTTCTTCTGCCACAAAGAATAATACCTCCTCCATTTCAAAAGAATGAAACATGTTGCTAGAGGCCATTGAGTCTCTCCGTTCTCAAACACTATGTTACACACGATTTGATGATACATATATAATAGCTGGTTTTGGTTGTAAGGGAACAAACATCAACTTGATTGTGTGAAATAGGAATTAATGCTTCTAGTCGGGTCCTAAGTATACTCTTTACACTAAGGACTCGGATACCGGTCGTATAATAAAAGCGAAATAATGTTCATATAAAAGTTTTGTCATGAAGTTGCTAGTAAGGGGAAAACAAGTGTACTGAAGACATAACTCTCTAAAATGCATTATGGGAAGATATGCAAGATACAAATAAACACATTTGGATATAACTATATTTTGGTACAGTTCTCGAGATATAATAAAATTGCTTTTTTTGTGGGTAAGACACTCACCCATGTTACATTCGCCAAAGGAATTAGAACCTCACCCATTTATGGGGAGAGACCAAAAGCCTCCAAATTAAGGCTGGATCAGCAATAATATGACATTATTGCCTGATTACTTTTAATCGAATACTAACCAATTCGATAGAACTTTGATGCAGGAAAAGCTTGATCAGGCCCTACGAATTTATACGCTTCAAACTAAAAACAAGATTCTGACTATCCTCTGTTAACTTTCTGATTGAAATGCTTATCTATTCATCTCTACTGATCACTGGCTGATGTTTCTAGCAAAAGGATTATATGAAGGGCTTTTCTTTATCCTGGAGATTCGCTCAAGGTTTATAATTAAAAAAAGCATGGGCCCACTCTAAACTACAAGGTGACACTACTCCTATCTAGTTTACCATTTCCTTGATACAACAGCTTATCTGTATTATCAATATAATTATCAACACTGAATGCAACAAGGCATTAGCCATTAGGGTGCGGTGCAATTGATTTGAGGGAAAAAGAGAATAATGGATGGCGCAACTGGTTTCTTCTCCTTTGTGAGAGAGTGTCGACAAGAAACGACGTCTGATTTGTCTGGACAGATGGTCCTGTCGTTAATGGAAAAGAGAGCTTTTGCCTAAAAGATCTCCATTACTACCATGTCATAAAGCTAATCCCCCTTTAAAACCCCTCAACTAAATCAAACAACAGTAACAAACCAAGAAAATAAAAGCAGTGACCATTCTGTCGCTTCTCTTCTTTCTAATCCTTCTCACTAGCTTATAAATATCCACTCCCCTTCCCCTCCCAACTTCCCCGCACTTCTTCTCTTCCTTGCTTATCTGATCTATTTCGACCAAACATAGAGACATATGGCAAATGCTAGAGTAGCATGGATGCTTTTGGTGGTCATGTGGATTGGGATGATTGGCAGTTTGGATGCTAGAAGATTTCCACCAATGCAGGGAGAGACTGATCATCAGGGCAAGTCTGTGTTGCACCCTATGGAGAAGCTGATGCATGAAAAACTCATGGAGAACGTAGGCTACACAAGGTTGGTGCCCGGTGGACCGGACCCAGAGCACCATGACAACCCTCCATCAGCTTTACCAGGCCATTAGCTCTGAAATAATTCTCGTGTATGGCGGTTTTGAGTGTTTCTCAATGGCGATGAACTCGCCAAGTGAGTGTTGTGCTGTAGTTTACATAACTAAACTTTGCTGTTCTTTCTCTTTTTGCACCTTTTTGGGTTCGCCTGGTTTTTTTTACATACATTTGTATAAGTAATAAACTATCATAGGTTTGTAAGAAAAGAAATAAATAAACAAAAACTCTTTGATTTCGCATACCATTCTATGCAAGTGAAATACTTTCTGGTTTACCTTTTTCTTTACACCCTTTTTTTTATTATACTTCGTTTTCTTGACATCACGCCACTCACATGAAACGCAAATAACTTTTCATGCCATTTTAGTCTGTAGCACGCTTTGTGCTAGTTAATCTTATGGACGATGGAATAGCTCAAATTTTTGGGAAACTTGGTTATCTTACATGGTATCAGAGTTTTTGAGACAGATGGTCTGCACAACTACGTACATATAACCATGAACGTATCATCATATAAATCTACATATTGTTGGAAAAACTATATATTTTTCTTCTTTTGAATTAACCTAAGAAACACAATTACATACACACTTTTCCACAACCACAATGATGTAAATGAATATTCTACACCTCCTTGATGTAGAATACATAAGTTATTATACACACAAAGTAAGATTAACAAAGGAACATTTCATCAAATACTTCGAAGACATAAATTTAACAACTACATCAACGAGGTCTAGAGACAAAATCCAGTACTATCAACTTTGGATACACTCTACTTAGTAGAGATTACATCAACATGCAAGGGTAAAGACCCTCTTACAAGTTAAGGAAAAATCTCACTTTTATATGGAATACACAAAGAATAAAATGGAAGGATTAATACAAACCACATATGATTTGTCTTCTCTTTCACAAGAAGATGCCTTGACTTCAAAAAACCCTTTCTTCATTTCCTTCTCTTTCTTCCTCCAAAAAACCCTTTCTTGATCTCTAAAGCTCCTTCAAAGTTGTAGTCTTTCTCTCTTCTATGTTCTCTCTCAAAAGAACCATCTTTTAAGAAGAATTATATTTTTACAAAGAAGTCATTATTTGCTTTAGCAACTTACACTTAATCTCAAGTGGGTCAAGTAGTGGGCATCTTCACATGAGAGGGAAGCTTAACACAATGGGATTCACATGACTAGGAGCTCCCTTATACTACACACGAGGGCTAACCTCACCCATACCGACCCAACCTCTACAAGGCTCATGTTTCACGTAAAGGACGGTTTTGGTCATCATATCCTATGTGTTTTTGTCGGTATTGATCTTCCTCAATTCTAAGGGCTTCATCTTCAACACATATCTTATCCAATAATACCTCACATCAATATGTTTACTCTTATAGTGAAAAATTGCATTCTTAGTCAAATGGATGGCACTTTGACTATCACAGTGCACAATATAGTTATTTTTCTTTAGACTCAACTCCTCTATGAATCTTTTCATCCAAAATATCTATTTGCAAGTTTCGGTAATTACAATGTACTCGGCCTCTGTTGTAGACAATGCAACATACTTTTGCAACCTTGATTGCCATGACACTGCTCCTCCCACAAAAGTGATCAAACACCCCAAAATACTCTTCCTTGAGTCAACATCTCCGGCCATATCCGAATTCATGAATCATTCAAGCAAGGACTTACCATCTCCAAAGCATAAACATACATTAGATAAACCTTTTAGATACCGAAGAAACCACTTCACCGCATTCTAATGTTCTTTCCCCGGGTTTGAAAAATATCTACTAACAACTCCAACGGTATGTGCAATATTCGGCCTTTACACACCATTGCATTCATCAAACTCCCTATCGCCGATGCATAGAGCCATTTCTTCCTTATCCTTTCATTTAAAGGATTATTCTTCTTATGCAATTTGAAATGACTTCCAAATGGGGTGCTAACAGCCTTTACATTCTTCATGTTAAATTTCTCAAGTACCTTCTCAATATACTTCTCTTGTGATAGCCATAGCTTTTTAGCCTTTCTATCACGCTTTATTGTCATCCTCAATATTTATTTTGCAGGCGCCAAGTCCTTCATGGCAAAGGACTTGCTTCAACCTAACAATCTTATTAGTATCATGCCCAACAATCAACATATCATCAACATAAGGCAATAATATAATAAAGTCACCATTATCAAACCTCTTAGTGAACACACAATGATCCGAAGTTGTCCCTTTGTACCCATGACCTATCATGAAAGAATCAAACTTCTTATACCATTTCCTTTGAGCTTACTTCAACTCATGCAAACTCTTATTTAACTGGCATATCATTTGCTCCTTGCTTTTGACTTAAAATCCCTCGGTTGTTCCATGTAAATTTCTTTCTCCAAATCATCATGAAAGAATGTAGTTTTAACATCAAGTTGCTCAACCTTAAGGTAGTGGCTAGACCCAGCACAACAAGAATAGTTGACATCTTCAACACGGGTGAGAATATCTCATCAAAATCAACACCTTTCTTTTGCCTAAAGCCCTTCACAATCAACCTTACCTTGTACCTTGGATGTGAACTACTCTCATCGGCCTTCAATCGTTATACTTACTTGTTTTTCAAAACTTTCTTGCATTTAGAAAGCTTCACCAACTCATAAGTATGGTTCTCATGCAAAGATTTCATCTCTTCTTGCATGACTTTCATCCATAAATCTTTATTTTTATGTGTTTGAACTTCCGTAATGCTTTTCGATTCACCATACTCGATAAGTGTGACATATGTAGATGAAGGATACTTTATAGATGACTTTCTTTCTCTATCAGATCTCCTCAATAAACTTGTCTCCTCTTCCACATCACCTTGAATAGAGCCATCATCTTCATCTAAGTCATTTTCATTCTAAAAAAAATCATCAACATTGAAATCCACATCATCATACACCTCATTCTCTACATAATCATCATCATCATATGTAGGTTCATCACTTTCACTATGTTCTTCCCTTTGAACACCTTGTGAAGCTTGTGGTACGCCAACTATGGTTTTTTCATATTACCAGGTTTTTCCCGTGAAATCCCATATGACCTAGAATCGGCACCAAGAATATCAAAAATGCCCTTCTTTTACGTTTTTTGTGCTTTTTATATCCGAAATGACTTCATTCTTCCCAACATTAGCGATTTACGAGAGCATCAAGTTGAGGAAGAAGACATTCCGGCAAAGGTCTGCCCATCATCGCGGTTCAAATCATCCCCGGCGCGTCCAACTCGGAAAAAATAAAATTTCATGCTGAAAAACAACAAAATCAACAGCAAAGACAAGAAAAAAGCTACGATGAAAGGATTTTGATGTAAGAGCAGCGGGGAAGCCCTCCCAACTTCAAAAATTGAGATATACATGTAAAGAAACACATATAAAAGTCACCCATTGGTGTTCGACCGCTCCTGGACATGAAATAAGAGGATAAAAATGGACAAAAGTGTAAAATACTCGTCAGTGAGCGACAAGTTCAACTTATATATCTTTCTGTGATTCTAATAAAGTAGAAGATGAGGAAAAATAAGGAAGAACACAAAAAAATGGGGAAAACAGATAAAAAATGAGTGATTTATGATATTTTAAAAATTGTTCATTTATCTTGAAATTTAAGACACGACTTGAGTTCAAGTCGTGTATTATTTGACATGACTTGAGTCCAAGACGTGTCGTCGACAACACGATAAATAGCAATTTTTAAATGTCATAACTTACTCATTTTTTATCCGTTTTTGCTCATTTTTCTGCATCATTCCTTATTTTTCTTTCTCTTCCACCTAATGAAGATATATTATGAAAAAAACAGAAGAAAAAATAAGAAGAAATAACAAAGTGGAAGTTTTTCGACGTCCGCTTTCTTCTTTCTTCTTATTTTTTCATCCTGATATATCTTTATGAGGTGGAAGAGGAGGAAAAATAAGGAATAACATAAAAAATAGGCAAAAACGGATAAAAATGAGCGAGTTATAATATTTTGAATAAAGCAGTAAAATCGTGTCGTCGAAGACAGGACTTGAATTTGAGTCGTGTCTTCGACAACACGATTTTATATATCTTTTTGTGATCCTAATGAAATGGAAGAGGAGGAAAAAGAAGGAAGATTGCAAAAAAATGTGCAAAAATGAATAAAAATGAGTGATTATGATATTTTGAATAATACAGTAAAATCGTGTTGTCGAAGACACGACTTGAATTTGAGTCGTGTCTTTGACAACACAATTTTATATATCTTTCTGTGATCCTAATGAAATGGAAGAGCAGAAAAAATAAGGAAGAACGCAAAAAAAATTGGCAAAAACGGATAAAAAACAAGTGAGTTATGACATTTTTAGTATTGCAATAAAATCGTGTCATAGGAGAACTTCAAGTCGTGTACTCGACGACATGATTTTACTAAAATTTTCAAAAGGTCATAACTCGCTCGTTTTTTATCTATTTTTGCCCATTTTTTTTCGTCCTTCCTTATTTTTTCTATTCTTCCATCTCATGAAGATATATATTATGATGAAAAAATAAGAAAAAATAAGAAGAAAGAAGAAAGCGGACGTCGAAAAGCTTCATCTTTCTTCTTTCTTCTTATTTTTTCTATTTTTTCATCCTAATATATCTTCATGAGGTGGAAGAGGAAGAAAAATAAAGAAGAATGAATTTTTTTTGGCAAAAACAGATAAAAAATGAGCGAGTTGTGACATTTTGAATATTGCAGTAAAATCGTGTCTCCGACGACACGATTTTTATCCGTTTTTGCCCAATTTTTTTCCTTCTTTATTTTTCCTCCTCTTCCATTTCATTAGGATCACAGAAAGAGTTATGACATTTGAAAACATCTTCGATGACACGATTTTACGCTCATTTTTTCTATGTTTTTCTCTTTTTTTTTACGTTCTTCTATATTTTTCCTCCTCTACCACCTCATGAAGATATATTATGATGAAAAAATAAGAATAAAGATGAAAGTGGAAGCTTTCCAACGTCCGAAGTAAAAATGAGCTTAAGATTCAAGTCGTATTTTTAAATATCATAACTCTTTCTGTAATCCTAATGAAGTGGAAGAGGTGGAAAAATAAAGAAGAACGCAAAAAAATAGCAAAATGGATAAAAAAACGAGTGAGTTATGACATTTTGAAAATTCGAGTAAAATTGTGTCGTCGAGTACACGACTTGAAGTCAAGTCGTGTCTCCTACGACACAATTTTACTACAATATTCAAAATGTCATAACTCGCTCATTTTTTATCCGTTTTGCCAAAAAGAAATTCGTTATTGCTTATTTTTCCTCCTCTTCTATCGCATTAAGATATATTAGGATGAAAAAGCAATAAAAAATAAAAAGAAAGAAAAATGTAAGCTTTCTGACGAAGTTTCGGACGTCAAAAAACTTCTACTTTCTTTTTTCTTCTTATTTTTTCTTCTATTTTCATCATAATATATCCTCATGAGGTGGAAGAAAAGGAAAAATAAGGAATAACGAAAAAAAAAGGGCCAAAAACGGATAAAAAATTAGCGAATTATGACATTTTGAAAATTGCTCATTTATCATGTTGTCGACGACACGACTTGGAATCAAGTCGTGTACTACTTGACACGACTTAGATTCAAGTCGTGTACTACTTGACACGACATGGATTCAAGTCGTGTCAAATAATACACGACTTGAACTCAAGTCATGTCTTCAATGACACGATAAATGGGCAATTTTAAAAATATCATAGCTCGTTCATTTTTTATCCGTTTTTTCGAAATTTTTTTATGTTCTTCTTTATTTTTCCTCCTCTTCTACTTCATTAGGATCACAGAAAGATATATAAATTGAACTTGTCGCTCGCCAACTAGTTTTTCACACTTTTGCACGTTTTTATCCTCTTATTTCATGTACAGGAGCGCTCAAACACCAACGGGTGACCTTTATATGTGTTTCTTTACATGTAGATCTTAATTTTTTGTAGTTGGGCGGGCTTCCCTGTTGCTCTTACATCAAAATCCCTTCATCATAGCTTTTTTTCTCGTCATTGTCGTTGATTTTGTTGTTTTTCGGCATAAAATTTTATTTTTTCCGGGTTGGATGACGCCGGCGATGATTTGAGCCGCAATGATTGAACGACCTTCGCCGGAATGTCTTCTTCCCCAAGTGGATGCTCCATTAAATTGCTAATTTTGGGAAGATGGAAGACTTAGGTTAAATTTTAGGGAAGAAGGGAGCTTTTTCTATATTACCTGGCACCCATTCGGGAAGAAGGGTATTTTAGGTAGTTCTTAGGTCATATGGAAGAAAAGAAGAAATTCCGGGTAATATAAAAAGACGAAAGTTGGTGCCAGGTAATATGTAAAGAGCCATCAGGAAAGAACCATACTTGTTGTCTCTTTGGCCATCACGGAAAAAGGTGCAAGAAGGAATGATCACAACGGAGGTCCATTATTGAGTCCAGTTGGGGAAGAAGTGGGGTAATATTGTCTTGGAATTAATTTTCGAGTTAGATGATCTAATGTCATATGGGTTATGTGCTTGTTTTAATAACGCATGGGGGTTAGGTGCATTTTGACGATAATAGATAGGGGTCAAGTGCAATTTACCCTTTTTTTAGGGGGTTAGTGAGATATGAAAAGAGATTCCTGATTTGAAATGTATTTCAAGATGTGGAAAGTATATGCAAGTCTTTTGGCTGTCATGGGTCCGTTTTAAGATTTATAGGTTAGTGAGTTAAGTGAGAATTGGTTGGAGAATTGGATTCATGGATTAGTGGGAAAGTGATAGAAGGGATAAGTGACAGACCACCTCGGGAATTTAGGGTGATAAAATTAATTCCAGACTTCACATTGTTTTAGCTTTGAAAGAGAACTTTATAAAACGCAGGGAAGTACGATTCCCCATTGAGCGACCTTTCACTAACACCTAAAACAAGTTACCCACTTGAATATTTTACTCGGTATTCAATATCCCATCTCACTAACATTTTTTGTCCTTAAAGATGCCGATTCTCGAAAATGGACTTGGTCAAATGAATTTTCAACAATTCAACTCTTTTTCTTTTCAATAGAAGAATTACTTGTCTTCTTTTTTCTTTTTCTATGAATTAAGAAGAATCCCTTGTCAGATGAAAGCGAAAAGTATGTGATCTGATAACAAATCAAGATCATTCAGGGATAACATGAGTACATGAGTAAATCAACATTTGGACCCACAAATCTGAACTCAATTTTTTAATTCAGGTGACAGCTATAGAACAAGATGCCGACCAGCAAATAGGAATCAGATAATGTGATGCACACATAAAAGCCAAATTTGTTGCTGCTTCATGTCAAGCTTAGGTGCTAAAATGACTAAGGGGGCTGTGTCATAACTGTATATATGCATTTCTTTTTTTGAAACATGACATAACTGTATATGATAAACTTTAGCAGCACCGATATGAACCTAAAAATTCAAAAGATCCATCATTTCCTCTTTGCGGATAAGTGAGAAATTGCAAGAAAGTAAACATCAAGAGTCAGCTCCTCGTAGGAGAGGATAAGTGACAAACATGAGGATCATTTACTTTAACTCTTTGAAAGAGATCGTTTTGAAGGAACGCTAGGGCCCTACATGACTATGTAAAAGTTCAATTACTAATGTGGCTCCCACAAAATCCACTTCAATTGTGGTTACTGTTTAACTATCTATAATACTGTGCGCATGTGCTAATTCCTCGTGTAATGTTGGTGGTAAGGGATATAAATGGGCCCTAGTAAAAGGGAAAATGGTTGTAAAAGAAACCGCTTCTTGACTCAAATACGACCTTAATGTCTTTGTTAAATGTCTCATCACACTGCAAGAGAAGTACTTTTGCTAACCCTCAAGAAATTCTCCAGAAAGCGGCTTTTAATGAAGTGCTTTACAGTTTACATTCCCAAATGCCTCATACATAATTCTTTTTTTTTTTTGGATTCATACTGGGCAAGTAGCATAATGTACCATAACTCGGAAATTTGGGGGCATTAACTACTTAATTCACGCAAAAATGGGTTTTAAGCTGATCCAGACTGTTTTGCACTGGTTAATTCTCTTCCTGCCCAGATAGAGTTCTTAGGTTGTGTCGTAGTAAGTGAAAACTGCACGAGTTCTTACCTGAAAACTAAATTGACATTCTGCAAATAAATTGGAGCAATTGAAATGTAATCTTCTGCATAATATATTTGTTACTTGACTAAATGTTCAATTTTTTGCCTAAGTATTTTTAAAGAATGAAGTAGGTAAAAGTAATCTTTAGAGCTTTTGGACCAATGTCTAAAAAAACCAAGATTCAAAATCTGCTCCAAAACTGTTTGAGTCGAATTAGCTTGGACTCTTGATGGAATAAAAAGTAGAGTCTCATACGAAAATTATGCCTATTAATTATGTAGTTATTGTAGCTAAATTTAATTGTTGTGCAAATAGAGCTCATTAATTTGCTCACACGAGTATGAATCATGCATTTTGATTTGTCTCTCTCTTTAATCATCCTTACTGGTTTTGGGAAGCATGCATATTATTAAGATGTGAAGGGCTAGATTCCAGTGGTCCAGTTCTGATGCTAAGGAAAAAATTTATACCCTATGGTTTAAAAGCTCCTTTCTGGTATAGAGTTCAATTTGGTTGTGCATCCATTTTTGCAAAGTTTCCCTTCCGTGTCTTGCTTGGTTAATAAGGTCTGACATATCGTTGCATGCAGGCTGCAGCTCAACAATTAGTCACGCACAAATTTGGAAGGCAAGGCAAAAATCTTTCTGGGGAAATGCCCAAAAGTTTTCTCCTTGAAAGGGTTATCCATTTGAAAGTAAAAAATTTGGGGGATTTATAAGATCACAGAACAAATGGAATGTTATTTTTTTCGTACAACCAGTTAGAGTATTAATGGGAGAGCCAAGACTAACCTCAGGAAGTGAGTTCATGAGTACTCCCTATATCCCATATTGATAGATACATTTAGAAAAAAATTTGAATCGTGAGAGTTGTAAGAAACTTGTGAGACTTTTTTAAGCAGCCAGCTAGCCAGTTAATTATAAATTGAGTCAAAATATAGCAAATAATATGTATGGGGCTCTCTTTTTCCAAAATGTACGTTCAAAGAAACATAACGCAATGAGAAGGCACTTAATACTCCCTCCGTCCAAAATTATATTGGTTTTCTAATGAGGACACATATTTTTGGATGGAGGGAGTATATTAACTCTCTTTTCTTTGATAATTTCTGGCCAATACAGTTGTAGTCAATGGATATAGGAAGCGCATTTAAAAGTTGAATCTGCACTTGATCAAAATGGAACCATTTCCTGCATGTCAAACCTCCTCTCATACCTTTTTTGAGATCTCCATCTCTATTGTAATGCAGAATTATGTCTTTAATTTTTCAATGTTCTACAAGTAATAAATATTCCCTCCGTTCGCTTTTAATAGATACAATTTTTTTCAAATGAACTAAATTTTTAGTTCAAATATGTTTAATAAAGAATTGTGAAGTGGTAAACCACCACTCTTGCATGCCCTTGTAAACCCCACAATGTAACATTGTTCAAACCAATTGGCAACCTTTAGCAACATAATTATTAGAGTATACAATTATATGCTAACAAAAAAAGAAGAGTATACAAGAATATACCAGTATAAACTGCAGTACACAATTTTGTCAGCTATCCATCGCAAGGGGATACCGGCAGTACATGCGATTCTTCATGCACAGAAAGAACCTCTCATAGGCTGAAGCCATCTGGGTTGCCGTAAACATGGACAGAGCATGGGCCTTGCACGCCATACCCTTTTTTTTCAACACTTGAGGCCCATCTACTATGGCCCGCTCGAGGGCCTCTTCCAACGACCTCACATTTGGTGAGAACAAATAGCCCAGCCCATCATGCATCACTGCCGTTCCCCGGATGCTGGGAAAGTTGGTCGTCAGCACCGGCTTGGCGCAGGCCATGGCCTCCATCAGGGTCAGGTCCAGCCCCTGCGGCCGCAGCGTCGGGTTCACGAACACGTCCACCGCATTGTAGAACTCGGCCAGCTCAACAGGGCCCAATGGGCCGAGAACCTTCACATTAGGCCCAAGCGCCTTGTACCTGTTGGCCCATGGGCCGGAGCCCGCCACCAGCAGCAACACGCCGGGATGTTGGGCCTGGACCAACGAGAAGGCCTCGTACAGCAAGGGGTGGCCCTTGTCCTTCACCAGCCGGCCGGCGACTCCCATCACAAGGCTGACGTTGGCCGAGTTGAAGCCGTAACGATCTCGGAAACGGGTCCCGGATGCCGGGTCATGGACAAAGCGGGTCTGGTCCACACCATTGAGGATCACATGCACGTTGCTAGGAGGTAGCTGGTATATGTTCACTAGGATGTCTCCAGCACTATGGCTGATGCAGATGTGGTGCGTGTATCTGGAGAAGAATCGGATCTCGTTTGCGAGCTTCGGCATCGCCTCACGGAGCTCCTTGTCTGACCCGCCGCCCGGCCACAGGAGGTGCTCGAATAGAGTGGAATGCATGATCTCGTACCATATGCCATGCCATGTCACGGCCACATTAGGCATGGCCATGGCTCGCCAATGTGGCAGCGACACGCTCTCCGTGTGGACATAGTCGAACGGCGCCGCCGCAACTTCTCGTTCGAACAACTCCATCATAAGTGAGTAGTTGAGGGTGCCGGCCGTGTTGGCTGCAAAATGGACGTGGAGGTTGCCGTCCACGACCGTGTCCGTCCGTGCCTGCTTGTCGGACGGGGCAGTGTAGACATGGACCTCGTGTCCGCGGCCGGCAAGGTCCGAGTATAGTGTGAAAGCGTGGCGCTCCATCCCGCCGGGGGTGGCGCCAGCTGCCCATTTCCTGGAGAAGACGGCGACCCTGAGCTTCTCCGACGTGCGTCCGAAGCGGAGCTGGTTCCAGGCGATCCTCGCCTCCCGGAGGTCCCCAGAGAAATGAAATCGCTCCGGCGAGAACGACGCGTGGTCGGCGAAGCGTTGGACCGGGCTGTAGAGGAAGAGCAAGAGGGAAGTGAGGAGGAGGGCGAGGGTGAAGGCAATGGTGGTGCAACGGAGGGAGGGCTTGGTGGGGATGTGTGGAGACTTGATTGCCATTAGAGTCAAACCAGAACTAGTGGAGGCTTCATTCATGCTTTTGATGCTTCTTGTCTAAATCACATGCTTATGGAACTTCTCAAATTAACACCAATTCAGCAGATCTAAGCTCGTTGATTTCATTTTTTTGAACTGGGTGCCCTTTTTCTATAGTCAGCACATGGTCGGTTAGTCAACCTGAGCAAGTCCATGGTTGGTAAAGTATTATATATAACTCCAAGTCGGCACTATAGTTGGAAGCATTTCAGTCTGCCTGGATGATGTCCGCGAGTATCCTCCATTAATGCGAGTCATCTATCACATGGAAATCTGCCATTATATAGGAGTCATTGATCATCGCGATTGACGGCGCACATGTATCAACTATGCGCTTTTTTTTTTTTGCTGGAATACACATATTTTGCTGGAGTCCATATTGATATGCGTGCACCGTCGATCTTGATGGTTGATAGCTCATATACATGGCCGATTTCCAAAATACTTGAGGCGGATAAAAAATTGCTTCCTAATGATGGACGCTCCCATCTGATGAAGGATATCGCGGCGGACATCCATGAGGCGGATAAAAAACGCTTCCACTTTAGTTAGGCATAGGTCATGCATACTTCGTTGACAATTTATGCTTTGGACTGTCCAAATGGAACGGCCAAGTTTGGTAGACATGCAATTTGCGTGTGGAAGAGAACGATCTTTTTGTTTTGTTCTTTTGCTAAAGTTGAAAGGAACGTTCATGGGAGATGGATATTTGCGATTTTTTTTGTAGGAATATGGTTTTATTACAAAGGAGGAAAAGAGATTGCAAATGAAAATTAGACATTTCTAAATTCCCGGTCCCTAAAAAAGAAGATTAGGAATTTGAAGTGATTGGGCTTGAACATTACGGTGATAGTTTAAAAAAATATTTTCTTACTCCCTCACCTCGGATTTACTATGTAGATTTTGAGAAGTCTTTGTTTTTATTAGGCCTTGGGTCCTACTGAGAAGTCTCATGACTTCTCCAAAATGATCATTTTAAGAACAAATATTCTTATAATATATCCGAACTCTTTACCAATTCTTTAATTCTCCCTTCCTAAAGTTAATATAACATAAGTCTATATTTTCAGTCATGTGAGAATCCTCAAATAGAAAGAGTAAAGTAGAAAAAAAATTATCAAATAAGAAGAGTAATTCTGAACGGACTGAGTATTTATTTTTTGTTTCTTAAATACTCCCTCTGGTCTTTTTTAATAAATGCAATTGATTCTCAAAATGAACTTGCCTCTATTAAAAAAGACAGAGGGAGTAGTATGGTATACCTTCTGGCTGTCATTAGTACTGTAATATCTGCAAAATAATTCATTTAAAAAAATGAGACGATAAACTATAGTGAGAATGTTATATTTATGTCAGTAGAAGATGCATGTTAACACATTTGCGATTAGAATTTATCCCACATCTTTGCAAGTAGAATTCATCCCAGGCCTCTTTGGTTTCTTTGGTTTCTTGAGCGACTGTTGTGCAGCGCAATGACTGGAGCTGGCAATGGGTGCTTGCCATGGTTTTCAAAATCGGACCGAACCGGCCGGTCCGACTGCGAAGAACTGGAACTGGCCGAAGAACCGGTTCGGTTTGGGTGGTTCATTGAACTGGCCGTTTTTTTTTTTTTTTTTGAAAAAAAACCTGCTTTGGACCTGTGACTTGCAATACTTAAGCCTTAACCAGTTGAGCTACAAGCACTTGATATTAATATTGTATAAAATTTATATTTATCATGTACGTAAAGTGGGTTTCACTCGTCACACCCATACCGGGTCAAACCGGTTCAAACTCCGGTTTGACCGCAGTCCAACCAGACCGGCCATCAATCTGGGTCGATGTCCGGTCCGGTTTTGAAAACCTTGGTGCTTGCCCCAGCCTGTATGCACTTCTATACTCATATTGGCTTGTGTTATATGTAACACCCAGAAAATTAGTAAGTATTTAAAACCCAAATTTGACCCTCCTAATGTTTTATTTGATCATATTTTGCCTCGTAGAAATTAAAGTTTGTGAGAAAATCTTTCCAACGCCACCTATTATGCGCAATTTGGAGTTCGAAGTGAAAAGATAGGAGAAATTGAATTTGATTAAACGTGACTGCGATCGATCACCATAAGAGCCGATCGATCGGCAAGCTTGAACCGATCGACGCCGTATCAAAACGATCGATCGTAGTTACTATGATTTGTGAATGTTTTGTTTCGTGTAAAGCGATCGATCGGCAGTAATGGCGATCGATCGGCTGTAACGTGGTAGTGTTAAACAATGCATACGACGATCGATCGCCGGTTGCGGTTTTGCAATTTCTAGCGTGTTTTTGGGGTGGATTTACTTGGGAAATATATCAAATCCCAATTGGACTTGTTTTGCACGTCTCTAGGAGGATTGTGAAGCCTTCCCATTGGTTGAAAGTGTCCATGATTTGGAAGATTAGTTTGAGAATGGATTCTTCCCCAACTGTATATAAACACTAGAGATTTGGCTTGTGCTAACCCTAGAATGTCTAGAGACTTTTCCCTTCTCCTTCCCACGTTCACCCATCTCCTTGGAGGCTTGTTCTTGTGGGAGTTTGCGAGAGCTTGGAGCGGGAGCTTTGGAAGAAGCGGAAGAGACGAGTAACGCGTAGAAAGGCAAAATCTTTGGAGGATTAAGTAGGATGGTTTTTCCCCTCTTCTCTCTTTTGATTATCTATGCTTTTGACAAGTGTTTTGATTCAACACCTTAGTTATTATTTGGATTCTTGCAAGATGAACAAATTGTGTCAATATTGCTATGCGTAGTGCATCACAAATCATATGTGCATTCATGTTTCACTTCTAGATGGGAATTCACATCTAAAGTCTAATGCTTTATTAATTTTCCAGAGACTAGAAGTTCTGATATTGTTTATTTAATGATGATCCACGTTGAATTTGTGACTTTAAGGTGTGTCTTATATTAATTGCCTTGTTTGGGGTATATTAATTATTACAAACTATGTTATATATATAAGAACACAAGAAAGGAGTGAACTTTAGTAATTTCAGATAATTCTTGGTTCTGTAATTGGTCTAGGAGGGGAGTATATGGTCTGTTATTGATGTATTATTATTTATAATGTGTCACTAAGTAAGATAATCAAGTTTAATAAAGAGTCATAATCTCGGCTAAAACTATTTCTGTGCTGACAGTCGGTGGTAAATAATTCATAACTAATTCAAATAAAATCGGAAAAATATAAAATCAGTGGGGTTAGAAACTAGACTCACGAGGGTATTATTAGTAAAAATTTCAGGGGTTAAATATTACTGTACAGAGCACAGTAGTCGTCGGGAGAGGACTATTATGTAGGAGACAGTGAGCTGAATCTGAGAGAAAATACTAAGTATACAAATAACATCATGTAATATGATATGATATTGTTTAATATGTCAATACCAGTAATCGAATTATATACTTATGGAATATCACAGTAAGGATTGGGTTAGAAGTAATCTAATTAGGAGGGATAATCCTTGAGCAAGTGATTCATAACTATCTATTTTAAAAGCGTTGATGTTGGTTTGATATTCTACTTGGAATTCAAATTATCTAAGAATTCTTTAATTTCTCATCTCTGATATTTGTATTATAAAACTCTAATGTGAATGAAGAATTCCTATCTAGGGTTGAGCATGAAAGGTATGTATTGATTGTATGTTACTCCTTCTGTGAGTTGTTATTATTCGAAGTGTTTGAGTTGTCTTGTTATTCTATGCTACTCCAAGGAGTGAGCTATGTGTTGACCAAAGCCTTTGATACTTCTATCCATACTCCATGAGAGAGTCTATTATGGTGAGAGATACCTTATGTCCTTAGAGTGTTGTGATCTATATTCCTTTGAGATATTGCTCATATTGATTACATGATTGTTTCTTCCACTGGAGACCTTGCGAGACTCTCCCCATGGTGGTTTCATAGTATGCTCAATTAAGCCATTGCTAGATCTTGCGATGTCACTTATATTTATGAAATTGCGATTCCATACTGCCCGAAGGGAGGCACTATACGTACGTTAGATTGTGGACATTACGGAAGGTCCTCAGTCTCCGCCCATCGTGTCCGTAAGCACTGGTGGGCCAGCATCCTAGACGCATAGCAGGGTTCCAAAGAGAGGACCCCTAGGGTGGTTCTGGTATATTATTTTAGTCACTTGCGAGCGACCAAGTTAGCGAGCTGAAATTGTAACTCCTTTCACTTTAGATGTCTGGAGCCTTTGATATGATTGTTATTCTCTCCTTACTCATATGTATGTTCGGAGCCCTTTTGATGTTTTCCTATACTTGCGAGTTGGAATTGTTGTTGACTAACCTTGCAAGTGCATAGACCTCGGTTCAGTTTAGATGTTGTGAGATGTTCACCATCCTTTGTTATTCTTATTCTCTTCATACTGCTTGTTTTAATTCAGTGGATTTTTACATCCTACTGAGTGTTTCTGTGAAATACTCATACATCCTCTGATGCAGGCGCAATTGAAAACTGAGATCAGGAAATGCAGTAGTTGAATGGCGGATTGCAGGCGCCAAGAAGAGATTAAAAACGATTTAGTTATTTGCTTTGCTTTTATTGATGCTTATGACATTATTGGCAATTGTGTGCCATAGACTTATAGGTTTATTTTATTTGACTTTCTTAAATGGTTTATTATTAAGTAAATTCATTTCATAGTATTCATTGATGTCTATTATTGTATTACACTGATTGCGGGCATAATCGGTTACACGTCCTTTTGAGATGATTGTAATCGGTTGGAAAATCAACTGTTCGGTCGCGTGCCCGGGATCTCTACCTCGAATTGTATTTCATTGATTGGCTTTCGCACTCCGATCGAGGTATGGGATTTCGAGGCATGACATTATATATGCGCCATTGTTAGCTATCTTTAGGTTGTTAATTAAGTATAGAGATTGCCAGGAAGATCTTTCATGGTCGGAAATTTTGGTGAATGCGGCCACCATGACTCCGTTAACAAGTTTTTTCAGCATCATTTTATCGTAGAGTAGCTTTCATCGTATAAACATTTGCATGCGGCAATGGGCAAAAATTTCAGTATGCATGCAGTTGGCAATGGGAATATGACTATTAACATTTGCTTTAAAAAAATTAGCTGATTTTAGTTCTTTTGAAAAAGCCAATGTTAATAACAATTCAGGATGTAGGGAGTAGTACATCCCAAAGGTTTTCAAAACCGGATCGGCCATCGAACCGGTCAGACCTGGGTCTGACCGCGGTCAAACCGGGGTCAAACCGTTGTGAGCCGGTTTAGGTGAGAGGAGTAGTAAATATGTGATAAATATATAATTTGTATAATAGTAACATCAAAATAGGTGTAGCTCAAGTGGTTAAGTCTCTTGTGGTGAGGGGGGGGGGGTTCGAATCCCCCCTCTTGCAACAATTTTTTCGAAAAAAAAAATTGTAAAATAAACCGGACCGGTCCGGTCCGGTTCACCGGTTCGGTCTTTTGAAAAAACAGCCCGGTTCGTTGAACCGGGCTGAACCGGATGAACCGGACCGGTTTCCCGGCCGGTTCCGGTTAACCGCGGCCGGTCCGGTCCGGTTTTGAAAACTATGGTACATCCTATCACTTTTAATAGATACACTCTTTTTTTCAAATGAACTACTCTCTCCATCCGAAATTATTATTACCATGAGGTTTCTCAAATGAACTAATAATTCCATATGAAAGGAGTAGTTCATTTGAAAAAAACTATATATATTATCTATTAAAAGTTAGGGTTGCACCAATAATTCTATGTTTGTTCTTTTATTATTATTATAATTATATTAATTATTTTATTAAAGATTTTTATAATTATATTAATTATTTTATTGAAATCTCGGTTCGTATCTCGGGTTCTTAGGTATTGCGGGTTTTATCTCAGGTAGAGTCCAGTTTAAAAATCTTGGATCCTATTTAAAGAATGTCGTATCGAATATCGATAAAATATCGGTCGACCAAAGAGATAAAATATTAGAGATATTGTATAAAAAAATATCGGTAGTCGAAAACTAGTTTTTATCATATATTTTCACAATCTAACTTTTAAAATGAGTTATATTAATTTAAACAAGGCATAGATTTCAAAATATACATAAAAATACATATTAGGATAGAAAACAAACTAAAAAGTTATTTTTTATTTATTTTGAAAGGGACTAAAACATTTTTTTATTAAAATAATAATATATTGACAATATTTTAAAAAATAATATTAGTCTATTCATTTTACCGGGTGGGGCCCGATACCGGTATATCGACGATATGGCGGTACAGCTTTCCATGGTCCTATTAAGGCCCTGTTTGGTTGCTATTGAAAGAATCCAGCTTCTTTTGGGAAATCTCCTCCCAAAAGAAGTGAATTCTTCTTTCAATGGCAAAAGCCATAAATCCAACAAAAAGCCAAGGGCTTTTGTAAAAAAACAAAACACGGTTCTTTTTTTTTTACAAAAGCCCTTGGCTTTTTGTTAGATTTACAGCTTTTGCCATTGAAAGAAGAATTTACTTCTTTTGGGTTCCCTAAAAGTGACTCGAGTGAGTACTTTAGATTATAGAATGCAAAAATTGCACTCTTTTCATAATTTAGAGTAGTTTTTTGTAATTTCACAACTACAAAGGACATCTTTGGGAAGACAGTAATTGGATATGAAGGTTCCCGCTGTAAATTTCTCAAACACCCTCCCTGGAACAGTAATTTTCCAGTTCCAAAGCCACCCAATCCGACCCTTCCGATTTCGATTCCAACCCCCGCCGCCGCCGATACCGCTGCAGGCAAAGATCCCTCCTTTCTTCCCCAGTTCTCCTCCTTTCTAGGGTTTCTCCTTCATCGCTTCGAAGTCTTGGGTTTCAGCAGCTGAAAAGGTCCAAATTTTCCGAATTAGGGTTTTCTCCGGTCTTTACATGTATGGCGTCGGGGACCTTGGTCGGCGGAGGAGACAAGCACCGGTGGGCTGACAGCAGTAAGGTCTACACCCGCAAGTCCTTCAACAGATCCTCCTCCTTCAAACCCTCCGCCGCCGCCGCCGACGACGACGACGCCGCCTCATCCCAGCAGCTCGAGTCGGCCGGCGCCGTCTCCGACGACTCGTCCAGCCTGAACCCTCGGCTCCACTCCGGCGGCCGCAACGGATTTTACCAAAGCCATGGTGGGCGAGTGAAGATCAATGTTGCCGCCCGATCGAAGAGTGAGATCCGGGAGCTGCGGCGGAGGTTGGCGGGGGAGCTCGACCAGGTGCGGAGCGCGATGAAGCGGCTGGAGGCGTCGCAGCTTGTTAATAGCGGCTACAGCCACTCGCAAATGTCGGCGATTGACGAGCCCAAGCGGGCGGGGGGTGGGGCCTCGGAGGCCGCCTCCGTTGCGCTGCTTCGTCGCCAATTGAGCGTCTCCGTGGCGGAGAACACCAGCGCAGGAGACTTGGTTGAGAAGGAGAAGCGGACACCGAAGGTGAATCAGTACTACCGGAATTCGGACTTTGTTACGGGGAAGGGCAAGTTGCTGCCACAGGAGAGCGGCAAGAAGCTGAAGACCAGTGGGGGCAAGACCAATGGGGGTGGATCGGCAGCCGCGATGGCCGCAACCAGGGACAAACACACGGAGCAGGCACTCAAGCAGTGTATGAACATTCTCATGAGGCTTCTTAAGCATAGGCATGGTTGGGTCTTTGGCAAGCCGGTGGATGTGAAGGGGCTAGGCCTCCATGACTACTATAAGATAATTAAGCATCCGATGGACCTTGGCACGGTGAAGACGCACCTAGAGAACAACTGGTACAAGTCTCCCAGGGAGTTTGCAGAGGATGTGAGACTAACATTTCACAATGCCATGACGTATAACCCGAAAGGCCAGGATGTTCATGTAATGGCGCAGCAGCTCTTGAAGATATTCGAGGACAAATGGGTTGAGATTGAGTTGGAGTATAATCGTAACGTAGGGTTCGAATTGGACAATGAGGTGAGCCCACCGGCTCATCCCAAGAAGAAGGCTAATCAGGTTGAAGCTCCGCCGCCCGAAATGGGAAGGGTTTTGGATAGATCGGAATCAACGACAGTTGCAGCAGATCCGAAGCTGCAGGCAGTAGCTTTTACTCCTACTGGTAGGATTGCAGCACCGAAAAAGCGGAAAGCAAAAGAACCATTCAAAAGGAATATGACTTATGAGGAGAAGCAGCGGCTTAGCTCAAACCTTTTAAGCTTGCCTTCAGAGAAGTTGGATAACATTGTTCAGATAATAAAGAAGAGGAATTCAGCCCTGAGTCAGCATGATGATGAGATTGAGGTTGATATTGATAGCTTTGATGCGGAGACTCTTCAGGAACTTGATAGGTTTGTGACTAATTATAAAAAGAGTTTGAGCAAGAATAAGAGGAAAGCAGAACTTGCCATACAGTCAAAGGGTGGTGCTGAGCAGAATAATGTTCAAGAAGCGGTGATCATACAAACTTCTTTGTGATGATAATGCTTGTGATTTGTACATTTTAAGGTGCATACTTTAAATTTCTCACTAAGTGATTATGTTTCACAGAATCGTGTTACTGCTTCTGTGGACGCACCAAAGGAGACTAAGCCAGGTAATTATAGCTCCTGATGTGCTGAGATGTACTCCACTTAAGTTACAGGTTGGTTTCTCACTCATTGTGCCTGTTGCAGATGAAAGAATTGCCTCTTCTGCAACACCTGCGGAAGTGGAAAAGCAGAGCGATAATGCAAAAAGTTTGAGTAGCTCAAGTAGCTCTAGCAGCGATTCAGGATCCTCATCAAGTGGTAATGTGCTTTGTGTTATTGCTGATTGATTTTTGTTTTCATCGTTTTAAATTTTCTAGAGAGTTTGGTAGATAATTCAAATTTAACTTCGTTGATTGGATGGCGCTTTTGCAGATTCTGATAGTGAAAGCTCATCTGCTGGATCAGATGCAGGCCATTCTCCTAGGACTTAATAGTGGATATAGGTAGGTTGATCCTCATGAATGAAAGTTTCGATTTGTCTAAACTTTCCTGTATATGTGTTAAAGTGAAGCGTTTTGAAATCTTGAGCTTAAATCTACAAGTAAAGTAATTGCATTCTACTATCTATTGTTGATAACATGCATTGCTGACTGCTTGACTGATGAATTTGCACATATTGTTGTGTCTTTTATGAGACGGTATGGGTCTGTTCTTCTAAAGATGTTGTATAGTGATGTACTTTTTTATCTCAAAGAACAAAGATCTGTTTAAAAATGGTAGTGTGAAGAGGTTGCTAAAAATGTATTCGCTCTTATATGATGAGTGAACCTATATCTATGTTGTTAGGTGTATATATGTATTTGTGTTTCTGCTGAAGCGGTTAAGTGGCTGTATAACCTAATTTTTAATTTTTCTTTGCATGATTGGCTGCCTAATTGTTGTGGGCTTATTATCTTATCTGATTCATTTGAAGCTGGGGCTTCTGTCCCCTCTGCCTTCTAAATCCAGCTTGAAGTGGGGTCGCCTTAGAGATGGCGGCTGATGGTTTTCGTTTAGTTACACCTATTAGCCATGAATGCTCCACTTATTCAGGGATTTCCTCATCATCTAGGGTTGGAAACTTGTTTTCTAGATCTATCGTTGTGAAAATTATAATCCATGTGAAACATATTAAACAAACTCTGTGCCAAGGAAGGAATCTCACTTTTAAGAATTTTAAGTGATCTGGTTCTGCATTTGACCCCTGAAAATGTTCTAGAAGCGTTTAGTAAATGCTTCTAAAAAAGCGTCAGGCTTGTTCTTCTTGCTTTTGTGGTGGTTTGATTTGGTCTTTATGTAACTCAATGCAGTCTGGTTCTAGTTGAAAGAATATTAGCTGTACAATGCAGTCCTGAGGATTCAAACTTACATTGACTGGCAATTTCATCACTATGCCTGAGATACTAGGCTTTTTTGTGCTGTACTCTCTTTCTAGGATTTCGTATTTCATCTTTCCGGTTTTTATTCTTTTCTAGAGCCACAGTCCCAGTTGGTTCTCCACATTTGCACGTCATACTTCATATTTAAGTGTCATCTAATCAGCTATGATCATTATTGTGAACATTATAGCCATCACATGCCTTCCCTAATTTGTTGGGCTGGGTGTCATGAGACTGGCAAGAGAAATTTTAATCTAAATAAAGTTGGCGTCTTACTAACAAGTTTGCTTCTCACATCGATCAGATCATTTACTAGTTTTGTGTTAGGATGAGATTATTCATCGCCACAAAATTTCCCAGTAACACCCTATTTGATGTCCCCCCCTCCCCCTTTCTTCTCCGGCACAGCCCGGCATCTCAGCCCTTACATCTTCCTCTGCAGTGGTGCTGTTGCACCCCCTCTCCTGCAAGTGTTCTCTCCTTTTCCATCATAGACAAGGCTGCAGCTGCACTTGTGATCTGGCCTTTCTGGCACGGGAGGCTCTGATTATGGCCGCCACCGGCCAGATCTTGGCAAGTTGTGGCAGCCATGGCCAGAGTCGCCATGTAGTGGCGATGGCCGCCGTGGCCAGATCTGACCCATCAATGGCGGCCATGGCCAATGCCACCCTACCAGATGTGGCTGCGGTGGCCACGATCAGAGCCGCCACAATGAGATAGACCTGATCTGGCCCGAGACCTGGTAAGGTCGTGGCGGTCATGGCCATTGCCCCCTTGGCCTTGGCCATGACAGAGAAGGGAAAAAGAGAGGAGGAAAAGTGTGAGAAGACGTAGCGAGTCCATCGTGTCGCCGATGTGGAAATTTTTCATTTTTTTAAATTTCTTGTTTCTTGTTTCTTTTTTTTTTTTAATTTTAATTTCTTTTTCTCTTCTCATAGTTTCATCAATTACAGATACTTTATTCTTTGCAAAAATTTTAATGTGGTTATGACTTTTGTGATGGCAGATTTGTGGCAGGTATATGTTGTATTACCTCCTGGTCGTTATATTCTTTTTGGTAGATGTAACGGAAGGGTGTAGGCCCTATACAGCTCCATGTATGATTTATATTCAGGTCATTAGGTACTATGTTTTGGAAGGTGGCATTCAGGTCGTCCGTGCCATGTTTAATGTATTTATAGAAAAATATTAGAAGGGGTTAACTTGTACCTTGTGCTATCAGCCCCATGTGATTGGTGGATGTAAGTTGTAGGATAACCAAGGGCATTGTTTGCCCTGTTGTGGCCTGTGTACATTACTAATTATTCCATTTACTGCTTGTACTAAGTCCGTTGAGCCAAATGTTAAATGTTGTAATAGCGTCAAAGTAGTGAGGCAGCAAAGTTTATTTGGGGCATGTTGACTATCCATTGTCCGAGCTGTAGGTAATTGCCATCTCTTTCTACTTGCCGTAGGGCTAGGTTATATAGCTGAACGTATCTCATTCTCTTTAATTTATAAATGTTGGAGCATTGTTGACAAGCGTGTTGGCTAAGAAAGGTATTTGAGTTTGCCTTGTATTGTGATTGGTTTTTTTTTAGCGGTAAGTTTCTTTGTTATAATTTGTACAACTCTTCTAACTTTTCTGTATATTTTTTTGATAAAGATAATGTTTGTGGATATACAACTCGCTTCAGACTACTGAATTGCATTTCATGGCTGAGAAATCCCATATTTACCTCCCCCCTTTGCTGCCCATACCTCCACCTTCCAGCTCGCTCTCTGTGCCGCTCTGGCCTTGCGGCCTTTGTCCTTCTGCACCTGATCTCTACCTTCACGCCCGTGCCTCTACCTCCATTGGCGTGGTACACGTCACTGCGTTGCACCCTGCCTGTGGCCACCCAGTCTCGAGGTTGAAACATTATGAAAATTTTGGCAGGCAGCAGGATGAACACAAATGGTGATTATTTGGAGTATTTGGAATATTGCAATATACATATAGCAAACAATTTGCTTGTAATTTTTTTAAGGGCCAAACTTTGGCCCTATAATTTTTTTTTTCATTTCATGCCCTATGAATTGAAAAGTACATTAAATGACATGTAATATCTAATTATAAAAAAAAATGGCATGTAATATCTATTCAATAAAATAAAAGTTAATATGCGCCTAAACTCACACTGAAGTTAATATGTGCCCCCACCCACGATGAAATTAATGTGCTCATCGGCATGCACAAAGCATTGCAAGCAGTTGGATCAGCGCAAAGTGCTGCGGGGATTCGAAATTTGCTTTTCTGGTGCTTTGCTACACGCCAATGGCCATGTTCCAGGCGCATAAAGATGGGACTCTTCAGTAATTTGCATATATCAAACAAATTCAAATATTATTATCTTAACTTGATAATGAAGGCATGGTGCATGTCTGTGGGTTTGCATATGGGCTTTGCACATCATAACGCACTTGCGGGCTTTTTACATATTACCTGGCGTCAACTATGATATTCTCATATTACCTGGTTTTTCTCGTGACTTCTCATATGACTTGGAATCGACACCTAGAGTACCGAAAATACCCTTCTCTTACGTTTTCTATGCATTTTGTACCCGAAATGCTTCATTCTTCCCAAAATTAACTATTAACAAGATCATCAAGTTGGGGAAGAAGACATTCCGGCAAAGATTTGTCCATAATCGAGGTTCAAACCATCCCCGGCGCCGTTCAACTCGAAAAAAAAAATTTCATGCCGAAAAACTGTAAAAACAGCGGGAAAGATGAAAACAAATCTGTGATGAAGGGATTTTGATATAAGAGCAGCGGGAAAGCCCTCCCAACTACAAAAATTAAGATCTACATGTAAAGAAACACAAATAAAGATCACCCATTAGTGTTCGACCGCTCCTGGACATGAAATAAAAGGATAAAATGGGCAAAGACGTGAAATACTCGTCGGCGAGCGATAAGTTCAATTTATATATCTTTCTGTGATCCTAATGAAGTAGAAGTGGAGGAAAAATAAGGAAGAACACAAAAAAATGGACAAAAACGGATAAAAAATGAGCAAGTTATGACATTTTGAAAATTGGCATTTATCGTGTTGTCGACGACACAACTTGATTCCAAGTCGTGTACTATATGACACGACTTGATCCAAGTCGTGCCATATAGTACACGACTTGGAATCAAGTTGTGTCGTCGACAACACGATAAATGAGCAATTTTCAAAATGTCATAACTTGCACATTTTTTATCCGTTTTTGCTCTTTTTTTTCGTTCTTCAATATTTTTCCTCCTCTTCTACCTCAATAAGATATATTAGGATGGAAAAAGAAAAAAAATAAGAACAAAGTGAAAGCATTCCGACGTCAAAAGCTTCTCCGCATCGCCCATGCAAAAAAAAAACTATTATCAAGAGATTTTGATGTAAGAGCAGCGGGGAAGCCCACCCAACTACTAAAATTGAGATCTACATGTAAAAAAACAAATATAAAGGCGACCCATTAGTGCTCGAGCGCTCATGGATATCAAATAAAAGGATAAGAATGGGCAAAAGCATTAAAATACTCGTCAGCGAGTTCAATTTATATATCTTTCTATGATACTAATGAGGTGGAAGAGGAGGAAAAATAAAGAAGAACAAAAAAAAATGAGCAAAAATGGATAAAAAATGAGAAAGTTATGACATTTTGAAAATTGCCTATTTATAGTGTTGTCGACGACACGACTTGAGCATTTATCGTGTTGCATATAACACGACAAAATGATAATCTTCAAAATGTCATAACTCGCTCATTTTTCATCCGTTTTTGCCCATTTTTTTATTCTTCCTCATTTTTCCTCCTCTTCCACCTCATTAGTATCACAGAATGATATATAAATTGAACTTGTCACTCGTCGACGAGTATTTTATGCTTTTGCCCATTTTTATCCTTTTATTTGATGTCCATGAGCACTCGAGCACTAATGGGTGACCTTTATATGTGCTTTTTTTTATCTAGATCTCAATTTTAGTAGTTGGGTGGGCTTCCCCGCTACTCTTACATCAAAATCTCTTGATAATAGTTTTTTTTTGCGTGGGCGATGCGGCGAAGCTCCGGACGTTGGAATGCTTTCAGTTTGTTCTTATTTTTTCTTCTTTTTCCATCCTAATATATCTTATTGAGGTAGAAGAGGAGGAAAAATAATGAAGAACAAAAAAAATTTAGCAAAAATGGATAAAAAACGAGCAAGTTATGACATTTTAAAAATTGCCCATTTATGGTGTTATCGATGACACGACATGAGCATTTATCGTGTTGCATATAACACGACAAAATGACAATCTTCAAAATGTCATAACTCGCTTATTTTTCATCCTTTTTTGCCCATTTTTTTGTTCTTCCTCATTTTTCCTCCTCTTCCACCTTATTAGTATCATAAAAAGATATATAAATTGAACTTGTCACTCACCGACGAGTATTTTACGCTTTTGCCCATTTTTATCCTTTTATTTGATGTCCATGAGCGCTCGAGCACTAATGAGTGGCCTTTATATGTGCTTTTTTATATGTAGATCTTAATTTTAGTAGTTGGGTGGGCTTCCCCGCTGCTATTACATCAAAATCTCTTGATAATAGGTTTTTTTTTTTGCGTGGGCGATGCGGCGAAGCTCTGGACGTCGGAATGCTTTCACTTTGTTCTTATTTTTCTTCTTTTTCCATCATAATATATCTTATTGAGGTAGAAGAGGAGGTAAAATAAGGAAGAACGAAAAAAAATGGGCAAAAATGGATAAAAAACGAGCAAGTTATGACATTTTGAAAATTGTACATTTATGGTGTTGTCGACGACACGACTTGAGCATTTATCGTGTTGCATATAACACGATAAAATGACAATTTTCAAAATGTCATAACTCGCTCATTTTTCATCCGTTTTTGCCCATTTTTTTTGTTCTTCCTTTTTTTTCCTCCTCTTCCACCTCATTAGTATCACAGAAAGATATATAAATTGAACTTGTCAGTCGCCGATAAGTATTTTACATTTTTGCCCATTTTTATCCTTTTATTTGATGTCTATGAGCGCCCGAGCACTAATGGGTCGCCTTTATATGTGTTTTTTTACATGTAGATCTCAATTTTAGTAGTTGGGTGGGCTTCCCTGCTGCTCTTACATCAAAATCTCTTGATAATAATTTTTTTTTGCATGGGCAATGCGGTGAAGCTCCAGATGTCGGATTGCTTTCACTTTCTTCCTATTCTTTTTCTTTTTCCATCATATATCTTATTGAGGTGGAAGAGGAGAAAAAATAAGGAAGAACGAAAAAAAAAGGATAAAAACGGATAAAAAATGCGCAAGTTATGTCATTTTAAAAATTGCCCATTTATCGTGTTGTCTACGACACTACTTGTTTCCAAGTCATGTACTATGTGACACGACTTGAATCCAAGTCGTGTACTATGTAACACGACTTAATCCAAGTTGTGTTACATAGTACACAACTTGGATTCAAGTCGTGTCGTCGACAACACGAGAAATGCCAATTTTTAAAATGTCATAACTTGCTCATTTTTTATCCGTTTTTGCCCATTTTTTTGCATTCTTCTTTATTTTTCCTCCTCTTCTACTTCATTAGGATCACAGAAAGATATATAAATTGAACTTATCGCTCGCCGACGAGTATTTCACATTTTTGCCCATTTTTATCCTTTTATTTCATGTCCAGGAGCGGTCGAACACTAATGGGTGATCTTTATTTATGTTTCTTTACATGTAGATCTTAATTTTTGTAGTTGGGAGGGCTTTCTCGCTCCTATTACATCAAAATCCCTTCATCACAGATTTTTTTTCGTCTTTCCTGCTGTTTTTACAGTTTTTCGGCATGAATTTTTTTTTTGTGGTTGGACGGCACTGGTGATAGTTTGAACCTCGATTATAGATGGATCTTTGCCGGAATGTCTTCTTCCCCAACTTGATGATCTTGTAAATCGCTAATTTTGGGAAGAATGAAGCATTTCGGGTACAAAATACATAAAAAATGTAACAGAAGGGCATTTTTGGTACTCTAGGTGCCGATTCCATGTCATATGGGAAGTCACGAGAAAAACCAGGTGATATGAGAATACCATAGTTGGAGCTAGGTAATATGTAAAAAGCCCCGCACTTGCCTGGTAGAACAATTCCATCCAAGATACTCGCATAATTGCGTGATTTTTAGATCCCCTTAATAAATTATTTTCTCTCAATTGGACATACCAATTTAATATTGGGTTCTCAAGTAAATTTCCTCCCAAAATAAAAACAAAGCCTTACGGAAAATCAGCACGTTGCAATCATGATGGATTGTGCATTTGTTAGCATAGGATCTCTGCATTCCCTTCTACAACACCTTACTATATACTTGCTACAACTTAAATATTGTTTACTCAGAGATAGAAAAGTAACAAAGTTTACTCGGTGAGTCCGAGGTCGAACCACAGGGAGCGTATATGTTTGGGAAAAATCCAATCTAAAACTACTAATCACAAATTCTAATTATCGAAAGAATCTGATTTTGTTATAGAGAAAATGAAATTAAACTTAAGAAGCAAAACTAATTTAAGCGTGTAAAAATTAAATTGATAGATTAGACTTATGCATTGAATCCATTGAGATTTCACATGTTATTATTCTCCCACAATCCAATTTAACATAATCCAAGATATAACACTATAATGATTGTTCTAAACATTACATGTATCCATATACAACATTTCATCAAAGAGAAATATTTAATTTCAATTTATGGCACAAGCTTATCATTCAAACATATTGATAATCCTAACTATTTAATGTGCATGACACGAAAAATAAAAGAAAAATTCAATAAGTAGAACTATAAAAATATTCCGTTAGATAAAATTCAAACACAAGGTATTGGAGAATAAATAATATGCTTCATAACAATTTTATCTAGCCCTAGCATATTAAAAGAATTACATACTCATGATAATAAAATGAAGCCTCCTTTGGAGAACTCATTGGCCGATGCATGAGATGAAAACATTGTAGCATTGTTCATTTGCACTATTCATCTACACTGTTCATCGTCTTCCTCCTTTGTTTTCTACTGTAGCAGTGTGAACCCCATACAAGTCTTCTTTATTCTTTGTCTTCTTATTTTATAGCCCTTCTCCATATGAGTTCTAAGTGAGCCCGAGTATATGAGGATGAACCCAATCTTGTCCAAATTCGTGTCCTTTCTCGAGCACAACCTATTTTCAACAACTTTCCATCCCAAGCACAACCCAATCTCAAATCCGAACACGGCTCTCCAAAGTCCGATGACCTTCCAATTCTAGCCCAAATCCGTGGTTGCATCCGAGAATCCTTGTTCCGGCCGCCTCTTCTTCTCTGCGACTCCCGTGAATGAGCTTCTTCGTTTAGAGAGAGCGCAAGCAGCTCAGTTTTTTTAATTCATTTAAAAACCCGTCATCTAGTTCTCTACCACCGGTTCTCATCTGGGCGGCTCTTCATTTGAAATCATAACTTGTCATCTCTTCTAATTGCTAATCAATAGCCCCAATGATTCCTGACTTTGATCTTCCCCTTTAATGCATTTAGAGCTTTTAAAATCCGCTTAAGCTTTTTTAACTATCGGTTCCTTTACAACTTGATCTTTTTGCATGTGACTCCAATTAACGTGGATATAATTCCACGATCTGCAATTCGAGCTCATGAAATTTACATAAATAAAATTTGGCATTCTTAGATGCATAATAAAATATAATTAAATTAAAATTCTCCCAAGGTTTGACTCTAGTTCACATCTCTCAGGTGGGTTACACCAACATCTAGGACTTACTCTCTCATAATCTCACAATAGAGGTCCTCGACCCCGCCGGCCACATCCAACGTACAAGGTGATCATTTAAATAAAAACCCTTGCAAGTGCACAAGGCAATTGTATTACAGTGAGTTGATCAATACATGAAATATGCATTTTATTATCTCCTAAGATTATGATTATACTAGTGTTTGATTACAATAACTACTACTTTAATATAGTTTTTGGTTTTTGTAGGAAACAAGAGTAATACACAAAAATGAAGAGAAAAGTGACTCGAATGGTTAAATTATCATAACTTCGTCTACAAATATCTGATTGGACTGATTCAAGTCTCATGTCAAAGTTCAAGAAGTCAGCTTTCCAACACCACCAACCACGCACAATTCGGAGTTCGGGACAGAAAGTTCTAGCCATTTGAAGTTTATAAATAGTAACTACGATCGATCGGTAATCACTGCGATCGATCGCTAGAGCCGCAAAAGCACTATATTGAAGGACACGATCGATCGGCATAAAAACGATCGATCGTATCTACTGGAATTTTTGATCCGCCGAAGACAGTAACTACTATCGATCGGTATCATACGGCGTCGTGCAGGAGCAGATCAGCGATCTCACTGGCCATGTGCAGGAGATTCGCCAGTCCCAGCATGCTATTACGGAATGCCTCGACTCCATAGTCGACTTTCTTCATGCATGGCGTTTTTCTCCAGGCGATGGTGCAGACGGCGATGACCAGGACTCTTAGTCCGCTCTTTCTCTGGTGTTTTCCTTCCTCCTTCTCTTTTCCCTTTTTATGATCATTGTATTTTGTCTTTCATTGTGCATTGAGGACAATGCTTATATTAGGTTTGGGGGAGAGGATGTGCTTCATTGTAAAATCAAGAAAAGGAAAAAGGAAAATAAAAAAAAAAGTTGTTAAATTTGTTTGATTAGTTTTTAAGTTGTTTGTTAGTACTTTTTCTTAGGTTTTGTTAGTTTATCCCGTAATAATGCATGTCACAATTCTTAGGAGATTAATTTACATTGGAAGTGTGAGTAAGTATACTGGAGGATAGATATACTTAACTGAGCATATCTTTCTGTTACAGTCCTCTTGGAACAGGTGCTTGAACTAAGAAAATTCACTCACACACACTAGTTACATAAAGTAATACCATCTAGAGATTTGTTGAATGCTAATCTACAGTGGGATGTCTTTAGTCATAGTCATTGGATGATGTATAGTTGTCTGTTGAGCTTAAAAGATCATGATAGACCATTTACTTGGCTATGGCAAGGGATTGGAACTGGAAATAGGTTGAGAGTATAATACAGCCTGGACAAAATAAAGATGTGCTGAAAATATGAATGCTGAAAATAAAAATACGAAAAAATGAAAACAAAATGAAAGAAAAGGGGCTGCTTGACTTTATAGGATTAACTTAGGCTGATGCTCGGGCCCGAAGCGGTCTCTTAAAACCTAATGACCTAAGCCAACTGGCTGGGAGTCATTGGCCTGAGTCATTGCTAAACCTAAGCATCTTGAAGTCAGGCCTTACACAGTCCTAGCGAAAAAAAAAAGAAAAAAAAAGTCTGTGGTGTATTATCCTCTCAAATCTAGAATGTTGGACCCGAAGGAGGCGCGCAGATCTGTGCTATCATGAACCTAAAGATGACGATGACTATGTAGATTCTGATGTTCTTTGGTTAATGGGTAACACTGGATCTGTATAAACAGAGATTTAGAATGTATTGCTACAATGTTCTACACTTTCTACTATTTACATTATCATGCTATATAATATTGAGCAGAAATTTCCAAGATGAAAGTGTGGAATAAAACCACTTACTTGAGGGCTTCTATATTCCTGTTGATTATGAACCAAGTACATGTGGTTGATTTTCTTAAGCATTGTAGTGTGCATTTGTCGGGATAATAGGTTGTATGTTTTGCTATGTTTTAATTTTTGCTTTGTTTTTGCACTTAGGTTAATTAGATTAATAAATACATGTTTGTGGGTAGCATGGCTGCAAACCCTCACGAGACAACACTCGTCCTACTAAGGACACCTAGAGGTTTAACGGCTTGTTGCATACGCTCAATGCAATCGTATTCCCTATGAAAGTGGTGTTTACTTTTATGCATTAGTTCCTTAGTTTGTTTGATTTGATTTGATTTGATTTTTGTTTTTTTTGTTTTGCTAGGGACTAGCAAAATCTAGGTTTGGGGGTGTGATCTATACATGAAATATGCATTTTATTATCTCCTAAGCTTATGATTATACTAGTGTTTGATTACAATAACTACTACTTTAATATAGTTTTTGGTTTTTGTAGGAAACAAGAGTAATACACAAAAATGAAGAGAAAAGTGACTCGAATGGTTAAATTATCATAACTTCGTCTATAAATATCTGATTGGACTGATTCAAGTCTCATGTCAAATTTCAAGAAGTCATCTTTCCAACGCTACCAACCACGTGCAATTCGGAGTTCGGGACAGAAAGTTATAGCCATTTGAAGTTTATAAACAGTAACTACGATCGATCGGTAATCACTGCGATCGATCGCTAGAGCCGCAAAAGCACTATATTGAAGGACACGATCGATCGGCATAAAAACGATCGATCGTATCTACTGGAATTTTTGATCCGCCGAAGACAGTAACTACGATCGATCGGTATCATACGGCGTCGATCGCAAAGCGATCGATCGGAGGAAAATAACGAAGGAATTGCGATCGATCGGATAGCGAACGATCGTAAATCGTAGCGATCGATCGCCGTATACGGAAAACCGAAATAAGACCTATTTTGACTTGAATTTGGAAGGGGACTTCGTGGTTTCTCTTCACTATTATAAATAGGCCTTATGGGAGAACGTATTGGGCACTCAACCTTGGAGAACCAGAGCTTTATTGGAGGCTAGAGAGGAGCAAGAGAAGGAGTCTTGAGCAAAGAAGAAGAAGAAGGATTCATGACGATGGGTCTACTTAAACAGGCTTTTCTTTTCTCCCTTTCTATGTGTAACTAAACTTTTATTCAAGGCTTGATGAAGCCCTAGATGTGTATAGCTACTCTTGATAGTTTAATTCTATAAAGTTGATTATGATTCATGCTTAATGCGATTTCATGAGTTCTTTTGAGTGCTTGACCATAGACTTGATTGATATGAATGAAATTAGATCTTTTTAATTCCTGCGCTTAGCTAAAAGTAGGCTGGTGTTAATTCTATGCCCGACCAAGGATAGGATCATTAGCCCAAATGATAATTCTATGCCCGACCAAGGATAGAATTATCTACATTAATTTTTAGTGGATGAACTCTCGTGTCCGACCAAGAACGTGAGTGAATTCATTGTGATTTGTGTGTCTGACCATGAACATGAATTACCATATCATGATTAACTTATGCTTAATAATAATTAAGAGTAGTAATTGCATGTCTAGTGGTGGATTCTTTGCCTTGATATTTCTCCATATTGATTAAATCTCAGTTAGATTAAATAAAGTCCATTGCTTTCTTTAGAATTAATTAAACTACATCTTTTTCTTCTCTTGAATTTGGTAAAAGATTAATCCGTCCCTGAGGTTCGACAACCCTTTAATACTCACCTTAGTACAATTGCCTTGTACACTTGCAAGGGTTTAATTTTAAACGATCATGAGTATTAAAGGGTTGTCAAACCTCAAAGACGGATGGTTGATCTGCCAAAGTCAAGGAAGAAAGTTGTTATTTTTAATGAATCTAAGGAAAACAATGAACTTTAATTAAATTAACTGAGATTAATCAATGAGAAGAATTATCAAGGCAATGAATCCACCACTAGACATGCAATTACTACTCTCAATTATTATTATGCACTAGTTAGTATGATATGGTAACTTGTGTTCATGGTCAGACATACAAATCACAATGAATTCACTCATGTTCTTGGTCGGACACGAAAGTTTATCTACTATCATGTAATTAATTCTATCCTTTGTTAGACATAAAATCAATCACAAACTTGTTCTTGGTCAGACATAGGGATTAAAAAGATCTAATTCCATTCATAATCAATCAAGTTTATGGTCAAGCACTCAAAATAAAACTCATGAAATAGCATTAAACATGAATCATAATAACCTTTATTAAATTAAACTATCAAGAGTAGCAATACACATCTAGGGCTTCATCTAGCCTTGACAAAGAATTTAGCTACACATAGAAGAAGGAAAAAGAAAAACCTATTTTTGTTGATCCATTGGTAAGAATCCTTCTTCTTTTTTGGCTCCAAAAGACTTCTTCTTCGGCTCCAAAAGACTTCTTCTTCTTTCTCCTCTTGAGCCTCCAAAATAGGTTTTCTAATACTCTCTACGTTCCCTTTAAGGCCTATTTATAAGGTTGGGAAAAAAACACAAAATACCCCTTCCAAATCCAAGTCAAAATGGGTCAAATTTTGGTTTGCCAGATATGGCGATCTATCAGCACTATTCACTGATCGATCGATTTCTCAATTTCTTCCTACAGCATAATTTTCCAATAGTCATACTCTTCGATCCGGACTCCGAATTGTGCATGGTTAGTGGCGTTAGAAAGATGACTTCTTGAACTTTAAAATGAAGCTTGAATCAATCCAACCAAAGATAAAAATATGAAGTTATGATGATTCAAATATTAGAGTCACTTTTCACCATATTTCTGCATTTTACGTTTATTTTCCTACAAAAATAAAAAACTATATTAAAGTATCACTAAATCTAATCAAACACTAATATAAATATAAGTTTAAGGACTAATAAAATAAATAATTTATGTATAGATCACAAGGTCACGATGGGGAGTTCATGGTCCCCACTCCCTGCTGTAATACACCATAACCGGTTGGAGCCGTATCTGTATGCATAAAGCTCTTGTGGAGCATCTGGATTTTGGTCAAGTTATGACACACTATTAGTGCCTACCCCATTTAAGGGCATCGTGGATAACCAAAGTGTTATGTGCTTTGACCCTATTATCTTAGGTTGTGCCATTTCAGTGGTTCATGTCTTGAACTAGGGTGAATCTCTTTATAGAATCACTCTTAAATCATCATCTTTATTTCTTGTGTTTATCTAACACAAAGTTCTCACCATTAGTTCTTCTAGTTTCTCACAACCTCAAGTCACAATTCTCTTTCAAAGCATTTTATCATGCTAAACTACAACAATTGCACTTCTAGCCACTAAATAGGCTTAATTACAATTTACCATTGAATCCAATTGGAAAGTTTGACTCATTTCGGGTGTTAGCCGACAACCATTATGTGACCAATATGTAATGCCCCTTATTTTTAAAATTCATCTTATGAAAACTAGGAGTAAATTTCGTGCGTAAGATTTAAATTCAAAGACGGGGACCTTCATGTATTTGAGCCATTGCTCGAGCTCTTATTAAAAACTTCAGCTAAACTAAATCAGGGGCATCACTAAATTAATCATTTAGAGCAAATTAATTATAAAACTCGTAATTCTTTGCTTAATTTAAATAATTACTAATTAACTTAGATAACTCATAATTATGGTTAAAAAATTAAAGTATTATGATATATAATGTGTGCGAATTATGCGCTTATCAATACCACTCTTAGATTTATCTTATTTTTCTATGTTGTGAAACTCACCAACTTATACAGATAACTCATCAAGGACATTTGGACACGCTCTTAATATAAAGCTTCGCCCATGATGTGCGAACATTGTGAAAGCACCAAAGACAATCATGGTAGATTACAGTACATTTGCCGAACATTTTCACTCATCTGCTGAACGTTCGGGAAGGTACTGTTGGGAAACAAAAAGGAAGTGAATCCTAAGACGTCTGGGCTACACATTTTATGATAAAATTTCAACATTGCTATGAGCATGTGAATAGAGTAATGATATTACTACTCTAATTTTTTACTCCATTTTCCTACTCCATGCTGGCACAAGTTGATTGGCAAGTCAACCCCATGAACCCACTCCTCACCACATGGGTCCATGTTGTGATTTGGTGCCACATATGCAGAGTAGAAAAATGGAGCAGAGAAGTGGAGTACTAATATCATTACGAGTATGTATACTCCTTTTTTTTCTCAGGGTGATGAACCAACCAACCACTTTAGCAAAGCCCCCAGATAGTGGAGATTTTAATGGAAAACGTTGCATTTGTAGAATGTTTGCATTAGTTCATAAGGATTTGATGAAATAATTTATAGTTGGTGACTGATATGGGACACCGGTGATATAAGGGTATAACTCCCATTTTGGAGTACCCATGCTTCCTCAGACCAGCCTTTGAACGCCCTGGAATAGTACCGTTTTGAGTGTATTCATAGCTCAATCTTCATGTAGCCTTACCATGCCACAGCCGTGAACACCCTCAAAATGCCACTGTTTAAGGGCATTCAAAGGCTGGTCTGAGTCCCCCCGACCTCCATTTGGGTCGCTGGTGCTGGAGAAGGGGTTGCCGAGCCAAAACAGTTGCCTGTACTCTATCATTTCCCGTCATGAATAAGCGAAAAGATCACCATGCACTTTTTTTTACACAAACACTGTATAATTAGTAGAAAAAATACTTGAAAACATTTTAATTGTACTTGTGTAATTGCTGCATGATACTTCTTTCATTATCCTGCTAAATCTTATTTAGTTTTTGAAAATAAGTTCAATTTTAAAAACCAATTGCAAACAGTGATATGGAAGGGGTGCATCTAGCTTGACCAAATTCTCTCAACCAAACTGCATAAGGTCACACCAGATCTAACCTAGTAGGTAGATACTCTCTATGCACACTTTTAAGTTTTAATTGATACATTTGATTTTAAAATAAATTAAAAATCAACTGTATCTATTAAAAGTGCCATGGAGGATATAGGACCTCTCTAGCCTGAACTAACTTGGTCACCAAAATCACGTTACCACCAAATAGATTTTGCCACGTCAATAGAGGAGGGAAAGAAATGGCTGAATAGAAGAAGAAATTATAACTTTTCCAAGATTACTGGGTCCCCCCCCACCACGTGTCCCTTGGTCATGCTACCTGGTCACATAATGTTGGTTAGGAAAACATTTTCCGAGGATATACTCCCTCTGCCTATATTAATGTCTTAACTAGAAAACCAAAATGAACTTAATTTATTTCATCTCAACTTCTTAATTAAACCAATTAATATAGAACATAGACAAGTATAATGCTATTTCTCTAGCCTTTTTATCACGGCCAACTTCACAGGCTTAATTTATTTCATCTCAGCTTCTTAATGAAACCAATTAATATAGAACATAGACAAGTGAAATGCTATATCTCTAGCCTTTTTATCACGGACAACCTCATGGGCTAGTGAGGTGAAAGGAAATAAAAAGTTTCGGCCTACAATATTGCCGTGAGGGTCACGTGATGTGGCCATGAAAATTAAGTGGGAGAAGAAGCATTTTCCCTTTGACAAACATTTTTTTTCGTTTAAGATCGATGGTACACACGCTAACCATGTGTGCTCCAAAAATAGAAGATTTTTGCTGGAGTACACATGTTTATTGTGTGTGCCGTCGATCATGGTGATCAACGACTGATGTGAAGTGGAGGATATCCCCGAGGATATAAGTGGGAGGATGAAGATGAAAAATCAGTCCCGCAGACCCTCACAACTCGACGAGTTTGACCGCCACTGCCATCTTCACAAGTCTCAAGCCATTCTCAGCCCCCAAAATTGGTCCACGTTTTTTTCACCACCTCTCTCAAATTACGAACGAAATTAATCTTTCCTCAAACAACATTAATAATACACTGAATGCTGCCAAAAAAAATAAAATCCAGTGAATAAAACAGCCAGTCGTCAATATTAGTGAGTAGTCCTCTTGTATAAAAGAGTCAAAGAAGGCCTACTTGGGCTTCATCCCATCCAAAACAGACAAAGAAATGATAATTCCACACAAACCTTTGTCATCCCTCACTCTTAATATGGAGACTTGCATCCTTGGCGTTGTTAGAACCACGTATGGGACATATAATCTATGTTCTAATTACTCCTTAATCTCCCTTATTTAAGAAAGACAGCTCACCTATAAAAGGAAGAAACAAGAGCCGTGTCACTTTGTTTGGAAGTCAAGGTGAGAGACCCAAGATCGATCAGTTGAAGAAGAAAGATGTGCTGCTGCGATGGCGATTGTAGGCCTTTAGGCTTCCTCCTCGGCCTCCCTTTCGCCTTTCTCTCCCTCCTCATCTCCATTGTCGGCATCTTCGTCTGGATTATTGGGTCAGTTCTTCCATTCGATTCCATTCTTTTTCTGTTTATTGGTTTTCTTGGGTTGTGATGATTGAATCTGATGTGGGCTTTTGCTAATTAATCCGCTTTGTAGATTGCTGCTTTCTTGCATACTGCCGTGCTGCCTGTGCGTGACGATTCTGGTGGAGTTTGCGCTGGAGCTGATCAAGGCCCCTCTCCATGTCATGGAGTGGTTCACCTCCAAGATCCCCTGCTGAGATATACTACTGTCTCTGGATCTCTTGCACTTTCAAGAGGTCCCCTTCTTTTGCTTTGTCCTGAAATTTGTTCTGATGGCTTATTGCTGTAGATGTGTTGGATAGGATGCTGCCTTACTGTAATTTTTTTTCGTTTTTACAATTATGATACTGTAGCCTGGTTGGTATAGGAGTATTCTATTCTATTTTATTTTTTTGAAGAGTTTGGACCATGTTATGAAAATAACAAAAATCTATGCAAATTCCATAGCTCGGCATGATGCTGAGGTTTGTATTCTTGTGCAAATTCATTTTCTTGGTGGACTTTACTGTAGGAAGAACATGATCCAGCTACTCTTTGTGGTGGTCCCATTTCATTGCGTGCGCTGTCAATCATGTTAAGTGAATTTGAGAGTGGATAGAGCTATCAAGCAATTTCAATTTCCATCTTTCTTTTAAAGTTTTTTTAACACAGACTTTCTTGTAAAGTTCCAATAAACCATTATTAGAGATTGAGGAGAGAGCTTATTGGCTCCATGCGTCCAACTTGGTCCGATTAGGTGTGTGGTGGCTCTGGCCGGATGATGGCTTTTTTTTTGTCCTAATAAGTTGGTGGGTCGCTGACTATTGCAGGGAAGGGTGTGGACCACGGAAAGTTTTATCAATGCAAAACGTGAGAAATAAGAATGGGATGGAAAAGAACAAGAACAAGAAATGGGTAGAACAATATAGCAAAAGAAATGGGAGAAAGGGAGGGCCTTTAAGCTTGGCAATCCTTTTGGGATTGTCGAATCAATCCTTTTCTTCTTTTATAGGCTGAAGAAGATTAAAGAGGAAAGGGCCTTTAAGCCGTTTTTTAAAAAAACCCAAAGGGGAGCCAAACTGTATGCAAAACAATACTCTCGCTGGTCTTGGTCTTTTTTAATAGTTGCAGATCAATTGCAACTATTAAAAAACACTAATAGATGCAGATCAATTGCATCTATTAAAAAAAACCTGAGGGAGTAAAAAGAAAATGTTTGTTCCATCACCGTTCAAATTTCCAACAATTACCATTGCCATCCTTCGCTGCCCCTCCCGTGATTGGCATTTGCAGTTAGGTGGACAGATCTTGTGCGGGCTGTCAAGGGATGGTTTGGGCAAGGTCGCCTTTTGGAGCTACCGTGCCCTGTTTGTGGGAAGTGCGGCCTATTCGCCGCCTTTCTAGTTGCTTCTGATTTCCACCGCGAACAACGCGCTGGCTGTGACTAGTTCTGAATTGCTTGGTCTTGTTGCCACTGCTTGGCCTTAGCCCGGCCGATGGGGTGCCTTTGTCCCTAGTCATGGTCAATTTTTTCAAAGCCTTATATTGTTACTATATTTATAAGGGTGAAGCCTATGGGTGTGTTTGCTTAGCGAGAAAGGAAAATAAAAAGAAAGAAAAATCCAAAACTTTTTCCTTTTTCAGTGTTTGTATAGAGAGAAAAAAATAACAGCAGAACATGCTTTCCCTCATGTGGGTTCACATTAGAAATTCCCGAGTTTTTTTCATATTACCTGGCAATGAGCCTTGAATGCTATATTACCTGATTTTTTCAGTCTCATGCAATATAACCTAGTTTCGGAACTTAATCTTCCTATTTTGTCCTCCTGAAACCCTAAACCCGACATTTTCTAAATTACCTGGCCATTCAACCTGCATACATGATAGAACTATTATCGTATACTCGATTACATGATAACAGTGGGATCATGTAATAGACTACACGATAACAGTAACAGACAGCATGCAAATTAAACAAAGAATTAAGCGTGTATTAAACACACGATATTAATACTACCATTGTTATCGTGTATTCGAATGGTGCTATCGTGTAATCGAGGTTCGAGGACACGATAACACTACTATTGTATAATCGGATACATTGTGTTATCAAATACAAGATAGCACTGTGTATTCGAGGACACAATAGTAAATACACGATAGAAGTTCTATCGTGTCCTCGAACACACAATACCATTATTATCGTGTGTTAGGGTAGTGCTATTGTATCATCGAGGACACGGTAGGAGAAAAGTCATGTCCTCGAAGACACGATCACACAATTACTTAATTATTGTGTATCTGAACAGAATAGAAGAAATTTAAACATGCATTTTGTAATTTGTATTATGTATTTTTAAATACTAGTAAGAGACTGTGAGTCATGTCATCGAGGAAGGGGCAAAAAAGAATCGAAAATGAGGGAGATATGACGAGTTAAATACAGGAGGTGGATGAGACAATCCAGAGCCATGTTTCACTGAAGTCGGATTGCTTTATTCCCAATTGATCGGCATGTTTTGTGCCTGATTGCTTTATTCCATGCTTAACTTGTTTCTCAACTGTAGGGTTTTTGCAATTGTTTCGGTTGTGCCTAAGCTGATGACAGTTACCACATCTCCTTAAGTTCTTAGGGGGTTCTGGCTATGACTCAATTTTGTTCATCCTTCGCCTGCCTTTCTGCTTCTCCACAATTAGTGGTTCATATCTTGGCAGAACTCCATGATCTAACTATTGATGCCTATCTAACGTTGGTAGAATTGACTCTTCGTAGGTTGTGCAGTAACTTCGTGTAGTACCACCTTTCATAATATAGCACTGAGTCCAAACTCCTGTGATCAATTGACACTAAAGCATGTTTACAAGGAAGTCCCATGCTCTGAAGCTCTCCACATGTACATGTCTTCTTTAGAAGGTTCATGTAGTCTTGAAAAAACACATGTCCAATAAACATTATGTGTAGTCATTAGCATTTAGACACGACCCAAAATAAGTTGTATTTCATGTACACGATAATTAAGTAATAATCACAATGAATGCACCAGATGGTGGAGAGAGTCACTTGAAATTCGTACAATGATATGGCATCCACTCGAACTGTACCACTATGATCCCTTATATTGTTTATGTACTTATGGGCATATTTGGTTATTGTTGCCCTTCGTATCTACGTCTCTCAAAGTGAGCTGTAGTTGTGGTACATGTTTGCTCGATCAATCTAGTGATTGGCCAACTCTGTGCCTTCAATAACATAATGTTCGCACTCTCTGATCTGCTTAAGGTGAGAGTACCATATTTTCTACCAAGGAATTCAACATTAGCTCAGTTCCTATAGTTGATGTTATTAATGTATTTCAATGCCTCCTCACTGTGTTGCTTAATTTGATCTATGACCTCCTCAAATTCTGATCTTCTGAATTTTTAAGCAGCTATGAATAAGAGGTTCTTCAAGTGTCTATTTTTTTATCTGTCAACGATGTTCTGATAAAGGCAAAACCCATAATGAGCCTCCAAAAAAACATTACGGACTATTTTGAAAAGTCTCTTCTGTCTGTCAGAAACAATTATCTAGTCTTGAGGGCGGCTCCATGAAAAAAAAAGTACGAATTAACTTTAGAAACCACATCCTAAAAGTAACATAAGATAAGAATTGTGTGAGAAAAACACAACTGCAATTATCATCATAAGTCATTGTAGTCATGTCATCGAGGACACGACTCGTGCTAACAAATACACGACACTATGCCCGTGTTATGTAATTATGAACACGATATTTAGTGTGATCATGTATCAATGGCACAACTCCTTAATATCGTGTTCAGAATGACACGACTATATTTTGTGATTGTTCTTCAACTTACCAAGAGTTTCTTGTCTCTTCCTCAATAACAGCATATGCAATACACACCATTTGTTGATTACCATCAATGGTTGAAGCAATCAATAGACATCCGGGATACTTTCCTTTTAAGAATGTTTCATCTACAGTTAAGAGAGGCCTAAGGCTCTTGCAACGGGGCTAAACATCCAAAACATACGTTCGAAATCATATCAGCCTAACTCTATTTTAGGTATATCACAAGACCTTTCCATAACCACATAGGTTCCTGGATTAGACCTTTCTAATTCCTTGTCGTATGCGGGCAAAATGCGATATGAATCATTTGATGTAACACCCGAAAAATCGGTATGTGTAATACTATAACTGAAATATGAAGTCTTGATGCTTGTTTTTTGCTATGTTTTACGATTTGGTGTTAAAGTACGTGAAGACAACGCCACCAACTAGGCGTAAATTGGAGTTCAGAGTAAAAAGATATGATCGATTGTGTTTTTGAACACGATCGATCGCTAGGGGTACGCGATCGATCGGGACAGCTTCAGAACCGAAAGTAAGGCAGACGTGATCGATCACCACGGGTGATGATCGATCATATCTACTGTGAGTTTCATTTAGTGGGGTTGCAATCGATTGCCGTTGGTGACGATCGATCGTAAATACTGTATTTTGGTTCAGCATATGTTGCGATCGATTGGCGCCAGAATGAGCGATCGTAAGTACTGTGATCACGTGAAAGGGATGCAGCAATCGATCGCCGTTGGTGGCGATCGATCGCACCATATAGACTCAAAAATGGAAGTTGCGTTTTGTTGCAGATTGTCATGGAAAAAATATCAATCTTAACCAAACTTGGAGTGCACGTCCACATGAAGATTTTGGAGAATTCCTATTGGACAAAAGAGCCTATGATAAGGAAGGATTTGCATAAGAAGTGAAACCCTAAACTTTATATAAACACATGAGGGATTGGTTTGTGCTATTTATGCTAAAACCATAGATCTAGAAAGCTTATGTTTTTCTCCTTCCCACGTTCACCCTTCTCTTAAGCCTCTTCTTGACTTAAGTCTTCTTCAATAGCTTGGAGTGGAGGCATTGTTGCGGAGCAAAGGAGGCGAGCGATGCGTAAAAGGTGAGACTTTTGTGAAATAAAGAGTAGGATGGTTTTTTTCTATTCTATTTTCCTTTCTTCTCATATATGAGTACTGTTTCATTCATATCATAGTTATATATGTTGATTTTAATAGAACATGATTCACAATTAATTCTATCATTCATATTATTAAGAATATTTCTCAATGTGTTCATGCTATGTCCTTAGATGGGAATACTATCCATGCTTGATATCTATTGACCTTATTGATGCCAAATGTTCTAATCTTTGTTTGTTAGTCCTTTTATTTCGTTGGTTCAAGTAGTCATAACTGTTGTTTTGATTTAATTATCCTTATTCCAAAGGGTTAGTATTTAAGACTGCGTTGTATGATAGGAAACATGATAAAAAAAGAGTATTTGTATGTAATTCCATAATACTCTAGGATCTGCAATGAACCTAGGAGGAGATTAATTAAGTTTGTAATACTTTATTAACACTAATATGGTTTGGTTATATGAAATACTCAAGTATGATTATGATTTATCATCTTGGACATAACTATTTCTGTGCCGACAATAGGTAGAAATTAATTCATAACTAATTCAAGAAAAATCAAAAAATATAAAGTTAGTGGGGTCATAAACTAGACATATAAGGTCAATATCATTAAAATTGTAGGAGTCTAAGTCCTACTGTACAGACTACGAGAGCAGTCGAAAGGGGATGATTATGCAGGAGACAGTGTGTTGAAGTCAGAGTGAAAACAGTAATACATAAGTAATATTACATGATATTGTATGAATTAAGTTAAAGCGTCAGTATTATTCATTACACCATTGAAGAAGGATTGTCACAGTATAGTTGGTTAAGTAAAAAGATTAATCATATGTGGTAAGTCTAAGTGAGCAAGTGAACCATGATTTCTGTTTTCAAACAAGCATTTGTGTCAGTTTGAAATTCCACTTTGGAATCAAATCATCAAGACATATTATTAAATCTTGACTCATAATATATATATATTATAGGCTCAATTATTTTCTAGAATGTTCCTATCTAGGGCTATGCATGAACATATGTGTGTGTCAAAAGTATTGGATGTTTGATTTATACTTCTATGGTGAACTTTGTTATCATCTGAGATATGTGAATCTCCTCGTTACTCCTGAGAGTGAGTCATGCCCTGATAAGAGACTTTGATGTTCTATTCATACTCCATGAGTGAGTCATTGTGGTAAGAGTTACTTTATCCTCAGAAAGTTGAGACCTCTGCTATTGTTGAAGCATTGTCCAATTTGGCATTGACCCATTTCTCCACTAAGAGTTCTTTTTGAAGATTTCTCCGGGTGGAATCATAGTATGCTCAAGAGCCATTACTAGATCCATGGTGATCTCCGATATTTATGGAACATGGGTTCCCTTATCACCCGAAGGGAGGCACATACTTATGTTTAGACTATATGATATTACGGGAAGGTCTGCAGTCTCCGCCCATTGTGTCTGTAAGCACTGATGGGGTCAGCATCCTAGACGCATGGCGGGTTCCGAAGGGAGAACCTCTAGGGTGATTCTGGTAAGTAGCCACATGGTTGGTACTCAGCGAGCAGAAATTGAATCTCTTTGTACTTTAGATGCGTAGAGGTATTATGGTTGTTTATCTTCTCCTTACACTTGTAATGGTTGGAGTCTTATTATTTGTTATTCTTTCCCTATACTTACGAGTCGGGAACCGTTATTGACTAACCTTTTTTTTAGGTGAAAAGACCTTAAGTTCAGTCTAAATGTCATTGAATTTCAGTTGTTCATTTGTTATATATTTTCTCTTCATCCTGCTTGATTCTTTTCAGTGGGTTTTTACATCCTACTGAGTGTTTCTATGAAATACTAATGCATCTTTTGATGTAGGCGCAAAAGATAAATGAGACAGGATGGTTGCAGTAGCAGGATGGTATTGATGACGCTGAGAAGAGATTAGAGATTACTTTAGTATTACTCAGTTGCTTGATTTGATACTTTATGATATTATTGGCCATTGTGTGCTAGAAACTTGAGATTTGATTTTATTAACTTTGTTAAGTTTATTTGCTATAATAAAGACTAAGTAGGTTCATTTCATAATTATTAATAATGTTGATTACTGTATTACACTGAATGTTGGGATGACCGATTGCACATCATTTTGTGATGGCGTAATTGATTGTATTTTCGGCTGTTCGATCGCGCATCCGGGGTCTCGGCCTTGAGATGTTACTATCTTTGAAGGCTTCTGTACTCCGATCGAGGTATGAGATTCTGGGGTTGTGACATCTGGGTTGCCATCAATCAGCTCCAATAAAACTTCTTTTTCCCGCCATGCCTTCTTATAATTTGCTGTGATGCCCTAATGTTTCTCAATGTATCTTATGATATTATATGGTGTGATAGTATTCGACTCTTTATATGGGTCATGACATTTCCTTGCAATCCACATATGTGAAGCTAAAGGGATGATTTTACATTTCAAGATTTATGTCATATGTATGCTCAACCTCCCTCCTTGTCACGCTAACAACGCCTGACTTGTTTGACCCCGAATATACCACTTGCACCCATTCTCCTTGCACTTTACAACAAATGTATCATTGTTCTCATCAACTATAGTATAAGTGATCCTCCTCTTTATTGCCAAATCAACAAAAGTTCTCTTGAAATTTTTGATGCTTTCGAACCGAGCTCCTAACACAAGAAGAGCCTAGTAGTCAGTTCTTTGCAAACTACAGCTCGACATCACCTCCTCCTCGTATGTGTCTACCTTGCATCCAAACCATACTCAGTGCCCCGATCCCAACCTCCATCTTCTTCAATATGAATAAACTTTGCATCGAATGATTCTTAGTTATCAGATACAACAACATTCTTCCCTTTCGACGTAGAATGTACTGTAGCAGCAATCGTCCGCTATCCAGCTTAGTGGATTGCGTGTGTAGAGGTAATAACCACTCATCCCCTGACCATGAATTATCAGTATGAATAAATTCTTCGTCTCCATCAACCCCTACCTTTGAAAATTGCTCATCATTTTTATATTTCTCATTCTCTTCATTTATTGTTTTTGCTCTTCTCCTTGTGTTGTATTAGATCCAGCTTCCAGAGTAGTGAATATCCTCACATTTTCATTATTTCTCCCAAACTATAAGATAATAAGATGGCATATCAGTATGAGTCATGTAGACAAATACACAAAATGTAAGAATCAAATGATATCCTACAACTGCAATTGCAGTGCTATCGTCTAGTCAATGACATTGTAGCTCCTCGAATGCTATCGTGTGATCGTGTATTCGAGGACATGATAGCTTTATTGAATTCTAATCTTTGTTTAACTTGAATAAGCAGATTAACAAACTTCACCCGTCTGTCAATGCTCATCAGCTTCACTTTCCCACCTACGTATTCATGAGCATTTCCAAATAATTTGTCGTCGTGTAGATAAACAACTATTCTTCCATTACGGCACGACTGAGGGTGGGCCTGAATATTTTGTTCACAGAATATGGCATGGCTGAGGGCAGGGGAAGAATGTGTGAATGGGCGCGCTTGTGGGCAGGCTAAATGGCTAAGTAATATGGAAAAGGTCGGGTTTAGGGTTTTAGGAAGGCAAAATGGGAAGACCAAGTCTAGAAACCAGGTTATATGGCATGAGACCGAAAAAACCAGATAATATGGCATTTTGGGCTCAATGGCCATGTAATATGAAAAAAACTCAAAATTCCTCTATACCTTTTTTTCTTAGTTTTTCTTTCTCAAATAGTAAGAAAAGAGAAAAAACATAATAGTAAAGGGAAAAAGTATTTTCTTTTCCATTCTTTCTATCCAAAACACACAAACTAAAACCTAATTTCTTTTACATTCTTTACTTTTCTTTTCCATGTCTTTTCCATTTCTTTCTTTCTCCCGCTAAACAAAGACCCTATGGGTATTTTATTGTATTTTAATTTTTATGAGAAACAACATCCTAACCATAGCCTACCCGAATAAAGCATTCATACAATATGGGAATGGGAAATGGTGCCTTCACTAATAGTGAGAGGACAATATAATTCCTTAACCTGAATATTGTTATTACTCGTTAACTCTTCACTAATATCGTCTTGAGATGACTTTGGGAACTAATTATGTCCAAACACATCTAATGTTGATCTTCTGCTTAAGTGCCAACCTACTCCCCTACATGCAACTTTGTATAATCAAGAGCTTTCATGTGATGCACTCGGGGGCCAAATTAAATTATTCTTTTCCTTTACAGTATTTTTGTTTCATAGTATTACACCATCGAGAATTATGATAGCTCATTATTTTCTAGGACTTTTTACACAAGAGGGCCAAATTAAATTCATGTGCTTTTTCAACATTTGACCCTCCACTCCTTATATATATATATATATATATATATATATATATATATATATATATTGTCCCACTTAACAGCATGTAACCCCTTTTATCCTTCCCTTTTTCCCAAAAAACTTCCTAGCTGTTTTATCAAGTTCATTGGTGACCAACTTAGCCATCTTTGCCACCAACATATGTGCAGAGGCTTAGCAGTCAACGTGGCATTGATTAAAACTAGCCTTCTTGCCGAGCTAACAACTTAGTTTTCTAATAAGCTAATTTTTATGATAGATTCCTTCCAGTAAACCATGATTTTTCAGGTGGGGGGTAGAAAGCTTACAAAAAGATTGAACAATATGTAGCATATTCGTACATTCTCTAATATTAGCTCTCCCAAACAATAGCAGATCATATGCAACTATAAGATGATTGATAGGGTCAGCATTTCTACGGACCTTAGTACCATTAATCCGTTGTTCTTCTTCTGCAACATTTATAGGAAGCAACAGAACTTGTTGAGTTAGTAAAAATAGATAGGGAGAGAGTAGATCACCTTGCCTTAGCTCAGCTTGAGGATCAGTGGATTCAAATGGAGCATAGATTTTTGAATTTCAATTTTAAAGCAAACAATCCTTTTTGGCCTTTTGTTTTACTTTTCATTGTATGAGCTACTTCATGAGCTAATAGGATATTTTCATGAATTTGTTAGGACGCATGTATTTTCCTAATGATTGGATCAATTTAATGACTTCTTAATGACTCATAAGAATTAGAGAATTATGTGTAGCACAATTTCAAGATATGGCTCATCTTAAGGCTAGAGAAAAAAATCTAAGGAGAAGCTTATGTCAATTTAGAGAAACATACTTCAAGAAGGAAGATCATCTCCAAAATTCAAGATTAAGATGGAAACAAGCTTACACCAAAAGTGGAAGAAAAGTTTATGAAGGCATGAAGGCCTACTCCAAGAAATTGATACTAGTCATGTTCTGTAGGCCCAACACAAGATCTTAGAACGTCCTAGAAAGCCAAAAACCCATAGCTAGAGGATCATCCGTAGTTGGTCTCATACAACAAAGTTTGAAAGCACATCAAATTGGTTATTGGTTGACATCCCTAAGTCCACCTAAGCCCACTAGGAAAAACCCACTTAGAAAGGCCCATAGAACTATGGCCACAAAGGGCTTACAAGAGCAGCCTCAAGATCAACCGTAGATAAACAATCTTACAGTTTGGTAGAGGATTTGGGAGGTTGATGGATAATCCACCTTAGATCATCAATCTAAAGGTAAGATTTGTAATTTGGGAGAATGACCAAAATGACATATAAGATCTCAACCATACAATTAATGGTTGAATAGGTCCATTAGGAAATTGGTACAAAATAACATAAAAGCCCTTAGCCTTATACCATAATGCTTGAATAGGTCAATCAAAAAAGAGGTCAAATGAAAATAAAGCCCATAGTCATAGATCATATGGCTATATAGATCAATTAGGAGAAAGAGAAAAATACCAAATTACCCATAAGTCATAGATCACTCATCTAGTAGCTAGATTGATCAATCGAGAAATGATCAAATGACCAATATGCCCATACCACTAACCTAGCCTATAAATAGGCACCCCTCTCCACCTTGTTGGGTATGGAGCTTCACTTAATCTCTTAAATTAGCTTGCTTCTTTTCTTCTCTCTATAGCTAGTCTGAAGAGAGCATATATCTCTTGCCTCTTTTCTTCTAAAGATAATATGTTTGTGGTTGAATCCTAAGAACACCGCTTTATTATTAAACTATGATGCTCTTGGCATGCCATAAGAGGTAGTTTAAGGAAACAACATATCTAGTGTTGTGGTATCGCTTGGTAGTAACCAATGATCCAATGGTGTCGCTTGGTAGTAACCAAGGACCCAATAGTTTCTCTTAGTAGTAACCAAAGAGACTATTAAGACTAGATTGTGCTTGTAGTTTACTCTTCTTTCCCTTAAGCTATACTTTGGGACTTGTCCAAATTTATCATGGGAAAGAGAGCATGTTCTTAGGCCTAGGCTTTTAGATACAAGACTTATCCTTAGTAGAAACCCCAATGTCTGAAGGCCTTACCAACTTTGGAGCATCTATAATTGATCCAAGGCGGACATTTGGACAGTCATCTTGCTTGATACTACGTTCAAGCCCTCCCCGTCAGGTAAGATTTCTCACATCCTTTCGGCAAGAGTAAGCACTATAAACTTCTCTAATTTAGTGGGTCATCATACCGTTGTAGCGCATAAACAGGAGACGAGCAAATCAAGGCTCGACCCCACCTTGATAGCCATTGCGATGACCATGGGGCTCCTCCTAATCGTCCTCAAGCTCTTGTTACATATTTCAGAAAGGTGTTGCCATTGAGGCATTTGTCTGAACACCTGGTATGCCTCATGCCTCGTAGCCTGGATGGCCCCCATCTGCGGCCTGATGGAAGGAACCAAAACGAACCCCATGATGGTGAGAGTTCGCCGCTGGTACCCACGACCTTGAGCCGCTAGGAACCTATGAGCCAACGGCCTGAAAAAGGCAGCCCACCTCAGCTGAAAGTGGTCGTGGTCCGAATGGCCGCTATTGGGGAAACTATGGCATGTGCTTGTGTAAGTTGGAGCTGCTGAATCTGTTGATGCATCATGGTAATCATGGCTCGCATATCAGCGTCAGACGGATCGTTCGTCACTTTGGGACTGGTAGCCCCCTTCGCGGCCTTCGGCTCTGGCCGTGCCTCTGCAGCCATGGCCGACTGTTTGGGAGGTGGCATCTCCATATGCGAATCGGAACGGCTCTGATACCAATATTGTGACCCGACAAGGTCATAGGGTATAGGAACGATGGAAGGAAAGAAAAGGGGAAGAACGAGAGAAAGGGAAAATACTTCTTTATTGCATAAGCTCTAAAGGAGGAAGAAGACCTCCTTATAAATAAAAGGGGCACGTCTCCTAGGGAGGTGCGCCAACTAGTGGTCCCTGCTAATGAGCCACAATTAAAGCAATTACAGCTTGTTACAATATAATCCGGCTTTTATTACAATCTCTAATGAATATAAAGAGGGAAACTAATCCTAGTCAATATCTCATTCTGTGTGCTGATGTCCTGTGCTACTGACGTACACAACATCTAACCCCGCCCAATGAGTGAATCCACATTGACTGTTTGAGACCACTCTTTCACATACAATTTTATATATAAGCACACATGCAATTAAGGTTTTCATGGCTAACCTTAAACCAAATGTTTTTTCGTGGATTACTTCTAATTAAAAGTTTTCTTTGCTAACTACGAACCAAAGTGAGTAGACACTTGTGGGTTACTAGAACACATCACTCTTAGGTGGTTCGACTCACGGGTTTAATGCACGCATGGCTTTACAAGGCAGAGAAATTTTTTGCCTATCAGGGGACGAACTCGGAGGCTGAACGACTGCGCATTGTAGCGTTCTACCTGGATGGCGACACCTCTGTGTGGTTCCAGAGTTACGAGAAAGAAGTTCGTTATCCGACCTGGGCTTCTTTTGCCGATGATGCAGCCCCAGGATATCCACAAGCCCGCATTTCAGACACACGATGGACATTTTGTGTTTCTTGTTATGCCTTTTGGACTGACCAATGCCCCGGCCACATTTCAGAGTTTGATGGATGACTTGTTTCGGCCCTTCCTCCACCGGTTTGTATTGGTTTTCATTGATGACATACTAATTTACAGCACTTCTTGGGAGGACCATTTATACCACCTCAGGTCGGTTTTTTCTGTCCTGCGAGCTAATTCTTTATTCTTGAAGTGTTCGAAATGCTCTTTTGGTAGTCACAGGTGGAATATTTGGGCCACATTATATCTCGCGAAGGGGTGGCCACTGACCCGTCGAAGGTGGCAACCATGCTCTCGTGGCCGAAACCCACTTGTGTGAAGGCTCTCCGTGGGTTCTTGGGTCTCACAGGTTACTATCGGTGGCTCATTAGAAAATATGGGGTAATTGTTGGACCTCTCACGTCTCTTCTCAAAACGAGGGCATTTTCATGGTCGGCAGAAGCACAAGACACTTTTGACAGGTTGAAAGAGGCCATGGCTACTGCGCCTATATTAGTCCTCCCTGATTTCAGCCTTCCTTTTGTTATAGAGACTGATGCATCTGATACCATCCTAGGGGCTATTCTCCTACATAAAGAATGGCCTATTGCATTTTTTAGCAAGGCACTCTCGGGGCATTCCTTGACCTTGTCCGCATATGAGAAGGAGATGCTCGCTATTGTGCATGTCATTACCGAGTGGCGGCCATATCTTCTAGGCCGCCATTTTCTCATTCAAACGAACCATCAACCATTGAAATATTTCCTGGCACAGTGTGTATCGATGCCATCACAGCAGCGTTGGGTCAGCAAACTATTGGGATATGATTATGAGGTTGTGTATATGAAGGGGGCTGAAAACACTGTCGCCGATGCACTGTCTCAACATCCTACGGAGGGGGTCTATTTGGCATTTTCAGTTCTGTGCTGCCCCTTCCTTCCGGAGATGAAACGAGCTTATGTGGAGGACCCTTCCACCAAAGAGTTGATTGACTGTCTACAGTTGGCGAGAGGACCTATTGTTTTGGAAGGAGCGATTGTGGGTACCTGATGTTTTAGGTTTGCGCCAGCGTATTGTGTTTCACTTCCATGATACCCCAGTTGCTGGTCATGAGGGGTCGTTGAGAATGTATAAATGGGTGAGTTACAGTTTTTTGTGGCAAGGGCTCCGGAAGGTAGTGCAGAACTACGTGGCGGCTTGCGATACATGCCAGTGGGCCAAGTCAGTGACCACTTCCTCAGCAGGGCTCCTTCAGCCCCTCCCCATTCCTGACAAAATTTGGGAGGACGTGTCAATGGATTTCGTGAAGGCCTTACCTGTGGTCCAAGGCAAGTCGGTCATTCTGATGGTGGTAGACTGTTTATCTAAGTATGCTCATTTTTGTGCCTTGAGCCATCCGTTTACCGCCCAGACCATAGCTGAGTTATATGTGAAGGAAATAGCTAAGCTTCATGGGATGCCCCGTACTATTGTGTCCGACCGGGATCGGGTTTCCCCTCATAGTTCTGGCGAGAATTCTTTGCTCTGCAGGGTACGAAGCTTCATATGAGTACCATGTATCACCGACAGTCGAATGGTCAGACGGAGTTGGTAAATCGATGCGTGGAGCAGTACTTACGTTGCTTCGTTAGGGATCAGCCTCAGCGCTGGCTTCAACTTCTACCATGGGCAGAATGGTCGTATAACATGGCTTATCACACTCGAGCAGGTTACACACCCTTTGAGGTCGTCTATGGCCGTCCCCCTCCTTTTGTGCTATCTTATGTGCCTCATCGTTCCTCCATTGCAGAGGTGGACTATATGCTTCAGACTCGAGATGAGGTTCTTCGACAGATTAAGGCCAACCCGACTGCTGCCCAGAACCGTATGAAGCATGTTTACAATAAGAAGCACACTGATCTGGAGTTTCAGATAGGGGTTTTGGTATGTGTCCGTATTGCCTCAGTGTCAGGCTATGTTATTTCGGACAGAACATTCTAAGCTCGCCGCTTGATTTCATGGTCCTTATGCTATCATCGAGCTCGTCGGCCCAGTGGCCTATCGACTGTCATTACCCTCCTGGTCATTGGTGCACCCTGTCTTTCATGTGTCGCAACTGCGATGTTTCGTGGGCGGACCCGGTGTTGGTTTTGCACAGTGCGCCGCTTATGGGGTGTGAGGAACCTGACACACTTATTCCTGCCTCTATTGTTGATACACGGTGTGTTCATCGCTCTGGGTGAATTGTGACCAAGATGTTGGTGACTTGGCGGGGTAAATCTCTCAAGGATGTTGAGTGGATGCTAGAAGATGACTTCTTGGAGTGTTTTCCTTCTTGGTCGCCTTGAGGACAAGGCGGAAGTGGAGCGTGGTGGAGTGTTGCGTACGTCAGAAATAAAACATCAGCAGCACAGGACGTCAGCACGCAGGATGAGATATTGACTAGGATTAGTTTCCTTTTTATATTCATTAGAGATTATAATAAAAGCCAGATTATATTGTAACGGGATGTAATTGCTTTCATCGTGCCCCATTAGCGGGGACCACTAGTTGGTGCACCTCCCTAGGAGACACACCCTTTTGTTTGTAAGGAGGCCTTCTTCCTCTTTAGAGCTTATGCAATAAAGAAGTATTTTTCCTTTCTCTCGTTCTTCCCTTTTCTTTCCTTCTGTCGTTCCGATACCCTGTGACTTTGTTGGGTCACAACATTAGCCTAGAAAACCATTGGTTATCGGTAAGCCATGAAAAATCATTTGTATGACGTTGTGGGTGAACTATAAACCATCACTTAGTGGAAGCTCAGATATTCCTTAGATCATATGCTTGAGAAAAGACATACTCGTTGAAACAAGTGGCTTGACAGTGAACTACTATTAAATCTGTGTGTTTTGGTCAACACACCCACACACACTACACCACTAAGTATCAATCTCTCACACACTTTCTTGTTATGCCATTATAATGATGATTTTATTGTTCACTATTTTAATCAACACCATTGTCAAACGAGGTCTAACAAATATGATTAATATACTTAATCTAAGTGGTTGTCCTATTCACCACCCCCCCACCCCCTCCCCCCCATGACCTAAGGAGCACTTTCAGCTGACTAATTTGAAGAGATTATGTTTTCCATCGTACCTTTGAACCTATTAACCATTATTTTTGGAGTTCTATTCATTTCCAAACAGAAGCTTCCATTCTAAAAAAAACTTTTGGACAATAAGGCTCACCAAGTCCCCCACAAAATTCCAATACATTTTATAAAAAAAATGCCTTAGTAACCATCTGGACCAAGGGTCCTTGGCCTTCTCCTCCCACCTTCTTCCTTCTCCTTTCTTCTCTCCCTGTCACTTTGCGGTCCCTGGTGCATCTTCTTGTACCATTCATCTTGCCTTGTTTCTTGCTTCTCTATATCCCGTCTTTCATGCTCATTACTCTCCCTCCCTCTTTCTTTCTTCTTCTTTCTCCATCACTTCGTCACTTTTGTCCCTCCTCTTGTTATTGTATAATATGTGTAGGTTGTGTTTTATCAAGCTCTCCCTCTTTCTCTACCAAGCATGCTACCCCCTCTTTGTGGAGCACTTGAGTTGATGGCCACGACGACAGATGGGGTTATCGACACTGGTTTTTGTATGGGCGTGCCCCAATCCTTCTTGTTTTGGGGGATGGATCGAGGTCTGTGGCAAGGCCAGTGATGACCATTTGTCTAGGCGTGCCCCAACCTCTTCTGAATGCTTGAGGTGTTCGTGGGAGGAAGGGAGGGCAGCGGGGGTCGCGGGGAGGAGGGGCGGGGCCACGGGGGTGGTCCGGGTGGAGAGGAGGGGGGGTCGAGGGGGGGCGGGGTCGCGGGAGGAAGGGAGGGCGGCGGGGTCGCGGGGAGGAGGGGCGGGGCTGCGGGGGAGGGAGGGGGGAGGGGGGGGTGTGGTCGCGGGGGTGAGAGGAGGAGGGAGGGGGCCAGGGGGGAGGGTTAATAAAAAAAAATTGTCCGTGTCCCGCGTCCGCGTCCGCCGGACACGCGGACGCGGACATGGACAATATACCCACGGACATTTTTATACGGACGCGGACAACTTCTGTCCGGTCCGTGTCCGGTCCGGGAACACCCCTACCTGTGGATTACACTAGTAATCCTACAGTGGCGTGGTGGTTCGTGCGGTACTATTATATACTTTGTGTCGTAAGTGGCCATGCTTGGTTTTTCTATGTAAGATTGTGTATGTGTGTTTGCTTGTTAGTGGGTTTCCTGCGGCCCTTCGTTTCATGTATAGCGGGCACCTCTTGTACCATAGTCCTATCTAATATTTGTTTCTTCCGATGAAGCCCATGATGTCCTCCATCTATATTCTTGCCCAGCTTATAGTCCTTAAATGCAGACCTCGTCCAATCTTATTTTGACCATGCATGGCTTCATAGGCCCAAAGGAAGGCAAATTTGTCTCCAACTCTAAGCAAATCCAAACAAAAAGCCAAAAGCCCACAAAAACATAAATTAGTGTATATTTTATATATAAAAAGAGAACGGTTTATATGAGATCATTCTCATATAATGGGCATGAGAATAGTCTTTTGGATCGTTGGATTCTAATTCAACAGTAGGTATCCGTCAGATCAATATTCAATGGCTACGAGTTAAACTGGTCTTATATAAGCCAAATGAGAGCGATTTTATTTAAACTTATCCCTATAAAAATTATGCCAGTATATCTGAGAAGAAGCTTTGAGTTCTTTATTACAAAATTTTTTCCTAACCAATATTATGTGACCAACAAGCAGAATCAGGTACAAGTAAAGGGGGGACCAGGAATTTTAGGTAATGTTATAATTTCTATTTTTATTCAGCCGTCAATGATGTGGCAAGTGGAAATGTGATGATGGTAAAATTGGTCAGGCCAGACGAAGTGTTTCTGATTCGTGGATCTCTGACTTCCCCCCGCCTTCGCTGTTTGCTCTCCACAAGTATCTCGAGCCATTACGGCAGCCACTGTGGGCTTTTGAATTTGTAGGACTAAAGTCCATTCATGGCTTCTCTTCTCTCTCACCAGTCCCTCCTCTCTTCTTCTTCCCCGTCTATTCCACCACTTAATTTCTCTCTCACATCTCCAGTAGCTTCTTTACTTCCCTGCCTCAGCTCAGAAGCACTCTGCCGCCGGTGAAGAGGAAGAACCCATGGCGTAGAAGTTTCATTCTCCAGTCAGCTTCTGGTCAAACATATGTTCCGCCGCCGCCCGAGGAGCTGGCGCCTGAGTCTGTTGCTTCTTTGAAGCTTAAGCTACTGGTCAGTGCCTTCTTGTTTTTGTTTTGATTTGAATTACAATTATTTTTCATATTTTTATGAATTTGCAGAGGATAATTATTACATAGTGATAATTTTTAAAATATTGAAGTAATTGTTAGCGTCTCTGAGATGGGTTACTTGTGGGGCAATCTTTTTTTTTTCTTGTCAAAGAACGTTTAATTATACTCACTCCATCCTATTTTAGATGCTCCATGTATGTTGATATTTTATTGGATGGTGGAAACCCCAGCTGCTGATGAGGGGAAGAAAAGGTTCAAAGTCCACTAAAATTGACTATATGGAGCATCTAAAATAGGACTATCCCCTTTTCCAGATGGAGTATTGCAAAACATCCATACTGGATTCTGGATATTTACTGTAGCATCCATGTGGATTTTTACATCCTGCTGAAACACGTCTTGAGGTGTTTCAGCTGGATATATAAAATATCCAGATGCTACAGTGTAGCAAAACATCCCATCTGGATGTTTTGCTTTTAATCACACCCCAAACGGCCCAGGACGGAGGGAATATAAAATTGTGCTAGAAAGTTTGTATGCTAATATGTGAGTGCTGGCACATAGAATGCAATTGATATGTGTGATTAATGCTTATCCTGTCATCTGCGTTTTGGTTATGGAGTTCAGGTACCAATGCTTGTCTTTCGCATTGGCCACTTAAATTTAAACGCAACGTTTGGCCACCTTCACAATTTCCAACTATTTTTTGTATTCTGATGTCTGATCAATGATTCAGCAAAGAAGTGTGACAAACCATTATACAATAGTTGAAAATTTCTTTATCAATGTCTGATGTTATAAATGTGAGAACTTTTATGATAGTAGGCGTTGTATACCGCAACTATGTTTGAATCCTCATAAGTAGATGTAATTACGTCCTTCTGTGACTTGGACTAAACTACACTTGTTATAAAGTTCTCTAACATGATTGTGAACAGGCTGCTGTTTCCGGGCTCAACAGAGGGCTGGCTGCGAATGAAGAAGATTTAGAGAGGGCAGATTCTGCTGCAAAAGAGCTTGAAGCTGCAGGTGGACCCGTTGATCTCTCTGGTGATATTGATAAACTTCAGGGTAGGTGGAAATTGATCTATAGCAGCGCCTTCTCATCTAGAACTCTTGGTGGGAGCAGACCAGGGCCTCCAACCGGAAGGCTACTACCCGTTACTCTTGGCCAGGTAAAATTGGACTCTGGCCAAGCTGGACGTCATGTTTTCAGTCACTGCTTTTCTTATTACTATTCAATATATTCCAGTAGGATAGTAAATTGATCAAAAGGATTAGAAATTGGAATTGTCACTTCCACTTACTATCACTAGGAAGAAAGTGTGAAGATGATTTCTTTTCCCCTCTTCTCCAGGTTTTCCAACGAATCGACACCTTGAGTAAAGATTTTGACAATATCGTTGAGCTTGAGCTGGGGACTCCATGGCCGCTTCCTCCAGTAAATGTTACAGCAACATTGGCCCACAAATTTGAAATCATAGGTATGTCCATTTATCCCTGCATTTGGCATGCTTATGGCTTCTTTAATGGTTCCAGAATATTGCATGCTAAGGCAATTATCGTATTCCTCTTGTGGAATGGCTTAGTTTAGTGATTACATAATGATGAAGTCGTATGGGTCAGCCGAGGATCTGAAATAAAATCTGTTCTAGAAAGAACTTATGTTGTCATTATTTATCAGTAAAGAAAACATCTTGACTCTTTGGATACAAAATTTCGTTTAAGGCTACATGTAAATTCTAACAAAAATGATTCTGCTCATTTAGAAATCTGAATTATGTTTGGTTAAGATTTCTCAGCACTTTTAATTGTGGCAAAAGCATAGTTAAAAAAATGATCCAGTTGCAAAGTCCTCCTAATCTTCAAGAGTTGAATCCTACATCTGGCCTAGTTTTAAATTCTCCAGAATTTGGTTATAAAATCACGTTTTGCAGAAATCCACTTAATTTTTCTAAAATCTTCCAAAATCTAAGCTTAAATTTGTATGCAAACAACCCCTCAAAATCTTTGCTTATTTATTTTTTCTTTGTAAATATCAATTGTGCAGGTTCTTCTACGGTGAAAATAACTTTTGAGAAGACTTCTGTCAAAACAACTGGAAACCTTTCACAGTTGCCACCAATTGAATTGCCTCGCCTTCCAGATAACCTAAGGCCACCCTCAAACACAGGAAGTGGAGAATTTGAGGTCACGTATGTGGATGCTGATACTCGCGTAACACGGGGTGACAGAGGAGAGCTAAGGGTGTTCGTCATTTCCTAAAGTCCAGTCAATCCGCTCCCCGTATCGGCACTGATTTTATAAAACAATCATATGTCTTCCTGTAAATTCAATTGATAATACAGACTTGACAAAGTATAGTTTCAGTTTTGCCTGATAATGGCTTATAACTCCTTTTAAATTGACCTTGTCTCAACTATAATCCCTGATCACTGAAAAAGTTCCTTTACCACAAATGTTTAGAACGGATAAGCAGCAGGATGCAGCACAATGGTGACGTATCGTGAGATTTTTACATAATTTTGTCCGATGATGACCTTAAAATCGATTTAAGTAGGCATGCATGAGTCATGATGCTGGGATGAAAAGTTGTTTAGCTTTCTTCTTTTTTATAATAAGTTGTTTAGCTTTCTTAAATGTGTGGAAAACAAGCTAAATGCAAGATGAAGCATCTTAGAGTTTCACACAATTATATGTGACTGTGAGGTAATTAACTTAATTAACATAACCAAAGACAATCAATTTAAGACTCAATTTGAGGCAACTAACTAGTCTGTTCAATAACTCTTTCACATAATTACTTTGTACCAAGGTTTTCAAAACCGGACCGGCCATCGAACCGGAATGATGGCCGGTCCGGTTAAACCGTGGTCAAACCGTGGTCAAACCGGAATGGCACGGTATAGGTGAGAGGAATGATACATATATGTTAAATATATATTTTGTATAATATAAACACCAAACCACTCCTAGCTCAAGTGGTTTAGTTGTGAGGGGGGTGATTCACCTGTTCCAGGTATTTTTGTAAAAAAAAATTCTGTAGGGGAAAACCGGACCAGTTTCTCGGCCGGTTCCGGTTCTCCACGGTTGGACCAGCCGGTCCGGTCCGGTTTTGAAAACCATGCTTTGTACCATGTAAGACTTTCTTTTACAGTCGAAGTGCCTTGATTAACCTCATAAATACCAATTAATCATTAGCCTTAACCATTTTAACAAAAAATTTCGCCCTAGATTAAGGGCAACAAAATCTTTTCTTTTCATTTTGGAGAACTCGGAAGTCGAACTCAGTGGGTTTAAATTCACCTTCCAACTCGCTTGCCAAATATAGAGACGTTGCAATCGTAACGGCTAGTTTTCTCTCGAATTTCAAAACGCCAGATATCCTTCCTCCCTCTTGGCTCCCTCTTCCTTGCGTTCCTTCCTTCTTGATTCTCCATCATCAAATCCCTCTTTTCTGATTCGAACCAGCAAATCCATTTCAAGTAAACTCCATTTTGAGCCTTGGTTTCTTGCTGAATCTCTGCAATGGTTGCGACAACACCGTCTTCCAAATCGTCCCAATCGCAGGGAACCCCATCTTCATCAAAGCCATTGCATTCCCAGGGGGGAACCCCATGCAAGACCCCGCTATCCAAACACCGTCTCCATTTGGGGGCGACGCCTAGAGAGGCGCACCCGTCCCCCGGCCCAGCTGTCTCCGTTGCCAGCAGAGATAATCCGCCAGCGGAACACCCCGTCGAGGTCGTAGGACGGATTCGTGACTACCCGGAACGACCCAACAAACCCTCGTCCGCCTTGCAGATCTCTTCGGATGGCCGGAGCGTTCGGGTGCGTACTGATATAGGGTACCGGGACTTCAGCCTCGACGGGGTTTCGGTGTCGGAGGAGGAGGATATTGATGGGTTTTACAAGAAATTCGTCGGGTCGAGGATCGCTGGAGTGAAATTGGGGGCGAACTGTACCGTCATGATGTACGGGCCGACGGGTTCTGGGAAGAGTCATACGATGTTTGGATGCCCTAAGCAGCCGGGGATTGTGTACAGGGCTTTGAAGGACATTTTAGGAGATGGAGATGGAGAGTGCATTGGTGAGGGTAGTCAGGGGCTAGGGTTTGGATCTTTTGTGCACGTTACTGTTTTGGAGATTTACAATGAAGAGATTTATGATCTTCTATCGAGCAGCAATACTGGCAGCGGCGGTCTTGGGTGGCCGAAGGGCAACGCATCCAAGGTAATTTACATTGGCGCTCTGGTTTTGGTCCTTAATCAAACTTATGTTCTACAAAATGTGGCATTTTTCAGGAATTTTCCTGAGATATTTTTAAATCTAGTTTTCTTAATGTCTTGCAATGTCGTTCTTTATAGAATGGTTGAGCTGATTCGATTGTTGCTGAAGTAATTTCTTTCTTAGTATTACAAGTAGAATGCTAGTTCTTACTGATGTTATAAACAAATTTGTATCATATGCTGTATTGAAATTCTGAATGTCTACACTTTAGAGAATAATGAATATGGATTACAAAATCTGAGATATTGCTCTCAGCTGGTGTAAAATCTCTTTATGTGAGACCTGTTTAATATCTACTCTGCGATGTGATGTGAATTATAGAAGCCCAAGAATTTGTTTCGTACATTAACATCCACTGAGAATATTTGTATATTGTATTTTATTTTACTTGATCTTTTCAGGTAAGACTGGAAGTAATGGGGGGAAAGGCGAAGAATGCAACTTTTCTTACAGGAAGTGAGGCTGGCAAGATATCAAAGGAAGTTGCCAAAGTAGAGAAGAGGAGAATTGTCAAAAGCACTCTTTGCAATGAAAGAAGCTCAAGGAGCCATTGCATGGTATATTGCTGCCTTTGCTTTGTAATAATACAGTTTTTAAAATTTTACTAGAAGTAAAAACTGATAATTCTAAATGTGTTAAAAGGCACAGGCTGCGTTTAATTAATAAAGTTGGACATGAAAAAGTGATTCAGATGTGAATTTTTTTATTAAAGTGCTTAAAAAGGGATGCAAAGTTGATTCCTACTGGACATTAACTGAAAATAGGTACTCTAGGTTTTAGTCGAATGATGGATGCAAAGTTGGATTCAGTGAGTAAAACGCATGGTATTTAATATTAAAAAAATTGCTAATTATTAATTTGTCTATTTTAGCATCAAGAACCTTGACCTTTATATCTGAGCTGCTTGCAGATAATCTTGGATGTGCCTTCAGTTGGTGGGAGGTTGATGCTTGTTGATATGGCTGGTTCTGAAAATATTGATCAAGCAGGACAAATTGGATTTGAGGCAAAAATGCAGGTACAGCTCTGAAATATATTCATAGCTAGATGGTATATTAATTTGGTGATAAAATTTTCTACTCTTTCACATTTCATATCTTTCACCTTCTAATTGGACTGATTATAGAAAAAAGGATTGATTGATAACAATACTGCAGACAGCAAAGATTAATCACGGTAATATTGCATTGAAAAGGGTGGTTGAGTCCATTGCAAATGGTGACTCCTATGTGCCATTCAGAGATAGCAAACTTACCATGCTTCTCCAGGCAAGTTCACCTTCTTATTTGTCTTTTTATGTTAGTAAATGTAGTAGCAGTTGTTCATGTGGGGAACTAATTTTGTTTATCTTAAACTTTTAGGATTCCTTCGAGGATGACAAGTCAAAAATACTGATGATTTTATGTGCGAGCCCTGATCCAAAGGAGATGCATAAGACTATTTGTACACTTGAGTATGGGGCTAAAGCTAAGTGCATCGTCCGTACAACCAATAATCCAGTCAAAAATGGCACTGAGGATTCTGCATCTCTAGTTCTAGGCTCCAGAATAGCAGCTATGGATCAGTTCATTTTCAAGCTTCAAATGGAAAACAAGCTGAAGGAGAAAGAACGAGATGAAGCTCACAAAGAAGCTTTGAGGAAAGAAAAGGAGGTCGCACTGCTGAAAGCTAAACTTAAAGAAATGGAAGCAAGGGCATCGATGGCAAACGAAGAAGAGATAAACGTGAAAGTTAATGAGAGGACCCAGGTTTTGAAGATAGAGTTGGAGAGGAAACTGGAGGAGTGCAAGAAAATTGCAAACGAGTTTGTTGAAGCAGAACGGAGGAGGATGGAAGAGAAGCTCTTAAAACAGCAGGAAGTGATTGAGAAGCTTGGGCGGAGACTTGAAGAGATTGAGTCTGATTCATGTAATGGTAAGTTTGACGATGGTCATAGTGGATTGCAGGGTGTAGTTGGAAGCAACTTTATGAAAAAGTTGTCTGAACTATATGCTAATGGTGATCAAGGGATGGAGAAATCAATGGACTTAGATATGGATGAGCAGCCTGTTGTTCATGTTCAAGATATCAGAGAACCAAGTGAGAACCATGCACAATTGTGGAAGTTCCCGATTGACATGAAACAGTTTGAGGAAGAACAAGTTGATATAACTGGGCTAAGGTTTCCAGAAAAAGTATGCTTGAGTACTGTCTTTGAGGCGGATGAAGAAGGAGAGGAGCCAGAGGATGAAGAGGTGGAGAAAGAAGTTGTGGAAGAAATGCCAATCCGTAAGGAGAGCTCTTTCCTTCAAACCTCCCGGCTTGTGGATGATTCAGACTGTGATACAGGCAAACTTCACGCCATGGGTGGACTTGACAACAGAAAGGATCCAGTCTTTGCCAGAAAAACAAGAATCCAGAACATATTCATGCTGTGTGGAAACCACAGGGAGCTGGCTCAACATGTCAGGACCCCAACACCTACAAAGAGAAAATCTGAATCCATAGTTGAGATTCCTGCCCCTACAGGGTTTGATGACATATCAGCTGAAAAATTGAACTTTAAGAAAATACAGCCATTCCAAATTTCTTTCCCTCAAAATGACGAAGAGAATATCATGGAACCAAACATAGTGGTCACTAAACCAAGTGATCAGAAAGAACTGAAGGAGAACATCCAAGCCGGTGAAAATATGGAAGGATGTGTTGAGGTTTACTTGAAATGGGAGGCAGCAAAAGAACATGGTGGGAAATTCATCACCAAATTGAAGGTATTGGACAGTTCTACTATAGCAGAATTGAGAAAGCTAATTGAAGCTTATCTTGGTGATGAAAACAAAAAGCAGCAAGCCTTTAGTTTCCTCATGCTCGGTGGGGTAAGTTTCATTGCAGCTTTATGTATTGATCTTGTGTTTAGTTGATTTATGTTTTGTTAAGAGTTTTAGTTTTGTTAAGCCTTTAGTCTCCTTAAACAGGATCCTACTGGAGCTCCTTTAGCAATAGAGATGGAAATGGCCACTCCAGTGAGCAAACTACCCATTTGCAACAACCTCCACGGCCATCTGGCTAGTCTACGACCAATTAAGAAGTTGATTCAACGGCCAGTTCATCCTCCATTTAGCCCATTGGAAAACAAGCTCTCTGTGGTGAAGCAAGATGAGTTCTTCTCACCTCAAAAGGGCGAGAGCCTGAGCCCTTTGCTCAATCCACTCTCAGGCATACGGGTTTAGATTATTAAATGGATTTTTTAAGCTTACTTAAGATTGGCAATGTATTAAAAGACGTGTATATGAACATATTTTGTGGAAATATTGCATGAGAAGCAACACATCCTTCAGTGTATGTAGTAGGCAGGGCCTGCTTGATGATGCTTGTAAGAATTTGAAACCGTGTATTGTCTGGTGAATTAATTCAAATTTAATTATTTTTGTTAGGGGGATTCTTTTGAAAATATCCATTCATAAAATGGAGTCTGCCTAAAGGATAAGGTTAATATGCGGTTGTTGGATCGCACGTTAATTGAGGGCCGCCCCCTATATTAACGAGTGCATTCAGATCAAAACCAGACGAGTCGCAGTGCTCCAATATATGCCAATGCAGTAGGCCCTCGTGCCTAAATGGGTGCATATATTTCAGAGCTAACCAAGTTTATTCGAGTTTTTTAAAAGGTTTACGTGGCTTTTAGTGAGAAAGGGTAATGATATTACTACTCCACTTTTCTACTCCATTTACGTAGTCCTCTGTACTCGCACAATTTGATTGGCACGTCAACCATGAACCCATTCCTCTCATGGGCCAAATTATGGTTTGGAGTAGAAAAGTGTAGTAATATCATTATCAGTGAGAAACAATGCACCAACCATGTCCTTTGAGATGTAAAACACTTTGTGGAGACTATATGACAGAATTCAGCCATGATTAGATCACTTCAATTTTTTTTTGTTTCAATATCACTTCAAATTTGCTTGATAAAAAAACAAACATGACAAAGTTGCAATTAAATATAACCAACATAAAACAGGTATGAAAAATCATTCCAAGTTGTGGCTTACACCCCCGTTTGGGAGTGTTTTCTATTTTGAAATGTTTGTCTCCAAGATTTGGTGCAAAAAAAATTTTGTCCCAAAATTTGAAATTGTTAAATTTCACTAATTTTAAAAAACGATGACAAACCTGTTTGGTAGGAAACTCAACATTTTAAAGAAACTAAATCGACAAACCATCTATCATCAATTTCCATAAAACAATACACACCATCCACTATGAAACATAGTAATAGCAAAAGTACTTTATCAATCTTCTAAATCCAAAAAAAATATACACAATCTTTACACCATATATGCCCTTCAATCCCCAAAAAATGATACACATATCATACATCATCTTTCACAATACATGCCCTTTAGCCCCCAAAATATGAAACACAAAAACAAACATCATCTTATAGTATATATGCCATTTAGCCCCCCAAAAATGACACGCTATTAGTTCAAAAAAAACCTACTTTTGCCATAGCCCATGCCACTATCTCTGTAAGTGCATTTTTAGCCACATCACACGTGTGTCTTCATCCAAGTGAATGAATACGGTATAAGCATAGTTGAGTCTTACAATGTTAACAGCCCATGCCTTCTCTTCTAGAGACAATTCCCTCATACTCATAATTATCTTTACGCATTGTTTAATCATCGAGTCAGAAGAAAAAACTGAAGCCTTTTTGCATTCCCCAGCCACGGTAAGTAGTGCATTTGCAAAGGATGTCTCTGGTGCAACCTTCACTCTTTTCTTTTTAGCCTTATCAGACATTGCTAGAATGTCTCATTTGCTACCAACTTTAATGTTGGTAGCATTAGTATCAAGGCTACAAGTGTTAGTAACATCAACACCACTAAAATCTTGTGTGAGATCCACATGTGCACAAGGAGATGGCATAGCATATGCATCATCAATAACATTAGTTAAAGGTGGTGGAGGAAGACTACTTTGTTGCCTATTCCCATCAGCTTTACAACCTATAGGAGGGAGACATATCAAATGTCATAAGAATGTCAAAGATATGTTGAAGCAGAAGGAGCTATATCAAAAGTAGTCATACCCTCAAAGATTTCATACCACTCATTATAGAGTGGAATTGCCACTCCTCTCCATGCTTTTGCATCTGGGTTTTTCTATTATACAAATGTTCTATGTATAAGTCTCATTATATATTCCATAATATACAATTGAAACTAACAATTAATCACCTCTATGTAGGCATTCCACACTTCATCATCTTCCTTAAATGTATTCTGATTTGGATCAAAACCTTCTAATTTGGATCAAAACCAAATCAACTTTGGTTAAATATTTTTTTAGAGCACCATAATTTGCCTTCATGACTTGTACTCGAGCTTTTAGTTGCCTTGAGGTATTACTTAAGTTAAACTTCTTATTAAATTTAGTCACCATCACAACCCATGCCTCGGGTTTCCATCCAGCAGATGCCCTTTTACCAATGCGGTTTTGGTCAACCAGTAATTTGGTAAAAAAAAGCTACACATGTTTGATTCCACTCCAACCTTTCATTTGCCCCTTTAGATCCACAATTCGACATCTATAAATTTTCATTCATCCATGCAAATTTTCATTCATCCATGAACATTTTCATTCAAGTAATGTAAGTAGTCTCAAATATTCTATCCTAGTTCTTAGCATAGCATAGAGGATAATGATGAGAAAACTAACCAAGAAAGCTCGAAAAAAGAAGAACTACCGGAGGGAACCCGACGCCAGACAATCTACCAGACGGAGGTTGCACACGAGATGAGCCGATCGAAGAGGTTGCTCCTACTGCTGGTTGAACGAGAAATCTGTTAAAAATTACACATGAATTTGGACAAATTCAGATAAAATGATTTAAAAATGGATGAGAAAACAAAAGGGAAAACAACCAATACAAGCAACTACTATGACCCAAGGTAAAAAAATTAGATTGATCATGAGTGACGTAAAGAATTAGTTAGAGCTCATGCATGCAAGCAACTACTCTTAAAAACGTTGAGTAAAATTAGATAACACAAAATCAATTCAGTTTTAAAAAAAATACTATTGTAAGATGATCTAGATATGAATTATGCATTTCATAAGCCCTTAAACTTATATTTATGTTAGTGTTTGATTAAATTTTGTGATACTTTAATATAGTTTTTGGTTTTTCTAGAAAAATAAGCGTAAGATGCAGAAATGTGGTAAAATGTGACTTTAATGGTTGAATCATCATAACTTCGTGTATATATCTCTAATTAGACTGATTCAAGCTTATGTTAAATTTCAAGAAATCAGCTTTCCAACGCCATCGACCGCGCAAAATTCGGAGTTCAGAGCGAAAGCCATAATAATTTGAAAATTATGAACAGTAACTACGATCGATCGCTATTTTATACACGATCGATCGCCAGAGCCGATAAACAGTGTTAGTGAAGGAAACAATCAATCGGGACTTAAAATGATCGATCATATCTACTGGAGTTTTTGGATTTGTGCAATACAGTAGAATCGATCGATCGGCAAATCAAAGTGATCGATCGGCAGGCGAGATGAAACGATTGACTAGCGCGACAATGCAAGAATTTACAAAGGAAAATGATCGATCGGTTATTGTGGTAAAAACTAAATCAAGCCTATTTCAACTCGGATTTGGAAGGGGACTTTGGGGTTTCTCTTCACACACATATATAGGCCTTAAGGGAGAATGTTTTTGAGGATCTTGAGTAGAATTGGAGGCTAGAGCAATTGAGAGAAGAAGAAGATGATGATGAACATGGTGATAATTCCTTCTCCAATGCAAGGCTAAACTCTTTTCAAAGGCATAGATGAAGCCAATAGACTGGTTGTATAGTTTCTTTTCTCTAATATTATGTTTATTCTAGTTGGTGTATGACTCTTTATTCTGCAATTAAAGTTAATTCATTGAAGTTTGTTCTTTGTACTCGAGAGAGGCAAGAGTGAATTAATTGGATTTCAATCTGAAAGAGCACTTGCGTGTTCGAGAAGAACGTGAGTGGTCTGAGGTGTTATATATCAATAAAGTTTCATTACTTTATACTCGAGAGAGATAGATCACAATTCCATATTTTAATCGTTTTATGTGTTATGTCCGAGAGGAGAGCACTATATTTTGAGTTGACAAGTGTATGTCCGAGAGGAATATACTAGCCAATTAGAAATCTTTATTTAAAAGAGAGAGAGAGAGAGAGATGATACACTAGTTTATTGTGGTGGTATCGAAGCCTTGGTCTCTTCCATATTGATTTAATCTTAGTTTAATTTAGTTAAAGTTCACTGCTTTCCTTAGAGTAACTAAAAACTGCAACTTTTCTCTTGAATTTAGTAAAGTATTTAACCATCCCTGAGGTTCGACAACCCTTAATACTTACTGTAGTACTCAATTGCCTTGTGCACTTGCAAGGGTTTAATTTTAAACAATCATAAGACCATATAGGTTATTGTTTCAAGCATCAATCTTTTCTTGATTAGAGAAAAAAACTTAAAACCGACTAAATATCATATTGGTATTTAGTGATCTAAAATTTACCCATGACTAATAACGATACTGTTGTTCAGATGGCATGCCTCTAATGAAAGAAGTGCAGCCCCTTATAACAAAATCTATTCAAAATGGAACTAATTATTTTACATAATATGAGTTCTTTTCGTCTTCTCCCCAACATACCATCACTTGTTGAGTAATTTTGATATAAGGAAAATATTAAAAAATGGAAGGCATAAATTCCTTCTAATGCTTTATGTGTATAAATCTAAGTACAATCTATTAAGCAAAACCAAGTGCCAATTCATGGTTTCAAGATCCTATTAGCTATCAAAATTAAGTAAATGCTTCACTCAGTATATCGAACCATAGTAACATAAATCCTGCAAAATATTTTGTCTATATATAAAATCAGTTACAGTACAAGAGAGTGTAGAGAATAAGTCTAGTTCATATATGATATAGAGGAGTACTAAACGGGTTTAAACATGAAGATAATAATTAAGAGAGGTTATGACTCACATATTCCTATTCATTGTATTGGACGCTCAATCATAGTTTTAGCTTACTAATTGTACTACATTGTTGAATTCTCATGGTTAAAGATTATGACAAGGAGGATCAAAACCGATTAGGGGCTGTTTGAAGTTAGATTTTGGAACAATGAAGCAGATTCCTCCAAATTTTGGCTCGGTGACCAAATTCTACATGGACCTAAAATTCGCATAGTATCATAACTTTTGCCACGCTAAATCTTACACTGGACCTATTTTTAACTAAGATTTCGCCAGAAATAAAATAGCTCAGAAATATTTACCAAACAAAATTCACATGTTTTAGGGTTTGAGAAGAATTAATTTGCTTGAATTCACATTCTAGCCTATGAGATTTTGTATCTAAATCATCCGAAAACACTAATATGCACAAAAAAATCAAAGCACAACAAGATTAAGTAGCAAATACATTAAAATTTGAAAATAATTTCTTAGATTCTCACACAATATTGCATTCTGAATCCAAAATCCATAATTTTCTACTGATGCAAGAGATTAAACTATCACTATTATTGCTCATATTGACACGAAATTTAGCATACTAATTTTTTTTAAAAGAACTTCGTAAATTCTAAATATCAAGTCTTTTGAAGAAACCTTGAACTTAGGGGGGTGAGGCTGGTTGGGGAAGTCCTTGGCCTTGTCCACTAGTGGTGGGTCGGAGAAGAGGTCAGGTGGGTGGAGCACAAAGGAGGGCCGGAGGAGCAGGGACTTCGGTGGGCAGCATATCGGAGAAAAGGTTCGTCGGAGTCAGACTAAAAGCCAAAGGGAGACAAAAGTCGTCGTCCATACACCGGCAGGAGAAGAGGTCTGGCCTCCGGAGGGAGAGGAGGTCAGAGGCCCCTCAAGGCCGCCGAAGGGAGAGGAGGTAGAAAGAAGCAGGTCCTTGCTTTCTACGCCTCAAACCCGATGCCCAACATTTTTGGATTAAAAACAGCTCAGGGGGTGTTTTAAACTTGGGGAAGTTTAATGAAGGCAACCTGACCATGATTTAATATTGGAAAAACCCAGCCAAATAGGTTAGCAGCCTCATCCTTGTCCCCGGTTTCAGAAACAAAACAAAAAACCGGGAAAAAAGTGCTCCCAAACAGGCTGTTAGACATAAATGATAAAACTAGGGTTGTGGGCTGAAATTGTAAATTGGCCCACACAATCTTTTACTTTTGGACCCTTCTATGTTATCACATGAAAAACTTGAAAAATTCCTCCACTCAATTTCAACTGAAAGCCCAGAATCGGCTGAAATCCTTTTGGGCTCTGATCTTCAGTAACCTTCCCCTTGGCCCTTCCTCTGTATATAATTCAGTTCCGGGAAAGGATGTAAATTCTGGGAGGAATTTGACTCGTGCAATTTCACCATGGAGATGGAGACCCAACGGAAGTCGTTTTCGGGTAAGGAAGCTTTAAGGGAAAAGCCTAAAGAGGTCATCTTCTTATATCTCTATGTTTTTACTTCGATGATTTTTTTCACAAATGTTATATGTCATACCACTTCTCTGTCTCCACAAGTAGGACTAATGAAAATGAACTGAGTTGAGTTCTATTTTGAAAAAATAAGTCATCATCATCATCATCATCATTATATGCCTTATCCCAGTTAAGTTAATGCTTATTGGAATCAAAATGGTACAAAATCCATACATAGTGGTAAGTTTTTATGTCGGATGCCCGCAACCCTCTGAAGTGGAAGAAGATAAGAAGATTCACAATCATCATACTCATCATACACCTTTCCAATTATGTGGATTGGCTTCATGACATGATGGCTGCATATAAAATATTAATATAGCCATCTTCCATGACAAAGCTCATAACAATGAACACCCAGTATGCTTTTGAAAAAACAAGTAGTGTTTGTTTTTTCAAAACGAACTGATTTCTTTTTTCTTGGATATAAAAAACAAACTGATTTTAGTTCTATAGGAAAATAACAAGTAACCGATCCAAAGAAAATAACAAGTAAGACTGTACAAAAACAAGTAAGAGTACTAATGAAAAAATAAGTAGGACTCGTAATACAGAAATAGTTCATTTTGAGAAAAACAAGTTGGATTATTAATATGGAACAGAGGGAGTACTTGCATAATTGTTTGCTGATTTTATTGGTGGTAAAAAATTTCGTCAATTTCAAAATGTGGTATGACACTTCTTATATCTGTTTCTGGCCACAAAAGCTATTTTAATAACCTGTGTTATTCATAGTGTCTTTTGCTAGGACATATATGACTATTTATAAGATGATTATTGTTTATGAGCAATAAAAGTTAACAACTAGACAGTGCCGGCTTTTTTTTATAATAGTAAAGGCCGATAGGCCAAAACAAAGGAAATCATCAGGGATCAGGAAGGCGGAGAAAGTCCGGCGCTTTGCCAATCCACTCCATACATTAATGATATTGCCTCGCCAGACAATGGGCGGAGGCATTAGAAGCCCGCTACAAGTATTCAAACTTGGCAGAAACGAAAAACTCCTGCCGTCTCACCGTCACCGTGAAATCATCACCGCCAAGCTCTTCGTCGTCGTGCTTCCACCGTGATCATCACCGCCGTCCGCAGTCGAACCCAGCCGCCATGACCTTGCCATCGCCGGACCTGACCATTGCTCATCAAAACAGAGCATCGCCTCTGTTTTCTGAAACAGACGCCCGAGCAGATGGCTCGGGTCGTCTTTTCTTTTTTCCTTTCTAAACCAAACCGGCACTGAACCGACCAGCTTCCTTTTCTTTTTTTTCTTTTTATCTTTAAAACCCATCGTATTAATCTCCACCCATCGGATCTTCGATCTCAGCATAGAAACGGTTTGGCGCGTATTCACTCTTGACGATCTGCATTTGAAACTCTCACGGCTACATAAATAAAATTAAATATTAAATTAGACGCATAATAAAATGTGAAATCATGAAATCCAATTAACGCATCTAAATTAATCAATTAAGCGCATTTATTTATTAATCTCCTAATTACTCACCTAACATTAATAACCATTAATAATCCTTACTTCAACTATAATTATGACCAAAATATAGGCAGAAAGGCATATAAAAATGTGTATATTTCGTAGATATCAAATACCCCCAAACCCATATTTTGCTAGTCCTCGAGCAAAACAAAATCAAGCAAAGAAAACAAAAACAACTAAAGTAACTAAACTAGAAAAATAAATGCCACTTTCGTAGGGAACACGATTGCATTGAGCGTATGCAACAAGCCGTTAAACCTCTAGGTGTCCCCAGTAGGACGAGTGTTGTCTCGTGAGGGTTTGCAGCCATGCTAACCACAAACATGTATTTATTAATCTAATTAACCTAAGTGCAAAAATAAATAAAAAATTAAAACATTACAAAACAAGCAAACCTATTATCCCGACAAATGCAAAATACAATGCTTAAGAGAATTAACCACACGTACTTGGTTCATAAACAATAGGAAAATAGAAGCCCTCAAGTAAGTGGTTTTATTCCACACTTTCATCTTGAAAATTTCTGCTCAATATGATATATCATGATAATATAGATAGTAAAAGTGTAGAACATTGTAGCAATACATTCTAAATTTCTATTTTACACATATCTAGTGTTACCCATTAGGCAAAGAACATCAGAATCTACATAGTCATCCCAATCTTTTGGTTCATGATAGCACAAATGCATGCGCACCTCATTCGGGTCCAACATTCTAGATTTGAGAGGATAATACACCACAAACTTTTTTTTTACTATTTCTTTTTTCTTTTAAGGACTGTGTAAGGCCTGACTTCAAGATGCTTAGGTTTAACAATGACTCAAGCCAATGACTCCCAGCCAGTTGGCATAGGGCATTCGGTTTTAAGAGACCGCTTCGGGCCTGAGCATCAGCCTAAGTTAATCCTATAAAGTCAAGCAGCCCCATTCTTTCTTTTATTTTATTTTTTCATTTTTTTCTTTGCAATTTCATTTTCAGCATTCATATTTTCAAGCAATCTTTATTCCGTCCAAGTTGTATTATACTCTCAACCTATTTCCGGTTCCAGCCCTTGCCATAGCCAAGTAAATGGTCTATCATGATCTTTTAAGCTCAAAAGACAACCACACATCATCCAATGCCTCTAACTAAAGATATCCCACTGAAGATTAGTATTCAACAAATCTCTAGAGGGTATTACTTTATGTAACTAGTGTGTAGAGTGAGTTTTATTAGTTCAAGCACCTGATCCAAGAGGACTGTAACAGAAAGATACTTCTTAGTTAAGTTCTCTATCCTCCAGTATACTTACTCACACTTCCAATGTAAATTAATCTCTTAAGAATTGTAGCATGCATCATCACGGGATAAACTATCAAAACCTAAGAAAAATACTAATAAACAACCTAAAAATTATTTTTTTTTCATTTTTTTCATTTTTTTATCAATTTTTTTTACATAAACGAAAATAGATAATAATGAACAAAATTACACTTTTTCTTTTCTACACCCCCAAACCTAAACTAAACATTGCCCTCAATGTTTACCAAATTAATACTACAATGACTGGTAAAAGAAAAAGGAGTGAGGAAAGAAGTCACCTGAATGGAGAGCCTCATGGTAGATGTAAAGCATGAAACACATAATCGACGAATGAGGAGATAATATAGATATGGAAAAATTAAATACACCCCCAAACCTCGACTGTAGCATCCCCACATAGGTGAGAAATAACCTAGAATAAAAAGAAAAACAAAATAGAAAAGAAACAAGAAAATAAAATTTTGGGTTGCCTCCCAAGAGCGCTAAGTTTCACGTCTTCAGCTAGACTTAGTCCTTCAATTCACTCAGGGTAGACAGGATCGTTAAGATAATCAGTGGTTCCATCAGCATTTGTAACTCCCTCTAAATACGGTTTTAATCGCTGGCCATTTACCGTGAATGTATTACCAGTTTTAGGGTTGTGAATGTCAACGGCACCATGAGGAAACACCTTAGTCACAATAAAAGGACCAAACTATTTAGAATGCAGTTTGCCAGAAAAAAGATGCAATCTTGAATTATAAAGCAAAACTTTTTGAGCAGGCTGAAAGGACTTCCGAAGAATGGATTTATCATGAATTAGTTTAGTCCGTTCTTTATAAAGTTTTGCACTCTCATAAGCATTGAGTCGCATTTCTTCCAATTCATTAAGGTGCAATTTACGTTCTGATCTTACTTTATGCATATCAAAATTCAAAGCCTTTATTGCCCAATATGCACGGTGTTCTAACTCCACTGGTAAGTGACAAGCTTTCCCAAAAACGAGTCGATAAGGCGACATACCAATGGGAGTTTTTACGCAGTCCTGTAAGCCCACAAAGCATCATTTAAGCGCAAGGACCAATCTTTCCTATCGGGTCTAATAGTTTTCTCAAGAATTTTTTTAATCTCCCGATTAGACAATTCCACCTGACCATTTGTTTGGGGATGATATGGAGTGGCAACCTTATGGGTAACAGAGTACTTTTTCAGCAAAGCTTCAAAAGATATGTTACAAAAATGAGTGCCTCCATCACTGATAATAGCTCGTGGGGTCCCAAAGTGACAAAATATGTTATCTTTCAGAAATTTTACCACAACCTTATGATCATTTGTCTTAGTTGCAATTGCTTCGATCCATTTAGAAACATAATCTACTGCAACCAGAATGTAAATGTGCACAAAGGATTGTGGAAAGGGTCCCATGAAGTCAATTCCCCAAACATCAAACAATTCTACGACCAGAATGGGTTGGAGAGGCATCATATCTCGTCGAGAGATAGATCCTAACTGTTGACATCTATCACCAGATTTGCAGAACTCATGAGCATCCTTAAATAAGGTTGGCCAATAAAATCCACTTTGCAAAATCTTGGCAGCAGTTTTCTTTCCCCCAAAATGTCCCCCGCATGCTTGAGAATGACAAGAATGTAAAATGCTATGAATCTCATTCTCAGGCACACACTGTCGAATCACCTAGTCCGAACATATTTTAAATAGATACGGATCATCCCAAAAGTAAGATTTAACCTTAGAAAAGAATAAATTTTTGTCGTATTTAGTCCAATGGGATGGAATCTTACCTATGGCAAGGTAGTTCACAATGTTGGCAAACCAAGGTGTTTTAATTTGGGAAATGGAAAACAATTATTCATCAGGAAAAGAATCATGTAGTGGCTCTTCATCTTTAGATGTTTCAACAAGGATTCTAGAGAGATGATCAGCTACTACATTCTCAACACCTTTGTTATCTCGAATTTCATAATTAAATTCTTGTAAAAATAAAATCCATCTTATCAATCGAGGCTTGGTGTCTTTTTTGAACAAGAGATGTTTTAACGCAGCATGATCAGAGAAAATGATGATTTTAGAACCTAAAAGGTAGGATCTAAATTTATCCAAGGCATAAACTACTGCTAGAAGTTCCTTCTCTATAGTGGTGTAATTCAATTGAGCATCAGAAAGGGTCTTACTAGCATAATATATGACATGGGGAACCTTATTCACTCTCTGACCTAGGACAGCACCAATGGCATAGTCTGAAGCATCACACATGATTTCAAAGGGAAGAGAGTAGTCAGGGGGCTGAATAATAGGTGCACTAGACAATAAGGTACGAAGAGTGTCAAAAGCTTGCCTACATACATCATCAAACACAAAAGGCACATCTTGGGCTAGTAGATTGCTTAAGGGGCGAGCAATCTTACTAAAGTCTTTAACGAACCGCCTATAAAAGCCTGCGTGACCAAGGAACGATCTAACATGCTTCACCGAAGATGGTGGTGGTAGATGAGTGATGAGATCGACCTTGGCTTTGTCGACTTCAATTCCCCTTTTTGAGATTACATGTCCCAAAACAATTCCCTCTTGCACCATAAAATGGCTTTTTTCCTAGCTCAAGACAAGATTTTTCTCTTCACAACGCTTGAGAACTAACGACAGATTATGGAGACATTCATCAAATGATAGTCCAAATACAGAGAAATCATCCATGAACACTTCTAAAAATTCGTCAACCATATCAGAGAAGATGGCTAGCATGCACCGTTGAAAGGTGGCAGGTACATTACATAGCCCAAAAGGCATTCTTTGGTAAGTAAAAGTACCGAAGGGACAAGTAAAAGTAGTCTTCTCTTGATCTGTCGGAAACACTGGGACTTGGTTATATCCAGAGTAACCATCAAGAAAACAATAAAATTATTGACCTACTAGTTTCTCTAAGATTTCCTGAATAAAGGGTAATGGAAAGTGGTCTTTTCTAGTTTTTGTGTTCAATTTTCTATAATCAATACACACTCTCCACCCAGTAGTTTTACGGGTTGGGACTAACTCTCCATCAGAATTCTGCTTCACTGTGATGCCAGACTTTTTAGGCACAACTTGTACAGGGCTGACCCACTCGCTATCAGAGATGGGGTATATGATACCCGCATCTAGCAGTTTCACAATCTCTTTCTTGACTACATACCTCATGTTGGGATTCAATCTCCGCTGATTCTCTCTTGAAGGTTTAGCATTATCCTCTAAATGAATTCGATGCATACAGATCGAAGGATCAATGCTTCTTAAATCAGCAACAGTCCACCCTATGGCTCTCCTATGCTCAACTAGAATCCTAAGCAGTTGACTCTCCTGACCGCTAGATAAGCTAGATGAAATGATGATAGGGAGAGTATCATTAGGACCTAGAAAAGCGTACTTGAGAGTACTTGGAAGTGGCTTCAACTCAAGTTGAGGAGGAGACTTAATGGAAGGTTGGAGTGATGGACTGGGAGATATTGGTAAAGGCTCTACTTTATTTCTATAAGGAAAAGAGTCATAATAGGCTGACATAGCATGAGTTTCTTCAACGTATGGCTATAAGTCAGAATCATCTATCCCTAAAGAGAGCAGAGTTGGATCTTGAGCATCAGGTATTAGCTCATTCAAAAGTGTATCTTCGATAAGCTCATCAATTTCATCAATGAGAGAACACTCTTGCTCACTTTCAGTGGCTCCTTGGTTTGAAGCTTGGAAAACATTAAGTATGATTTTCATGTTTCCAAAAGACTTCTCCATCATTCCAGATCGACATTGAATGCATGCATTGGCCGTCGCTAAGAAAGGGCGGCCTAAAATAACTGGAATGGTGTGAGAAGTATTAGACACATGTTCCATGTCCAAGACCAAGAAGTCAACTAGAAAGAAAAATTTCTCTACCCCAACTAAAACATCTTCAAGAAGGCCACGGGGTTTTCTAACGGATCTATCGGCTAACTGCAGAGTAGCCGATGTTGGTTGCAAGTTCCCTAAACCTAATTTCTCATATACCGAGTAGGGTAATAGGTTGACACTAGCACACAAATCTAAAAGAGCCCTGTGAATGATATGGTCACCAATGACACATGAAATAGTAGGTGTGCCAGGGTCTTTAAATTTCGGTGGTGTGTCATGTTTCAGAATAGAACTAACCTGTTCAGTAAGAAAGACCTTCTTAGAAATGTGAGTCCTAGACTTCCGCTTTTGTGTGCACAAGTCTTTGAGAAATTTGGCATAGGCGGGCACTTGTTGAATGGCTTCTTGGAGTGGAAGATTAATTTTAACTTGTTTGAAGGTTTCTAGTACTTCATCCATCCTAGCTTTGTTTTTATTGAAAGGGGAAGGCATGTCTAGGCATTGAGGAAATGGAGCACGGGGTACATAAGGTACCTCGTGATTGGCCTTAGACTTGATTCCTGAAGAAGACTCAGAAGGAACCACAATGTCCTTCTGTTTTGGCTGATTCGAATTAGGTAAGCGTCGAATCCACCACTAAACATGCAATTACTACTCTCAATTATTATTTTCACAAATTGATATGATGCAGTAATTTATGTTCTTGGCCAGACACACAAATTACCAGTGAATGAACTACACGTTCTTGTCCAGACACGAAAAATTTATCCACTATAAATTAATATAACTAACTCTATCTTTGGCCGGGCATGGAATCAATCATAATCCCGTTATTATCTAGACACAGGATATATCAAAATTAAATTCCATTAATCATTCATTAAGTCTCGGTCAAAGCACTTAAGAGAAACAATAATGAAATTGCATTAAGCATGAAGAATCATTATCAAATTTTACTAAATTAAACAAATAAGAGTAGTAAATACAAAATTTAGGGCTTTATCTAGCCTTGATAAGAAAATTAGCTAGACATGGAATAAGAGAAAGAAATAGCTTGATTCGTCGGAGTCATGGAAATACTATTCACTGCACTGTTCACCAAAACACTGTTCACAATGCTGATTAGTATTCATCGTCCCTTCCAACGAGTCGCTACTGTAGCAGTTCAAAAATGGCACTGTAGCAGTTCAAAATCCAGCCTTTTCTTCTCTCTGCTTCGGCCTTCTTCTTCCTTCTCCACTTCTGGCCAAAGGTCCGTCGTGAATCCGGCAAAGAATCCCTGGAAAGACTTTATTTTTTCGGCCACCACCATTCTCGTCAAGCTCTATTATTCTCTGTAAAAGTCTCTCTTTTTCTCTTTCGGCCAGCTCTATTTTTATAGACGATTCCAGTAGGTTTCCAATCCTCAGACGCCTCTGTCGATCTTACCCAAATCGAGCACGATTCGCTTAGGATGAGTCCCAAAAATCTGAGCTTTCCTCTTTGAACCCATCTTCTGTTTCGGTTTGAGACTCCTGCACAAACACAACTTCACAGTCCAAATCGAGCACACCTTCTCCGAAATCAAGCGTCTTTCCTCCTTGCCCTGGCCTCGCCGTGCTCTTAATCGTGACCGTCGTCAATCCATCGCACCCATGGCCGCCATGATATCCTCTGTTTTCTCTCGGCTGCCATCAAACCAGAACCTTCGCCTTGACCGTGCCGTCTCACCATCACCGTGAAATCATCACCGCCAAGCTCTTCATCGTCGTGCTTCCACCGTGATCATCACCGCCGTCCACAGTCGAACCCAGCCGCCATGACCTTGCCATCACCGGACCTGCCCATTGCTCATCAAAACAGAGCATCGCCTCTGTTTTCTAAAACAGACGCCCGAGTAGATGGCTCGGGTCATCTCTTTTTTTTTTCCTTTCTAAACCAAACCGACACTGAACAGGTCGGTTCAGTGCTTCCTTTTCTTTCTTTTTTTCTTTTTATCTTTAAAATCTGTCGTATTAATCTCCACCCATCGGATCTTCGATCTCAGCACAGAAACGGTTTGGCGCGTATTCACTCTTGACGATCTGCATTTGAAACTCTTACGGCTACATAAATAAAATTAAATATTAAATTAGACGCATAATAAAATGTGAAATCATGAAATCCAATTAACGCATCTAAATTAATCAATTAAGCGCATTTATTTATTAATCTCCTAATTACTCACCTAACATTAATAACCATTAATAATCCTTACTTCAATTAAAATTACGACCAAAATATAGGCAAAAAGGCATATAAAAATATGTATATTTCGTAGATATCAAACACCTCCCACGTTGGTGGTTGGATAGGTCTACGAGGCCGCTTGCCCTGCCCCTTCTAATCGGGTCCTAAGGACTCGGAAACCCCTTGTTATCTAAAGAAAACTTAAAGTATTCTACTTTATCCAAATGAATGAACATATGGGTATATCCGTACATGTTCGGTATGGTTAATCGTCATCATCAACCTCTTCAACACTCCAGTATACGACCTTGTTAAACAAGATGTTCTGTTCTATTGTGTGGACATGACACCATGGTCACGGACTCCGTAAATGAACGTAGGTGCCCATTTTCCACCGTCGAGTCAACTAATACTCATGGTAAAGATTTCATAACACGCTATTAGAACCCTATTATAGAGTATCGTCATACCTCTCCATTGTCTCAGTCCTCTTTGGCACAAACTACTGCGACGACCTCTTTTGTTTCTCTTGTTTATGTTTATCAACATATCGGGTTTATGCATTGAATCGCAAGAGTTTGTTGTAAAACTTGCTATAAACAATGAAAACTTAGCAATTATTTGAATTTATTAATGAAAAACTGTTGGATAATCAACAAAGGCCTAGCAAGTAAATATGCAAATATTTAATTAATCAGAAGGTGATTTAACATGTTATATTTTCCAAATAACCAAGCTGATTTACTATGATATTCACAATGACATAGTTGATTACCAGCTGCAGTTGGACGATTTTTTTGGTGAGATGGGTTGCGATAGGAAAATATAGGTAGAAGAGTTCAGTTGCTAAAAATTATAAACAACACAAATCACTTCTCATTTAAATACATCTCAGTTATAGGCAGTTTATTGTGCTCAGTATTGAAGTCAACAACTTTTTTGTTCCGATAATTGAAGTCAATAACTTATGATATTACCTGTACAACTATCATGTCACCATAACTTCCTTGGTAAGCATCTCCAAGTCCTAAATCCTAATTTACTTGATGACTTATTTTCATGAGGTCATGTTTGTTTAACTTAAAAACACGACTCTGGCTGTGATTGTTTCCCATTAGGAATTCGTGCTACATATAAAACTCCTACTATGAGGTATAAGGTCACACGTTCTTATATAAAGAGCATTCCAGGAGGATTTATATGAAGTTCTTTCCATCAGTTTTTCCCGTTCTCTCATTAGTTGAATATTGTGTTAATTTGCAGTTCAAGGTCTTCGTAACAGTAACAAAAACCATACCTCTGATGTACCTGATCGTTTAAAATTAAACTCTTGCAAGTACACAAGGCAATTGTACTACAGTGAGTATTAGGGTTGTCGAACCTCAGGGACAGATGAATAATCTTACCAAATTCAAGTGAAAGAAAGTTACAATTTTTAATTTAATCTAAGAAAGCAGTAAACTTTAACTAATTAAACGAATATGGAGAAGTGTCAAGGCTTTGAATCCACCACAAAATAAACTAACTTATCGTCTCTCTCTCTCTCTCTCTTTTGAATAAATTCCTAATTGGCTAGCATATTCCTCTCGGACATACTTGTCAATTCAAAATATCGTGCTCTCCTCTCGAACGTAACACATAAATCAATTAAGCGTATGGAACTGTGATCTATCTCTCTCGAGCATAAATCAATGAAACCTTATTCCTTTATAACACCTTAGTCTACTTACGTTCCTCTCGGACACGCAAGTATTCTTCGGATTGAAACTCACAAGAATTCACTCTAGCCTCTCTCGAGCACATAGAATAAACCTCAATAAATTAACAGTGATTGTATAATAAGATCCATACACCAATTAAGGTAAAAGTTAAGATGAAAGAAAGAAAACGATACAACCAATTTACTCGGGTTTCATCTACGCCTTGGACACGAATTTAGCCGGCCATCGGATGATAAGAATGCTGCTGATCCGTCGGAGTCATCATTTACTATTCACCAAAAAACACTATTCACAACTGTAGCAAATCATTGTTCATCATCTTCCTTAGGCAGTCGCGCACTGTAGCAAATCGGTTTTACTGTAGCAGTTCCCAAAATCACACCTTTTCTTCCTCCTTCTCCCCTCCGGCCACTTCTTCCTCTTCCCTCTTCCTCTTCCAGTGAAAACAGCACCGAAATCCAGACCATTTTTCGGCAATAGTTCTCCTCCCCGACAGCTCTATTTTTTCGGCCGGGAGTCGTCTCTTCCAAGCCCTCTTTTTCTCGGCCAAAAGCTCGGTTTTTTTAGGCGATTGAAACTCCAAAGCTGATCCTTATTCATTTCCTAATCAAAGAAGGAGTCCAAATCGAAGCTCGACTTTCCAATTTTAACACGACTGTTATTTTTTTCGAATGAACACGGCTGCTGTCTTTTTTCTCCGCTCGTCGAGCCTCTCCGCCACCGACTTGCTATCACCGTCATCAGTGCTGCCGTGATATCCGCCATCGCCGTCGCCCCACGGAGCTCAGCCCAGCCTAGGTCTGCTCTGGTTCCTTCGTCGGCGACTCGTTCGAACAGAGCACCGAGCTCTGTGTTTCTGAACGGCCCGAGCTTCGGCTGGGGTCTTTCCTTTTCTTCTTTTTCTTGAACCGAGCCGAACCGGAATGGAACCGGTTCAGTTCTATTCTTTTTTTCTTTATTAGGTGAAAACCCGTTACATCGATCTCATCCATCCAATCTCATCTTGACGGTTCATCTCTTTAGTCATGTCTCTTTTGCGTGCTATATTTCCAATGATCATAACTTTTTGCTCAGAACTCCGAATTGCGAACAGCCAGTGGCATTGGAAAGCTAATTTCTTGTACTTTAACATGAAGCTGAAATCAGTCCAATCAGATATATGCAATCAAAGTAATTAAGGTTAACAATTAGAGTCATGTTTCACCGCAATTCTACATCTTGCTCTTGTTTCCTACAAAAACCAAAAACTATATTAAAGTAGTTTTAATTCTAAACAAACACTAGCATAAACATAAATTTAGGAGATAATAAAATGCATATTTCATGTGTAGATCAGTACCCAGTACTGTCAAAGCTAAACTCAAACAGAAGGAAGGAAGGCATTCCGGCTTCTCACCAAACCGTGTCCTTGACAGGAAAGCATCTTGATGATGACCGAACTTTAGGAAGTTATAGAATACAGGATGGTTCTTTTTTGGACATGTCTCTAAGTGGTTTCTTCGTTTTTGTCAAAATTCCTTCTAATGGGCAAACCATCAAAATTGATGCGAAGAGCTCTGAAACCATTAAAACAATTAAATCTAAAATTCACATCCAGGAAGGTACTCCCATGGACCAGCAAATGCTATACTTTGCTGGAAAACAATTAAAGGATATTCAATCCTTACCTACATATGGCATTCTAGTTGAATCCACTCTACGTCATGGATGCAATGGTGAGTTCCAAATTATCGTCAAATTGCCAACTGAAGAAACTCTCACTATCAGTGTAATGATGTGGTACACTATCTTATAGCGGATAGATCGTGAAGGAAGACAAACGAAGGGGAAAGAGGGATAAATTTTTTTGGAATCACCACCAGAGATAACCACCGGAATCAACACCGGACGGTGGACCATGGCATCGGCACCATAGTTGTTCAGCATCATCACCGAACAAAGAGTCTTTTTCTTCAAATCATCGTCCCCAATTTTTCTTGATGTTAAGGCCTTTAAATAGGTTTATTACAAAGAGAGTTCTATTTCAAAAAGGAAATATAAAGCCAACATAAAATTTGTCTAAAATAAAAAATAGAATAAAATCCTATTTTAACTAGAATTCTCTACAAAAGCAACTGCCATATAAAATTCATAATTAAACTAGAAAAGTTCTAAAACTAACAATCTTCTATGTGATGACTAGATCATTCTCCCGGAGTGGGAGAAACTCGACCCTCGAGTTTCACTCATGGGACTGCGATTATGATCTAGCAAATCTGACTGAATATGAATGCACTAGCAAGTCACATTCAAACACACGACATCATGAGTAGTCGTGTGCTCGAGCACACGACTACTCATGATGGCGTATGTTTGTATACATGGCCTGCCTGTTTTGTTATTTTCAATTGCAAATGCAATAGAAGGTCATGTATCACGACTACACATAATGGCGTGTGTTTGTATACACAACATACCTGTTTTATTTTTTCCAACTGTAAATGCAATAGAAGGTCATGTATACAAACACACACCTTTATGAGTAGTCGTGTGTTTTGCAAATTCTCGAAAACTTAACTTCACCTTTTACCAAATCTAATCTACATGCTATGGCCCGCTTTTACAGAAGTACAAAGAGGATGACGTTAATACAAAGTTGATATGTAAGCTTGGGAGGATGTTGAATGGACTGAACAGGAATATGTTCTTTGCTTTTATCCCAACCCGCACCGGCTCTCACTTCTGCCTCCTCTACGTTCATTTTCCCAACTTCGTCTGGCAAAAATAAATTCAGAAAGTTCATGAATGTTGTCATGTCATAATACCTAAAGTGGACGGGTTGCTTGGAGTGGAGGATGGCTCAGATCTCCAAAGAGCCGTGGCAATTAAACTCAAAAGACTGCGAAATCTTCGTCATGATGTATGCGGTGCACTTGGCATCCAATGTCAACCCTCCAGAGTTTGATCAGGATACAATTACACGTTTATGGCACCCAATCATTGTTGCATGTATGATTTGTGGGGAGATAGACTGGAAATTCGATGACGATTCAACTAAAGATGAAAGTATGGAATTGACAATTGTGGGTTTTGTGAGGGAATAAGACTAATACACATGTATTTTTTTAAAATTATGTAATCATTTATGTTGTACAAACATTTCTCATACTCATGTATTATTTCAAAATGTAATCATTTATGTTGTACATACATTTTTAATACTCATGTATTTTTTCAAAGTTATGTAATAATTTATGGTGTACAAATATTTATGACAATAAAAATTCCAATTCTACAATTTTAATATATCGTACATTTTCACCGGAACAATGCTTATATGAGTAGGTTGCATGCGATCTACGTGAAGCATGGTGGAGGCTTTGGCAAGCTGGAATGGTGTCTCTGCGATGTCTTGTTTGTAGTAAGATTGCCTTGTTGCACGATTCCTCGCTTCTTGCACGTCCTATGTTCTTTCTAAACCGTTGGGTTAGTGCAATTTTTCCGGTTGTGAACTTGCCGACAATTGCCACATTTCCTCCTCGAAGTTTCTGCTGGCTCGGGCTGTGACTCAATTCTCTTTGTCCTTTTTCTGCCCTTCTTTGGAGCTTCAAGCAAAGGCGGTTCACATTTAAATAAAATGTCATAATCCCCCATTGACTTATGTCTAATATTGGAAACACTACTTCTTCGCACGTTGTGTGGTACATGCTTGCGTAGTACCACTTCTCACAATATTCGAGCGGGTCCAAACTCCTCTCATCAATACATGCTATGGCGTACTTGCAAGGAAGTCCCATGTTCTAGAGGAAGCCTGATCGTTTAAAATTAAAACCCTTGCGAGTGCACAAGGCAATTGTACTACAACGAGTATTAATAAGGGTTGTCGAACCTCAGGGACGGATTAATATTTTACCAAATTCAAAAGAAAGTAGCAATGTTGATTCTAGACTAAGAAAGCAATGATCTTTAACTAAACTAAGTGAGATTTAATCAATATGGAGAAGACCAAGGCTTCGAATCCACCACAATAACTAGTGTATCGTCTCCCTCTCTCTTTTGAATAAAGATTTCCAATTGGCTAGCATATTCCTCTTGGACATACACTTGTCAACTCAAAATATAGTGCTCTCCTCTCGGATGTAACACATAAAACAATTAAAACATGGAATTGTGATCTATCTCTCTCAAGTATAAACCAATGAAATTTTATTGATATATAACACCTCAGTCTACTTACGTTCCTCTAGGATACACAAGTATTCTTCGGATTGAAACTCACAAGAATTCACTCTTGTCTCTCTCGAGTACAAAGAACAAATCTTTATTGAATTAACGGTGATTACACAATAAAATCCATACAACAACTAGAGTAAAAACATAAGATGAGAGAAAAGAAATTACACAACCAGATTATTGGGCTTCATCTACGCCTTGGAAAGGTGTTTAGCCTCGCATCGGAAGAGAAATCACCATCATGTTCTTCATATTCTTCTCTCCTTTGCTCTAGCCTCCAATAAAGCTCCAAGATTCTCCAAGGGTTGAATATGTGGTGCCCAAAACGTTCTCCCATAAGGTCTATTTATAAGAATGAAGAGAAACCACGAAGTCCCCTTCCAAATCCAAGTCGAAATAGGTCTTATTTCGGTTTGCCGCACACGGCGATCGATCGCTTCGTATTGCCGATCGTTCGCTATCCGATCGATCGCAATTCCTTCGTTATTTTCCTCCGATCGATCGCTTTGTCGATCGACGCCGTATGATATCGATCGATCGTAGTTACTGTCTTGCGTGATTGAAAAATTCCAGTAGATACGATCGATCGTTTTGAGTCCGATCGATCATTTCCTTTAATACTCTACTTTTACGGCTCTGGCGATCGATCGTTGTTACTATTCATGAAATTCAAATGGCTATAACTTTCTGTCCTGAACTACGAATTGTGTGTGGTTGGTGGCTTGGAAAGTTGACTTCTTGAACTTTAACATGAGACTTGAATCAGTCCAATCCGACATTTGTACACGAAGTTATGATGATTTAACCATTTGAGTTACTTTTCTCCTCATTTCTGTGTATTACTCTTGTTTCCTACAAAAACCAAAAACTATATTAAAGTAGTAGCTATTCTAATCAAACACTAGCATAATCATAAGTTTAGGAGATAATAAAATGCATATTTCATGTATAGATCAAAGCCACATGTGCAGGTCCTCTTCATAAGGTCAACAACATCTTGACAAACAAAGATAATGAATGACACAATTAGCTTAGTGTGCGCATGAACATATTGTCGTGCGTACAAACACATGACATTATAATGGTCGTGTATACAAACACACGCCTTCATGAGTAGTCGTGTACATGACCTACCTGTTTTGTTTTTTCTAAGTTCAAATACAATAGAAGGTTGTGTATACAAACACATGCATTGATTAATAGTCGTCCGTACTAACATATGACATTATAATGGTCGTGTGTTCGAATGCACAACAATTTAAACTCTCATGTCTTCGTATATACGTGACATTTTAATGGTCCTCTGTTTGAAAGCATGACAATTTAAACTCTTGTGTCCTCGTATACACGATAACATAATGTCGTGCGTACGTACACATGACATTATAATGGTCGTGTATTCGAATGAACAACAATTTTAAAACTCATGTCCTCGTATACACGATAGCATAGTAATGTACTCTACTTATCATATGGTATAAAAAGGTCGCTCGAAACTACTGCAATGATAGTGCTAGCACTCGAACTGTTCCAACACTCTTCTCCCTCATGTCATTAATATGATTCTGTGCATATTTTGTTAACGAAGTTGTTAGGCCTTGGGCTTCCATTTGGCATCTCTCAAAATGGGCAGTTGTCATCGCTCGCGTTTGCTCGATCAACTGAGTTATTGGCCAAAACTAGCCTTCAGAAGTATATTATTTACACTTTCTGACCTACTTGATATGAGAGTACTATATCTTTTGTCGGGATATTCCACATTAGCCCAATATCTGTTCTCAATCTTGTCGATATATTTCCATGCCTCCTCATTGTGTTGCTTCATCTTCTCCATGATCTCGTCAAATTTTGGTCTTCTGAAACATGCAGCAACTCTGAATAATAGCGCCTTTATGTACTTGTCATTCCACTGACTAAGCATATTAGCTACCATATGTCACAGACAAAACCCATGGTGAGCCTCGGAAAACACGTCAGGAACCTCTCTCAAAAGTCCCTTCTGTCTATCAGAAACAATTGTGTCCAAATTGGCCAAGTGGTTTGTAAAGAGAAAAGATTTTAGTAAGCCAATGAACCACGTCCTGCAAGTAACAACTAAGCGTCAAAGCATAATACAAAAATAAGGTGTGTGTTTGTATACACGACCTGCGTGTTTTATTTTTTTCCAATTTACTTGGCAATAGAAACACGACTACTCATAAAGGCGTATGTTTGTATACACGACTTGCTTGTTTAGTTTTTTTCAATTTCAAATGCAATAGAAGTCCGTGTGCTCGAACACACACCTTCATGAGTAGTCGTGTGTTCGAGCCCCTAACGCAAGTTGTGCCTCGTAATCGTCTGGTTGCAAACTGCTGCTCAACATCATCTCCTCCTCATAAAGTTTTGAAGGACCGCCGAAAGCAGAATAGTTGCCCCAATCTCAACCACCATCACTTTCAATATGAAGGAACTCATTGTCCTCTAATTCTTGCCTATCGGACATGACAGACTTCCCTTTCAATGTGTCTCTTCCCATGGGAACTCTAGAAGTGGATGGTTTTGCCACATGTTGGAGTTCAATCATTGAGACAGAGGGGTCTCTTCTTGTGGGATCTGCTTGCAAAACATCTGGTTATGTAAGAGGTTCATGCCACTCATCCCCTGACCAAATTAATTCCTCGTCATCCATGCACTCTTCATTTTCAACTTGCTCTTTAGATTGATGGTCTCTTGCATCTTTGTCTTCATCTTTTTCTTCGTCTTCTTCCCCATTCAATCCATTGATTTGAAATCACTCTTCATTTTCATTAGAAAATGCATCCTTCAAAATTTCATTACTTCCTCCCAATCTACGAAAACAAATGGAATGAATGGTACACATGAGACCAATTTGTATCAACGTACACACATGAGGAAAATGGTTGTGCGTGTATGTACCTTAAATAGATGAACACACGATTTTGAGTTAGCGTGTGCATGTGTACATGACTGGAAGTCAGGTCGTGTATCCAAGAACACAACTTGTACATTTAGCGTGTGCATGTGTACATGACTGGAAGTCAGATTGTGTATTCAAGAACACAACTTGTACATTTAGCGAAACAAGACTTGTACATTTAGTGTGTGCATATGTACACGACACGACTTGAAGTCAGGTCGTGTATTCGAGAACACGACTTGTATAGTTAGCGTGTGTGAATTTGTGCGAATTTAATTTTTACCTTGCAGTTTGAAGTGATGAATCTTCATCTCTTCCTCCTTCAACTGCTGATTCATTAATATCATTTAATGATGAATCAGGCCCTGATCTTCTCCTTATTGTCAGTGGTATCCTCTCGTCCTCCTTATTGAAATTGGAAGTCATCTCCTTATTGCCAGTGGAAGTCACCACGTTATTGCCAGTGGAAGTCCTATCCACATACAAGTCCAGTACTCCATTTGCGCCTCGCTTGTGAATAAGAAATATTGTCTCTAGGTTTTTATCATCCTCAAGGACGTATGGGGATGCAGATGAAACAAGATATGACAAAGACAATATTCCAGATGCATATTTCAGCGGTAATCTTTCTTCCACTTGCTTCAACAGTTTCAGGTACTTTACTTGTGTATCAATAGTCATGAGCTTCAGTTTTCCGCCCACGTACCCATCAAAATTTCTAAACACTCCATCGTAGTGTAAGCACACAGGAACATTTTCCATAACTACTTGACAATACAATCCCCACAGAATTACAAAATTATAAAGTTTAAAACCATCTATGAGTCGTGCGTATGGGCACACGACTTTCATTAGAGTCGTGTGCACGCATACACAATAATTTAGAAAGTTAAAATTGCCAAGCTTTCAACTTTCTTCTTTGGAATAAATTTCTAATGTAAAAATCGTTGTATTTAAACTTGATGTACCATTTTTATTATACGATGTCTATGTTGTAGTTGTTTTGCGTACAGAGCTCTTTCCCGTTAGTTTTGCTGCTTTACCGCGTGAAATCTTCTTTTTTCCAGGTTGGACGGCGCCAACAGTGATATGGACCGTAGTGATGGACGGAGATTGATTGGAATGCCTTCTTCCCCAATTGGATGCTCCCGCAAAGCGCTAAAATGAAGAACTATGGTGTAGCCATGCTTATACCTACTCCAAATGGGGGTATTTTGGGTACATCATGTCTAATTTCAAGGCAATATGGAAGGAACAGGGAGACTCATGGTAATATGAGAAGAAGGGTAGTGGTGCCATGTAATATGGAAAAAACTCAATTCATGTTAGCCATTTGACGCACAGTTTAGCTCCCGCATTATGGCTGCAGGAACGGCTCCCTCGAGCCACTTGCGTTGATATGCCAACTTGAATGTTCCTGGTAAATGTTGGGGTCAACGTTGGCAAAATTCCCCGGTTTTAGCGTTTTGGCCAAAATAGCAAGTTCAGGTTTGAGCCCGGTATCCACTCTTCAAACTTATAGGCAACAGAATGCCACAACTTGAAAATTGATAAATAAGGGTCGAAACACTAACTTTTAGATTTGGCAACATTGACCTGAACCGAGGTAACACACTCGTGAATTGGTTCCATAATACTCCCTTCGTCCTTAAATATGCTCCTTCAGATAAAATGGCCAGTTAACAAATGGTTGGTTTTAACATAACTAACTATTTTTTGTGATGGGGTATCTATTCCGGACGGAGGGATTAACATTGTAAGGAAAACAATTAGACCTCGAACCAAGTATGTATGCAAATACAGACACATCAGCCCATCCCCTATTTAGTGCGCGCCATTGGATCACCTCGCAATGTGACTAGCGCAGAGCCGCACACACATAGCCAGATGCGCCTGACTCACACTAACTTGCATTTTTTTTATAAAGCATAATTAGCTCTTCTCCAAACATCGGTCCATATACTCCAAACAGACAGACACGGCCAAGGCGGACGGACGGACATTTCAAAGATCCCAAACTTGGCCACTTCCCAAGATACTCTCTCCCATTTCGGACAACCTTCCGCTCCGTCGCCGCTTCCCCCGCCGGCCTGTCTCCGATCTCCTCCCATCTCCGCCATGAGGACCTCCATGCTCGGATCCCTCCTCAAAAGGGCCTCTTCCCGCTCCTACTCGTCGGCGCCGGCGCCGGCGCCGGAGCGCAAAGTAGCCGTCCTCGGCGCCGCCGGGGGCATCGGCCAGCCCCTTGCTCTCCTCATGAATCTAAACCCCCTCGTCTCCCACCTCGCCCTCTACGATATCGCCGGAACCCCCGGCGTCGCCGCCGATGTTGGCCACATTAACACCCGATCCCAGGTTTGGCTCACCATTTGTTTGAGCTGCTTTTGCATTTGGTCTCGGAAAGGCTGAATCTTTTGGTTTCTTTGATTTGTTTGGTTTCAGGTAGCTGGGTATGTGGGGGAGGATCAGCTGGGGCAGGCGTTGGAAGGGTCCGATGTGGTCATCATTCCCGCAGGCGTGCCGCGGAAGCCGGGGATGACCCGGGACGACCTCTTCAACATTAATGCTGGGATCGTCAAGGCTCTGTGCGCTGCCATTGCCAAATACTGCCCCAATGTAAAGAGTCCTTTCCTTTTGCTACAACGTCATGCAATTGAACTTAGTTTTATCCATTGATTACTGTAGTTACGCCCTCGTTAATGCAAATAACAAACATCAAATTTAGTTCTTGTTCTTCGCCTCTGCGATTTTAGTTGCTTGTATGGATCTGTTGGAGTAGTTCAGTTTGGAAAATCAAATAGGACTATTAATGTGGCACGCTTGAAAATACGATCAGGGGTTGTGTTAATGTCATTTGAATTGTGTTGTGTATGATTGTATTTGTGGTGATGAATTCAGGCACTAGTTAACATGATTAGCAACCCTGTGAACTCGACAGTGCCCATTGCCGCCGAGGTGTTTAAGAAAGCTGGAACTTATGATGAAAAGAAATTGTTTGGTGTGACAACTCTGGATGTGGTCAGGGCCAAGTCTTTTTATGCTGGAAAGGCTAATGTTGATGTCTCTGGTATTTCACCTGTTACTTAGCCTTTCTTCATCTATTTGGTAGTTAATTTTTTTCTTTTAGTACAAGTATTGGGTATTCAGGTTGATTCATATTGATCTTGTTCTCTTTCGTGGTTCTGTAGGTGTTAATGTGCCTGTTGTTGGTGGCCACGCTGGTATAACCATCCTTCCACTCTTTTCTCAGGTATGTAGTTTTTCTTTCTTCTTTCTTGAGCTGCCGTTTCTTAGGTGCTTATGTTGGATTGTCTGTTGTTCTTGAGTCTTGATATATTGATGTGATATTTATTTGTAGGCAACACCAAATGCCAATGCTGTTTTGTCAGAAGAAGCTATCGAGGAGGGACAGAAGTTGTGGAGGCCAAGGCTGGGAAGGGCTCAGCTACATTGTCAATGGCGTAAGTCTCCGCCTCTTCTATGTTTGTAGTGATATTTCCTTTAACTGGCTCCTTGCTTCCTTTATTATAAACTCCTTTGGATTTGTCAGAGTTTCTTTTGTAGGGCAACTCCTAATTGGCTTTTGAGTTCTGATGGTAGCTTGGGATCTCATATTGTTGTGATGATCTTGTGATGACAGCATTGTTTGAGTTACTATTAGTGGTGTATGTGAATGTAGTGGTCCTGTTTGGGCATTATTTGAAAATTTCAATGAGTTCTAACGTTATTAGGATAATATGCCTCTGCTAGTATAGCTAATATTTTTCCTTTTGGTTTTGTTATGTGCTTAAGATAGCATGGTGTCACCCTTGGTTACAACCCCTTTAACTTCTAAGTAAAACCATTTATTTATGATAGCGCCCTTCATGAATGATGGATGTGCATGTTTTTTCTTTCTCTAATATTTTTTGTCCATTAAATATTATGCACATAAAAAAGGGGATATTGATAGTGATGTGGTGCATATGATTAATGCGTGGTGGGTAAAGTGGAGGGCAGCCTCGGGACTGTTGTGTGATAGGCGCATTCCAAAAAGGCTTAAAGGCAAGTTCTATAGGACAGCCATTAGGCCTGCAATACTCTATGGAGCGGAGTGTTGGGCACCAAAGAGGAGTCATATAGATAAGTTGAATGTAGCCGACATGAGAATGTTAAGGTGGATGAGTGGGATAACTAGGAGAGATAGGATTAGAAATGAATATATTTGTGAGAGCTTAGGAGTAGCTCCTTTAGGGGAGAAGCTGAGAGAATGCAGGTTGCGTTGGTATGGGCATATGCAAAGAAGACCTTTAGATGCCCCTGTGAAAAGATTAGAAGAGATACATGTAAAATATGCTAAAAGAAGGAGAGGGAGACCTAAGAGAACTTGGATGGAGTTAATAAAAAAGGATTTGACTTTACTATCTCTTACAAAAGAGGTAGCCCAAAACAGGCCTAAATGGAGGAGTACCGTGTCGCCGACCCCAAATAGTTGGGAAAAAGCGCTATTTGATTATGATTATGATTATGAAATATTATGCGCATGTACATATGTTGAGTTAGAAATGTTATGTGCATTATATGAAAAGAAAAGCAATTGAAACTACAATCATGGAAATGTCCTTTTTTTTTTGTATACTTGCGCTCTATTTCTTCTGAGAGTTGGTATTGCACAATGAAAAATGCATACCTCCTTTAGAATGGTGTAAACAAGGATTTTCTACTTTCCTGCAAGTCCTTGCAGTATTCTCACTGTTTTGTGGCAACTGCACAACTGCTCTCTCTCTCTCTTTCTCAACTTGAATTGTACATCATATTTTGTTGAAATGGCTTAGGGTATTTTTGTCATGAACATATGTGGTAGACTGCATAGCAGTGTTAAGTTGTGAATTATTTTATTAATTTACAGTTATGCTGGGGCCGTTTTTGCTGATGCCTGCTTGAAAGGTCTCAATGGAATTCCAGATATTGTGGAATGCTCTTTTGTGCAGTCAAACATCACTGAACTTCCTTTTTTCGCATCTAAGGTAATTAAACTGAAGGCATTTCCTTGCTTCAAGCACTTTGCAGTTTCATCATTTTTTTCATGTGGCAGTTGTTTATGATCCCTCTTCACTTGTAATCATCAGTTGAAGCATTTTTTTTATGTAAGAGAGTTTTGTAAGTATTTGTTGGTGGTCAAGAGAAGGAATGATGAGGGAGGTGAATGAGAGATGGATAGCATTTCACTTCTTTTATTTCTATAAGTTATTAATGCGCTATTCCTCCTTAAGGCCCTCCTCCATCTTCCCGAATCCTTGGTTTCATTAGTTGTTAGGAACTTCAAATTCGTTTGGATCCTTGTATTATTAAATGACATAAATTTCGTTTTGTGATCTGTTCTTACTTTTCATTTAAGCTGTTTCTCTGTTTGCTTCAGTGTCAATTATTATTCTTGTCATAGGTGTATTTTACTTATTTTTATTGGAAAATAGATTGAGGGCTAATTTAACATGATTATTATGCACATAAGTTTTTAACATATTAATATGTGTCCTAAAAACTTTGATGTATGCCTTATACAGATGGTTAGCGAGTAATTGTTTTTTAACGTATTAATGCCCCCAGCTCTTTTCATACCATATGCTTATAATATGCTTGTGAAAACCTTATTCGTGTTTCAGTTTGTTCTGATGGATACAAACTTCGTTTAAATAGTGAAGTATTTGATTAATCCATTAGGGTGTAACGTTTTGTATGGTTTGTGATTTATAAATAATGCAGGTGAGACTTGGTAAGAATGGAGTAGAGGAAGTACTTGGGTTGGGGTCACTCTCTGACTATGAGAAACAAGGTCTAGAAAGTCTCAAGCCTGAGCTCAAAGCTTCCATAGAAAAGGGTCTCAAGTTTGCCAATGAAAGTTAAAGAGATCAGATGGGTTCCTATCCCCAATTTTGTATCCGCACCATTTGCAGTTTTGATAAGTATGCGGAGTTATTACAATCCCTAGTTGTGCAGTGGTGAAGGTTTCCGAATAAAGTAAAGCAGAGAGGCACATTAAGAATTGATTTTTCTCTTGATTGGTCTTGTACTATTGACCATTTCTGATGCAGGTTTTGATTTAAGACATTTTTATTGGTCGGAATATGGCCAGATTTAAGGAGTATTTACTATATATATCTGCTTTCCGGTATGTTCCTAGACACGCCAAGTGCTTGGGGTTGTACTATTGACCATTTCTGATGCAGGTTTGGATTTAAGTCATTTCAACGGGAATATGACCAGATTTAAGGAGTATTTACTATGTATCTGCTTCTGTTACGTTCCATGGAGATGCCTAAGTGCTTGGAGGCATTGTTATGTAGAAATCTACAAAAGAATTGAACATAGTTCTTAGGATAAGTATGACTGGCCTCCCTTCAACCATTCCTTTTGCTGTTGTTCTTCATGCTCTTTGTGATGTGTCCACCCTTCCTTTCGGGAAACCTATGCAACTTTTTCTTTTTTGGGTAAGGAAACCTATGCAACTTGAAGAACTGTTTCCTGCTTGTCATCTTGGTTAAGAACTCATGCTGGTTAATACTGTTAGGCATGAAATGAAGACCTTGGCATCTGTAATTAACACTTGTGCTTGTTTTTCTTTTCTTATATCTTGGATGCCAAGAACTTTGCAATTAAGACATGTCATTTCTGCTTGAGACTTCTTATCTTTGTGTGAATAAATAACCATTTTTCACAACAAAAAGTCATGACTAATTATACAATTATGAGTTTTCAGGTAATCTCAATGGTTGAATGCAACAATAAATAGGATAAAATAGGGCAGTTCGTTTGTGGATTATTCAATTGTATGTGACTTCTGAAAGTATGAGAAAGTATGAGAAAGTAAGGATTTTCTTTAATTAGTTATGATATGATACAGGAGCTTCTTGTCGTAGTGTATACTTTATGTAAAAAAGTACATATAAGGCACGGCTCAAGTGCGTTTGCCTGAGCTGAGTCTAGGGATGTTAACGAGCCGAGTCAAGCCAAGCTTTAGACTGTTTCGGCTTGAGGTTGAAATTTAAATTTCGATTTCGAGTTGAATCACGTCGAGTCACTTTAGCTCGTGAGCTGGCTTAGTTTAGTTGATTTTGGTTTTTATGTCCACATTTTGGACTATGAATACCAGAAGGAGAAACTATTATAAATGCGTTCTAATTAATTGGAATCCATAAATGATAAAAAATGGACTTAGTTCTCATGTGGCACATTACCTATCTCTTTCAAACGCAAATAGAGAGGTAATTGTATATGATGAAATGCAAAATGATATAAGATATAATAAAACTTGAGGCTTATTGTAACACCCGCAAAATCGGTACGTTAACTAAATGTTTCTATTTTAGGAAATTGTTCTAAAATAGGAAATTTTTGTTGCCCGATTTGATTTCTGGTTGTGCGATGTGCTTTGATGTGTTATTTGATATTTATGATGTGGTATGATTCGTTAATCGCATGACTAATCGTGGCAGAACTCCAGGACGCGAGGGTTGGTCCTGGCGCTGGGCACAACCTAGCGCTGAGTCCAGCCTGGCGCTAGGGTCTGAGAGCACTTGACGCCAGGATTAGGGCAAGGCGCCAGGGCACGTGTTCAGTGGATGAGACCCATTTGAATTTCATAATTAATAAGTTAACTTTGGTTTTGATACATGGTCTGTGGTCTACGCGAGATAGTGTAACGAGTAGTACTACCATGGGACACCAGAGCCATGTGTGCGCAGGACTCAAGCCAAGACATAGGACTTGGGTGCTGAGCCACGTGGCACTGGCCCAGGGGTGTCATGTGAACGTGGGAGACATGGTTTAAGGTGATCTTCATATGGTTGGAGTGATCTCGAGTTGATTGGAGCGAATCTTGGTGCAAATCTACAGTTTGACCTAATCACGGTGGATAAGGTAAGTACTGCGGTAGTTGGAAAGTTATCGTTTTAGCGGAGATAATTATGGAGATAAATATGAATTAAAAAGGAAGTAATTAGAGTATCTTCTACCAGCCAATAGGAGGAGATGCCACATAAGGAAGAGAGAGAGAGAGAGAGAGGGGCATCCCATTGGATGGCTCCTATTTGGTAGTTTCCTAGTTGAGTAGGGAACTAGACTTGATAAGGTAATATCATAACTAAGAAGATTGCAACCTATCTAATGATGGAGTTAAATTGTTGGGTGCCCTAATCATAATTAAGGGAAGGAATCTAATTGGTTGGTTGGGATTTGGGATTAGGAAGGATCTAATTAGGAGAGATATCCTTGTTGGAGGAGGCTTTGGCTATAAAAGCCAAGGAGGAGGTCGCCCATATGCTTCACGCCAAAAAGCTTTGGACGCCTTGTGCTAAACCCTAGCTCTTCTCCCTTGCCTTGCCACCAATTCCAGCAACCTTCTACCTCTTCTCTCAACCTCTTTTCTCGTGCAATCGAAGGTGTGGAGGCGTCGTTGCGAAGGAAAAGTAACGAGCTACTCGTGGAGGTGTATTTCATATACATCTAAGTGGTAGGATGGTTTTTCCTAACCAATCTGGTTTGTAATCCTTGGTTTCATTTATATTATGAATAATTGATGATCCTATTGATGTTTTCTAAGAGATTTGAGTATGTAATGTGATTCGTGAGAGATTTCTCATTGTTTGATAAATAAGAGTGCTCATAATGTCATACCTTGTTTAATGCTTCATGTTGATGCATATATGCCTACTTTTGATGGGAATATCTATATGTCATGTCTCTTGAACGTGGAAGGTCATGAAAGTTCTCTTCTTTATTTTGTTATGTCCTGATTTAATAGTCCAATATGGTTAAGGGATGTATTAATAATGTTAAAAGCTTAATTAGATCAAGATTGATGCCTTGAATCTAGTTAATGTATTATCATCAATTAGAATCATTGAAATCATTAAGTTCTAGAATATACCAGAGTCTAGAATTACTCTAGGAGGGTATTAATGTTATATTATCATGGTTAATGGGTATTAGTACGAGATTACCTATTATAAGCAAGTAATGTGCTCTCGGCCAGAACTGTTTCAGCGCCGACAGTGCTCAGTATACAAATCATAATTAAATGTATAAAAATCAGAAAAATATGCCGTCAGTGGGGTTATAAACTAGACTCATAGGGATATCTTCTGTTAAAATTTTAGAGTCAGAGTCCTTCTGTGTTGACGGTGGGGCAAGTCGGAAATGGGCTATATAGTATAAGACAGCTTACTGGAATTAGGGTTTTGAAGCACTAATAAGCATTATTACTCATAATATGATATAATCTGATTAAAATAATATTAATACAGTATGATAAAACTACTTATGAGTCAATGTAATAAGTGAAAAAGTTTAAAAGATTAAGACTTTGGGACGAGTCAGCGTGCACAAGAGTCAATTTGGTCTTGTCTCTATGGTTCATCGTGGTGTCGGTGTGAGTATCCAATTGGAGATCAAACTTTCATAGAAAGGTATTTTGAGATTAAAAGTAATACAATTCCATACTTAGAGATATCCCTATCAAATGTAAGACATGATGCATGATGTGTAATCTAAGAGTGAAATTCATTACTCCTTAGATCGTGAGTCTTCATTATGCGAGATATGTGAATCTTCTTGTTACTCCCTGAGAGAGAGCCATATGTTGTTGAGAAACCTTGATTATCTGTTTCATACTCCATGAGAGAGTCATTGTGGTAAGAGTTACCCTATTCTAAAAAAGGTAAGACTTGTGCTTTTGTTGAATCATTGTCCAGTTTGACATTGACCTATTTCTCCACTTATTAAAAGGGGGAATCATAGTATGCTCACAAACCATTGCTAGATCCGTGGCGATCTCCGATATTTATGGAACATAGTTTCCCTATTTCCCGAAAAGAGGCAAATACGTACGTCTTAGACTGGTTGACATTACAGAAGGTCTTCAGTCTCCGCTCATCATGCCCGTAAGCACTGATGGGGCCAGCATGCCTAGACGTGTGGCCGGGTTCCAAAAAGAGAACCTTTAGGATGTTTTGGTAAATTCAGCGAGCAGAAATTCAGCAAGCAGAAATTGTAACTCCTTGCACTATAGATGCCTGGAGCCTTTGGTATATCGACCATTCTCTCCTTACACTGATATTTGTTTGGAGTCATATTGAGATTATTCTTTCCTATACCTGTACATTGGAACTGTTATCATTTGACCTTGCTATTCAGGCAACATAAACCTATGAGTGGTCTTTCAGAGATTATTTATTCCTATTTATCTGAGTGATCTATTCTTCATAACCTATTTTATCTTTTTGGTGAGTTTTTACATCCTACTGGGTATTTCTATGAAATACTCACGCATCCTCTGATGCAGGCTTCAAAGATCAGTAAGTCAGGACTTTACAGTTCAGAAAGGCGTAGCAGATGCGTGGGATATGTCTTGAAGAATTGCTTTATTTACTCTATTGCATTTTGTTAGAACTTCTTTAGTGTTGGCCAGTGTGTGCCTGGATTTGATGCTTGCTTATTTGACAGTTTTTATTTAATATGTAATAATTTTAGTAGGAATCATTTGCTACATTAACAATGTTATTTAAAATTTGATGAAGAATTTCTTAGTTCTCAATTTCTAAGTTTTGTTATGAGTTCCTGGTGATGTCGATTACACGTTCTGTTGTAACGATGTAATTGACCCGAGTGATCGAGTATTCGGTCGCGTCCCAAGGTTCCTATCTCGACTTTTAATTGGTTTACTTAAAGGCTTCTGCACTCCGATCGAGGTCAAAAATTTTGGGGCGTGACGCTTATTGATATAAAATTTATACATTGAGTGTAATATATGCATACACATGCAGGAAAAATAATAAATAAAAGGTGATTTTTTAGCTTGTATTGAGCTTTGAGCCGAGCTGAGAAAAGTATGATTGAGCTTGGCTTGACTAACTTTGAGCTCGAGTCGAAGGAGTTGTAACACCCTTAGCTGAGTCATTGGGATCCGTTGGGTTTTGAACTGACGATGCTAAGGAAGGGTGATGATATAAACACACCTGCCCCTGATTTAACATCCGCATCGAATCCAAGTCAAATGGCTCGGGGCACATTGGGTAGGTCATTGTCGCTAAGCCTGCTCACGAGCCGAGTCAGCTCGCGAATTTTTCCAGCTCGACTCGGCTCGACTCGACTTTTGGCTCGACTCGAGACCAGCTCGAGCTCGAGCTCGAGCCAGACTATAACTCGACTTGACTCGATTCGAAAGAGCTCGACTCAATAAACTCGATCCGACTCGACTCGGCACAACTCGACTCGACTCGAGGCCAGTATATAAATGAAAAAAAAAAACCCCTCTCACTCTCACCCCTCCTCTCTCACGCCAGCGGCCGATCCCCTCGTCAGTCGTCCCTCCTCCGGCACCGCCCTTCCTCTCTCGCCGCCGGCGGCCGATCCCCTCGTCTCACGCTGGCAGCCGGTTCCCGCCACCGACTACGCAAGGTAAAAAAACTCAGATTTTTCTTCTTCTTCTTCTTCTTCTTCTATTTTTTTTCTATACATGATCGGTAATTGAAGAGCATGAGACCTCGTCTCACGCTTCTCCAAATTTCTATTTTTTTTCCTTTTTTTCCTCCTGATTTCTCCCATTTTTGGGTTGTTTCGATCTTCTGTGGGAAATCATGTTTTTGGAGTTGATTGATTTTTGGTCCTAAGGTACTGGGTTATGCATCTGCTTGGATATTGAAGTCGAATTTCGTGGAGTTTTTTTTTTATCTTTTTAGTGACCATTTCCATATTCTATTTTCTTGGCATACCTATTTCGTAGCCTAGTAATTATGGTCTAAAGTCTAAACATCTAATTATACACCACATTATTCTGATAGTTATGTGGCACACATTTAGACTTCAGAGAAACATAGAACTAATTTGAATGACAGATAATTTACCCAAGAAATGTAGTATGATAGACTTAAGTTGAAAAATCAACCAAGGATAACTAGCAAATTTAGGTTTTAATCTTGCAGACATTGTTTACTGTATACCTATCAAGACACGTATTTTGCAAGTTTTATTAGAGGAACTCAACCATGCAAAACGTGAATTACAGGGGACTCTAAATTATAATTTGTGCAAAATTATGAGTTGAGTTTATGACTGTTATATGTTCGATGGTTGCTAAACCTGTGTATGACTGTTATATGTTGTAGTCACGTGGAATTTTTTCTTCTATACTTTGATTGTGATAAAATGTGGTCAATATTTGACATGAATTGGTGTTCTTTGTTCTCTAACTTCCCCATTGTTTGGGCAGGATGTCTTCATACACTGTACAGAAGGTGAGGGCCATCTACATCTGAAACATTGAAGAACTGATATTGAGTTTCAAAGTTAACAAATTGGCATCTGATATTGAGTCCAGTGAGTTTTTTTTTTCAAATGTGCTTTTGTAAAATAAACTGACTTCTTCTTCTTCCCTAAGTTGGATTTAGCTGGTACAGGATCGAGTATGGCTTCAGGGTCAGGTTCTTGTAATGCTACACCTACTACTACTCCTCAAGAACCAACTCCAACTCCAATGGATGCAGATCATGTAAATGTGCAAGAGCAAAATGTAGTCGATGAAGTTGGGAATGAGACTGATGAGGACACTAAAAGTCTAAAGTCTGATGTGTGGAAAAGTTTTAGGAGAGTAGTTGTTCTTGGAGTGAAACAAAATAAGTGTAATCATTGTGGGAAGCCATATAAGGCATCTAAAACAGCGGCTACAACAACCTTGAAGAGGCATTTAGAGAAATGTTCAAAAAAATTTAGGCCAAAAGGACAACAAGAGTTACAGTTTATGAAGGATATAACTGGAGTGGGTGAAGATAAGGTGACAATAACTGGTTATAAATATGATAGAGAGAAGGTGAAAACACTATTGGCAAAGCTTGTAATCATGGATGAAAGACCTTTCCGATCAGTGGAGAGTAAAATATTTAATTTGTTTTGCAAACATTTGCAGCCCCGGCATGAAAAGTTTTCTCGTCATACAATCCAAAGGGAGTGCATGAGAGTGTACAAGGAAGAGAAGGACAAGTTAAAACAAAAGTTAACATACATCGAGAATATTTGCTTCACAAGTGATTGTTGGACATCAAGAGCAACTAAGCAGTACATGTCCCTTACAGCGCACTATGTTGATGCTAATTGGAAGCTTCAAAAGATAATCATAAACTTTAGGAATTTTCCTCCTCCACATAATGCGTCAAATATGGCGAAGTTGTTGGCTAACTTTTTGGTGGAATGGGGTATAGAGGGAAAAGTACAAACAATAACTTTGGACAATGCCTCAGTAAATGATAGCATGGCTAAGATTGTCAAGGATCGGCTCCCATCCAATTCCATATTTCATATTAGGGACAAAATATTCCATGTTAGGTGTTGTGCTCACATTTTGAACTTGATAGTGCAAGATGGATTGAAGTACATCAAGGATGTAATTGGCAAAGTAAGGGAGTCAATCAAGTACATCGGGAGCTCTGTGGCAAGAAAAACTGATTTTGAAACCTCACTTTCACACATCAACGTATCTAATAAGAAAGGTTTGCAACTCGATGTGACTACACGTTGAAATTCAACATACTTGATGTTGAAAGCGGCAAGAGAGGTAAAACTTGCATTTGAGTCCTATGGGGAGATTGATGAAAACTACAAATGGTGCCCTTCTAATGAGGAGTGGATAAAATACGAAGAAATTGAGGGTGTGTTGGAAGTCTTCTATAAAGCCACCGAACTTTTCTCTGGGACAAAGTATCCTACTGCAAATTTGTTTCTACCCGTGGTCTCTAGAATCAAGGAAAAATTAGATACCACCTCTCATGGAAGTTTTGGAAGTTTGGCAGGTATGTTGGAGCCAATGATTGCAAAGTTTGATAAATATTGGTTTGAGTGCAACATGGTTTTAGCCATAGCATGTGTCCTAGACCCTAGGTACAAAATGCAAATGGTTAGGTTTGCATTTAAGAATGTTTACGAGAGTCCAAGTGAGATAAGGGAAGAAGTTGATAAGGTTCATAAGACTTTGTTTGAAATATATGCACTTTATGAGGACAAAATAAGAAGTAAACATGTGGAATCACTAGATAATGCTTCTTCTAGTCATTCTTCCCCACAGGGGATGGATTATGATGATGCATTTAGTAAGTTCGTGGAAGAAGAGGGGGAAACAGCAACAAAGAGATCTGAGCTTGAATCATACTTGGAAGAGCAAATTCTAAGATTACCCCCAAATAGGCCACCAATTGATGTTCTAGAATGGTGGAAAATTGCCTCTGTGAATTATCCCACGTTATCGGTCATGGCCCGAGATATCCTTGCAATTCCATTATCAACTGTGGCATCTGAATCTGCATTTAGTACTGGTGGTAGAGTTGTCAGTGATTACCATGCGAGTTTGGCTTCTGAGACGGTTGAGGCTCTAGTATGTACACAAGATTGGTTGCGCCCCTTATACGAAGATGAAGGGCTCGAAGATGACAAGGAAGAAGACTGATGGTAAGAAATTACTTCAAGTTTCTTTTTTTGGGTAAGTTAAAGTGTTTAATGTTATGTGCTAAACTAATATTGCATGATATCCATCATACAGACTGTTGGAAGATGGAGGCACTATGCTTACTGATCTGGTTAGCTTCAAATCTATATTGTGTGTTGAGTTTGTTCTTTGCTTAGTTTTCTTTCTGGCTGCTTTTAGATTGGAAGACGTATTTTCAGGCAGAGACTGGAAACTGGGGATCGTGATGCTGACATTGAGCAGCGACGGGTAGGTTTTGTGTATATTAATGTTGTGTTAAGAATCAGGGGGGAAGTGACTTGACCATTATTAGTGAAATTCCAGTGCAGGCATTTCAGAAACTCGTCTATGTTTCTACCCTTGTGTTGGGAGATGCTTCAACTTTTCTTTTGCCTTGGAAGCGTGTTTTTAAGGTCACTGATGCCCAGGTATAATTTTCTTGTTCAATCTGTTGAAGCTCTTCTTGGATATTATTGCCAATGATTGGAATTATTGATCTATTGAAGAACCCCTGATGATTGGGGTAAGCTGTTGATGTGAACCTCTTTCTTACACTTACTAATACTCCAATTTGTATCTTTGCACTTTTTCAGGTGGAAGTGGCCATTCGGGACAATGCCCAGAGGCTATATGCATTTAAGCTAAACTCTGCTGACTATGGTAAATAATTAGTTCTATACACTTACTAATTGATTCGTTTTAACTATTTGGTTTCTTGACTTTATAGTACAAGACACTTTAGTTTCTTTCTGCATTTTTATAGCATCTTATTACTTGATACTACTAAATACACTGATCTGTAGTCTTAGATATCTCGTCAAGGTCACTTATTATCTATTTTTGAGTTTGTTGGTCTTGCTTTAACTTATTTTACAGCATTCTGATAAAGTTTATTGTGTTTCCAGATATCAATGAAAAGCAGCTCATTGATTTGAAACAAGCCCAAGTATTATACCGGCTCTCGGATGAGGTACAACTGATGTTGCTGGTTAAGTTCTGTATTTGATTGACATTTGACTGCAAGTATTTCATTTTTTCATTGCCAATCTTTTGCAGGTTGCAGCAGATAATGGATTCTTTTAAGAATAACTTCCTGTCCCATAGATTAGATTTTTAAGAATCTATTACGAAAAAAACAAAACAAACTCAGTAGACAATGGATTCTTTTGCTATAGCATGGGTATCTCTCTCATATGAATACAACCAAAAGAAATCAGCTCAAATTGGCATACATAATGCTCTCCTACGTTTATCTTCTTTGTTCAGATGCTAACATGTCCATGTTCTCTGTTGCTGAAGGTGCATTTTGTTGAGATGGATCCCTGGGTTGTTTCTGAAGTTCTAAAGCCAAACTTGGAATGGACTGGATTTCTTGATGTGTCAGTTATACATACAGTTCGTGTGGAAAGCTTTTTGGAAAATGCTGAGCAACATTTAGGTACTTGATTGCAACTTTTCTGAGTTGCTATGTTTTTTATGATTCTAAAAATATAAAAGGTTTACCAACTTGTAATCGCTGCATAGTACCATTCAGACTCTAAAGCTAAATCAGTCACCTTAAATTTAATGGTTTGATACATTGAGATAGTAGAAGGTTTATCACAGTATATTAAGCACTAGAATCAGTGATTCAGACTCTATGACCTGCAAATAGATACTCCTCTCACCAGTACATCACAGTTAGTTTTACAATTCCTATTGCAGCCTACTCTATCCTTTAGCTAGATCTTCATTGCATCTCGCTTATCAGTGTAGTATTCACATTATATTTTGCAGGGAAAAATGGTCCTTTTAGTTACATTAGCGTTACACCTCCCTATACAGCAGTAGATTATGGGGTGCTTATGAAGCAAATCTCAGAATCTTCATTAGTTGGAAAAGACACTTTCATTGTGAGTGGCAATCTACGCCCTATGTTATAGCTATTCCCATTGTTTTGTAATCTTGCTGATGATTTTATCCTGGTTGAAAGGTGGTGGAGTATCCCCTAAAACTGATATGTCAGATTCATGTAGATGTCTTGTTAAGGTAGGATGATCTGCTTCCTTTAAGTTGATCAACGTCTATTTTGTTGCTTGAAGATTTCCAGAGAAAATATTATTTGACTATAGCACGCCTAGATGTAATCGTACACTGTAGGTTGCTGATCGGAAGTTTGGTCGGACAAACTTGGCCATATATGGACCCACTTGGTCCCAGAAGAAGAAGAAGAAATAAGTAGTCTACTGAGGCCTGTCAGTAACTAAAGTGCATAGGTTGAGCATGCTGCTTGGAAGCTATAAATCTGCTTCATTCCATGTCCATTGAGCATATGGGCCACTTGTTATAAAGTGTATATTGACGAGAGTTTATGAAGTATATAATTTTAGGTTCCTATATGCACTATTCTCAATAAAAAAGGTGTATGCTTTTATTTGACTCCGCCGACCCCATGTAGCTGGGATAAGGCGTATGATGATGATGATGATAATGCTTTTATTTGACTGACTGCTTTGAAGTTTTCAAGCTTTTTTAGTGTAAGTTTTTACATACAATATATTCTCAGAACTTCCCTCTATAACTCCTTCTGGCCTACAATTTGAGATTTTCCAGCAAGGGAGCAGCGGACATTCTTGAAAAGCTTGACAAGATTCTATCTTTCAATAATTTACTCATCAATCTCAGTAAACATTCTGAATCCATCCGTTTTGCACCAGGCTTAGGGCCAATTTCCTTAATAGGTACTAATTTTAGTTATCTTGTTCATGTTGAGATCTTTTGGTCTGTTATTTGGTAACAGTGAAGACACAGTTTGGTTAATATGACGCTATTGTAGGTGGTGTATATGACAATGATAGAAAAGTTGATGATCTGAAACTTCTTTATAGAGCTTATGTAACAGAATCTTTCTCAAGCGGACGGGTAGATGATATCAAGGTGCATACTGATTCCTTTTTCTTGTTCTGGCTCTAAATAATTTTCATTAAATTATTGCACAGCTTTTCTGCTGCAGTGCTCTTGAAGGTTATTAAATTCCTTCTACCGTCTTTTGGCTGTTTGTATGTCTTAATTGCAATATTATGTATTTTATTTTTAAATCATTCTTCCCATTGATTGCCTGTCCAGCTTGTGGCTTTGAACCATCTGAAGAACATCTTTGGATTAGGAAATCGGGAGGCTGAAGCCATTATTCTGGATGTTACTTCAAAGGTATACCGTAGGCGCCTTAATTGCATTATTCTGGATGTTACTTCTGGAAGTAGGCAGAGTGACATGCTAGATAGCTTGCTAACCAATGATGCAGATTTGAGATTTTAATGTTTAATTAATTAATTCTCTCTTTTCAACCTAGAGTTGATAACTTACCACTGGAGGTTTCCACTTGTAAGTTACTGCAAAAAATGTGATTTTTTATTTGGCATGAGTATGGTAATTGGTGAAGCATAATTTGTTAACACTGCTTAATATTCTTGTTTTACTAATTATCATGCTTCCTTGTTCTCGAGTCGAGTTCGAGCTCGAGCTCGAGCCGACTTTAGGTATGGGATAGTCGAGCTCGAACTCGAGTCAAGTTTAAGAATTAGAACTCGAGCCGAGCTCGAGTTGTAATTCTAAGGCTCGACTCGAGCCGAGCTCGAGCTCGAGCCACATTTCTAAAAATCGAGCTCCAGTCGAGCTGAGTCTAAACTCGACTCGACTCGGCTCGTGAGCACCCCTAATTGTGGCAAACGCCAACATGCCTTTCATTTTTGTATTAAATTGACCAGTACAAAAATATGGCCGGGACCCCCCCCCCCAAAAAAAAAAAGATTTTCTCTATTGCCATAGAATTGGAACTCCAATGGTAAAAACTCCCCCTTTTTGTCAAATTTGCACAAACAAATTGTCAAATTTGAGAGAGATAATATGAATTTTTGTTATATCTCTCGTGCACTCATTTCAATCGTGGTCAAGTTACTTCATCGTAACAAAATCGTTGGCTTGTAGGGCCCAGTTCTTAAAAGATGGAAACCACTCTTCAAGCACGGTTGTGCTGCCTCATGTATTACTTGGCATCGTACTTTTGACGTAAGAAAATTATTTGTTAAATAAAAGGGAAAAGTTTAAATGAGATCGCTCTCATATAGCTTATATGAGGCCACTTTGAATCGTAACCCTTCGATCTTGATCTAACGGCTACATATAACCATAATGATCTCACCCACTCTTTGATGTGACACACTCACTTACCCACTGATTTAATATCCATCCTCCGATCAGAATCCAACGGCTATAAGAATTGGCCTCATGCTCCTTATATGAGAACGATCTCATGTAAACCCTTCCCTAAATAAAAACAGTCGGGCCTTGCACTAGGAGCTTGCTCGGGCAAAAATCACGGGCTAGATCATTATTGAATAAATGGATATATGATACGCGGAATTTGAAGTAACAGGTAGGTAATTAGGGCTTCAGATTGAGGCACTCACGGACATCCGAGTGAGGGCCAACCAGAAATAGATGCGTGGAAAAGCCACCCATTAAAGTCCTGGTTTGAAACCTGGTTCAAATCAGGACTTTAATGGAGACCGCGGTTTTTCCAAGCATGTCTATGTGATTGGCCCCTCACACCAAAGTGTCTGTAAGGGCCCCACAAACGAACTGAAGCCAGTAATGAATATATGAATCTGAAAAGTTCATCTACAGCTATAACGAACACTTTTATTGTGGAGAATGAGTGCAAAGAATGCCATTAATAATATAATAATTTGTTTACCAACTTTACACGCATGAACCAATCTTTATTACATCTAATTTACACATTAGAAGTAACAAAGGCATAATTGGGGTGACAAAGTATCTCGTCCTCCATGAAATACCATGTTCGTCCCCTAAATAAATTGCATATAGAAAACTATACTCTTTAATCTCTCTATGTCCTTTGCCCTACCCTCTACTCCTACTGCTACTACTACCACCACCACCACTACTACCTGTTTGCCCTGAAATTATCTAAATGGTGTTTGTTGATTATGAGTGTTCATGTACTTCTTGGTTTTTTATAAAGGTTTTTGCTCGGTTTCAATATTTTTTTTGGTAATTGCTCGGATTTCAATATTCCACATCAACTAACACAAAAAATTATTCTGATGTTCCTAATCGGACTTCCACTGTTCCCTGTTACCCTATTAATTATTGCCATCAATGACTACTAGCTGCTCTCTGTGTGTAGCCAACGTTCTTAATTTCTACCAAAAAATTACTGCCCAAGAGTTAAGGCTAATATGCTCTGCCACGTTTATTATGATGCCCAAAATATTGCCCGTGATAGTTGCCCACCATATTACTACCATAATAGCAGCCTCATTAACTTCACTCTATAAATTTCATCAATCTGTTAGCCCATTAATTAGTACCCATCAATGATGACTAACATGCTTTATTTCCACCCAAAAATTACTGCCATGAGTTAAGGCTAACATGCTCTATCACGTTTATTATGCACTTGACATTCATTTTTTGTTCGTTTGCAAATACTTCCTCTATTAAGACTCCCTCCACCCGGAAATATAATTCACCATAAGGATTTCCCAAATGAACTAATTTTATTTCATTAAATGAACTAATTTTATTTCATTTTGGAATCCTTAGGGTGATAATTAGGGCTGCTCACGAGCCGAGTCGAGTCGAGTTTTGGCTCAGCTCGACTCGAGCTCGATATTTAAATTTCGGGCTCGAACTCGACTCGAGCTGCCAAATCTTGGGCTCGACTCGAGCTCGTTCTCGAGTTTGACAGCTCGAGCTCGGGCTCGGCTCGAGCTCGCGAGCCGGAGCTCGAATGGCAAAAATAAGATTTTTGCCTTTGGTGTGACTCGAACCCAAAGCCAAAGCACCATCACACATGCGCCTTTACCAGTTGGGCTACACTTTTTTTATACTTTCTATGTACAAAACAAATCTTTATTACATATTCGAAGTGGGCTTCCTTGATATTTTTTCTTTTATAACGACGGGTATCCAATAAGACCCGACTAGAAGGGGCAAAGAAATTGATCTCTTAGAGTACTATATCCCGCCGCCAATCCCCTTGGGTGCATATAAGGCTCACCCATCATACGCATCGAGTAAATCAGGAAGCGTGTTCTATTCATCACACAAACACCTCATTGATCAACTTCACTAATGTCGCCTTTTAATATCAAACCCCGGGTCAAATCAGTTATTGGGGACCTCCACATTTACAAGATGAGCTCATCTAACATGACCGATTTCCAATACCATATTAAATGACCTTAACCCACGTCGGCATGGGGCCCAGCAATTGGGTAACCTCCGCTCAAAGGAAACATGTCCTATTCATCAGTCATCACACAAACACCCCGTTGATTAACTTCACTAATGTTGCCTCATAATATCAAACCCCGAGTCAATCCAGTTCCCAGGGAACTCTGCATTTACAACATGAACTTGTCTAACGTGACCAATTTTCAATATCAGATTAAATAACTGGGCTAATTTGGTAGGTCCCAAACCCACGTGGGCTGATGTCATTTAATCTGGTATAGAAAATCGCGAGCTAACTCGGCTCGTGAGCACCCTTACTTACAACATAATATAATAATAAAAAAATATACAAAAAATACACAAGGGGAAATCTAATAACTCATTTGAATACGCAGACAGGTTTTAAAGAGCCTAATTTATTTAAAATATTGAGATTACGCGCCAAATAGATTTAAGTCGCTGATTTACATCCGATAAGACTATGGGTTTTTATTTTAAATGAAGAGTCGTTCAGATTAGATCTGGCGGATGAAGTTGATACAACGGGTGACTTGACCCAATAAAAAAAAAAACCCGAACTTTTCGGCTCGGGTGTTTTACCAGAGGCCAGAAGCTTCTGGACTCTGGCCTTTGGGTACTGGCGACGGAAATCATTGTTCGACATTACAAGAGTTAAGGATTGCGAGAAACAAAAACTTTTCAAACTTCCTAACTTCCTCAACATGCTAGCCGACACAGTCGGCCATTGTGTTGGCTTTTTATAGGATTTCCAACACTGGAAAAGACCCCTTGTTTGTGATTTATCCCCTAGCCCAAAATGGACTAAATTCACGTATTATACAATTGATGCACATTGCAGTCAATTGATCTCTCTTTCTGGCAATCAATTGCAGCTTCCGTCTTCCTTTGTTTCTTCCTCTCCTTCTTCCACTAGGAGTTCAAAGCACTATACCTAACAATCTCTACCTCGACTTGAACTCCCAAGTCATCTAGAAGCCTACGTTGGTATGACCTCTATCCAGCATACGTATCGGCAACTAGAGCCTCGTATAGCTTGGTATGACCTTCCAGAAGTAACACCTGTTTTATATATATATTGATTAAAAGGTGGAATAGACAATTTTAAGTGAGCTCTCAAAAATACCCTCTCAATCAGGGATACTAAAAAAGATACTAATGAATTCAATTAGTCTTGTGAGTAATCAAGAGTTATAATGGGTTCATAAGTAATAGTGACAAATCAATGAGACTGTGCAGTTATTGGCAACACTCTCTTTGTCCTTTACTTAATTAGTAAGTGCTAATTATAAATCCACTAAAAGTTTCATGGTATTTCCGTATTAGGAGACTGATAGTCTTCTAAGTAATCAAGAAGCATAATAGATTCATAAACAATATGGGCAAATTTATGGGATATACTCCCTCCATCCTCTTAGATGCTCCATTTGAAAAAATGTTTTTCTATTAGAAGATGGAAACCCCAACTAATTGGGAGAAGAAGAGCTTCAAAATTTACTTACATCGATCATATGGGCCATCTAAAAAAGGACGGTCCTTTTTTCCACATATAGCATATAGGAACCACAGACACTCCAAAAATGGGAGCTGTACCGATATCATATATGTATCGTACCTGAGTCTCCATCAGATACTGCCGCATGTGTGTACTCCGTTTTATATCAGGTACCAACTCCAAATTACTTAATCAAAATTTAACTAGGTAATGCAAACATAAAAAAAAGTGCAATATTTTCCATCATAAGTAAGCTTTTCATATGAGAAATAACCTAAATGTACCTAAATACATGTAAGAGAATGATGTTTTTATACAACTATATCCCTTGTATTGCATTCTAGTTTTTTTTAAAATTGCCATATCACCGCACCCATATCGAATCATACTCATGTTTCATATCCGTATCCGTGCCTCCTTGTGTAGCATCCAAAACAAGAATTAGAAAGAGAGAACAATGGTAAGCAAAATTAATATTCCCTCCATTTAGAAATAGTGTGTAGATTTATAAAAACGTTATTTTTATTGGACCATGAAACTCATGCGACCTTCACCTCTCTCTCGCACTCCCACTCCTCTTGCTCTGGGTAGTTTTGTGGAAGAAGTTGACTATGGGCTCGGTGGTGTTGTTCCCATTGACGCTCCACGCCCACCTCATCCCCTTGTTCCACTTTGCCCCCCTCCTCCACTCTTACCAGGGCTGCCACCCTGACTTCCCCCTCACCATCGACTCCACCCGCTTCAACATCCTCTTCCTCCCTTACCTCCCCTTCCACAGCCCCTTCGGCTGAAGGGTTCGCGAGCTGCAGCGGAAGCGATTTTCAATCGTCCGTGATGGTGTTGAATCCTCAAAATTCTAATTTGATTTGGAATTCCTTGCAATCACAAACAATAACAAAATAGAGTACAAGAATTTAAGCAATATATACGAACACGAGTTTATTTCATGCACAATCAAATAAAACGCGAGAACATAAAACTACTAACCTGCAACCTTTGTGCAAACTAATAAACCACGAAGAGCAATAAGATTATGTCCGAGTTCACCTTTGAAAAAACCGTTCGTGTGCGGATCAATGATTTGCTATTCTCCACGAGATAACAATATCAATTTCGTGTGTTCTCCCAATGCTTTGCTTTGATATGATATCTAAGATCAATCGCAATTACCAAAAGCCAAAGAAGGAGGAACGCATCCCAAGGAGAAGAGAGAGAGACGTTCAGATAGAGAGAGCCCAATACCGAATTGTGCAAATCATGTAAGTGGAGGGCGTCCCCTCCATTTTCCCGTTTTAATGCCTTTTTTGGTTACACAAATTGGGGAGTCAATTCTCTAATTTTCTCTCTCTACGTCATTCCCTAATTAGGATTCATTCTTCCTAATTTACTCTCTCTCTCCTTAAATGGTAAATCCTAATTCAATTAGGATTCAATCAAACAGTTCAAAACAAAGATGCTTCTTCCAATTTTAGGTGTGAACCCAACTGGGCCCACGTGAGCCTAATCTCTCCTCACGTCCACACACCACATGGGAGGATCGACTCCTCTAGAACTAAGACAAGTAATATGGGACACAAACCCATATATTACTTATTCCGGCGAGAACACTGACACTCTCTCCCGCCCCTAGATCTCCCTCCTCTACCAGTCCTTCGAGTCCCTCCTCGTACAACTCCACTCACCCGCCTCCTACGACGTTGCCCGTGCCCACGACACCCTCCATGCCATCCTTTCCACCTCCCGCCCTATGCATGTCCATCTACAACTCCATCTGGACCCATCTCCCCTCACCTCACTTGTAGTCTTGCAAATGCCAGAGATGGCGGCAAAGACGAGATCCTCCTCCTACCGGACCACCCCGGAGTCTCCATCTGAATATATCAGTTCTCAGACAAAATGAAGAGGCCACCGATGACAGCTCATCCTCCAAGTACGACAGAGGGAAGCTGGCTTTCACAGGGAAGACTTTGGTTATCGGAGGACTTAGGGCAGTGAAAACAGTGAAGGAGAAGAAGCGATAAAAGGAAGAGAAGAAGATGGGGAGAGGAAGGACAGAGAGAGTCATTGTGACCACCATCAAATAGGAAGGGTATTTTGGAACTTAGATTCTTACAAAGTCTACACACTATTTCCGGAAGGAGGGAGTACATTGGAGTACATAAACCTTGCACAACTAGATTGATTAGTTTAGGTAAAATAACGAGGTGAGTATTCAGGAATGGGCGGGAATTTTAAATTCTGTAATTGGAGGGAACGTATGAAAATTGGAACGTACAACCGTTTGAAAGAGCATCGGCTCACTACTGGCGTTTGAAAGAGCATCGTCTCACTACTAAAGGACGACAGCTCTCGAGTCTGGCCATGGCGGAAGACGCCAGCTCCGCCTCCGCCGCGCTCGCTGCCGGTCCAGCCCCGACGCCGCTACCTCCTCTGTCTGTCGTCCCCCTGTCTCCCTTCCCTCCCGCATTCCGCCGCCTATCAATGTCCGGCCGCCTCCCCGCCACCATCTCTGCGGCGGATCCGCGACGGCTTTCGTGGTTGTCGCTCCAGGGAATGCTCGTCGGCGCGGAGGAGGCAGCCTCCTCGGTTGCCTTCGTCGGCGTCGGCTTGAGCGGGGAACAGTCAGTGGCTTGGGAGCTCTTTACCCCCATGCAGCGTGTCCTCATTGTCACCATTGTCGCGGTTGCGGCCGCTGATTTGAGCAGGCGCCGGAGAGTTTCTGCGCCGCAACGGCCTGTACAAATCAGGGTCAGTAGAGCACGATCCTCAACATTGCCATAATTTACAATCTTTTTTATCTTCCATATATTGATAAGATGTGATGTTCATTTTGAATTTCAAAACCTCCAAAGCAAAATGCCCGACGTTGACTTCTTCGCTTATTGATCTGCAAATCAGCTAGATAAAGAACTCTTTATTCTTCATGAGTTATTTTTTGTTTTTGCTCTGCTATTTGGTGCTGTGCAGGAAGAAATTTTTACAAGCATGCAGCAGAAACTTGATTATTTATGTGAGGAGATGAATTCCTTGAAGGACCAAAAGCAGCCCCCGTTTTCGGGCTGTGATATTGCCCGACCTGGCATGTCGAATTGCAGCTGCGGCTATCAAAGTTCTCAATTGGATCGCCCATCACTTGATTTCAAGGTATGTCTGTTCACATTATTCACCATTGCATTACAGAAGATGCTAATTATCTGTATATTCACAAACTTAAATGCTTTTCATCTTAATTATAGGGGGGTTTGATGATTGAGAATAAAATAATTTTTTTCCTTTTCGTTAACTTTTTTAATGATCCTTGGTTTTGGGTTTGATTTTAATTAAAAGGATGAGGTGTCATGGACGAATAATGGGGATGTTGTAAAGGAAGAGCACGAGGAGCGGCGAATGTCTGGTTTGTCTGATTGGAACTCAAGCATCACCTCTTCTTCTGAAATTCAGGTGAGAAGTATGCTAACAGATTTGGCATCGGTTTTGATTATGTAAATTTTCTTCTGTGCACTTCAAATATGGTCATCAGGAAACTAGTTTAGCCTCTTTTGCACTTCAAAGGAACCACATGCAATCAAATTTACATTTTGTGCTAGCCAATGTTCATGACATTGTGGTTCAGTTAATATTTGTAGAGGATATAAGGGTTGAACTGACTGTTGTGTGACTTCAATGTGCTCCATGGAAAGCTTATCTTCCCTTCCTTTTGTAATACTACTAGGAGTGTTTCCCCTGCAAAAATCGCGGGCAAGTTCATTATAAAAAATTGATCTATGATTCAACGCATTTGAATAAATGTTCGTAATGTAGGGCATGAATCCTAAAAATTCATTTATGCCATAGTTACCACCTTTATTATGGAGAAGGGGTGGAAATAATGCCATTAATTACTCCTAATTAATGTCATAATTATTTGTTGCAATTTTACCCCCATAAACCGATCTTTATCACTTCTAATTTGCACACTTGAAGTAACAAGGACATAATTGGCAAAGGGGTGACAAAGTGTCTCGTCTTCTATGAAATACAATCTATCTTGAAATAAATACACTAATTTAATCACACTTAAAACTTAATCACACTCTTAATTAAATTTAGAGGGTCATTAACTGGAAATTGCGGCCAAAAAAGTCAAACTATAGCCGGTGTTTTTATAGTAGTTAGTGGAATGCAATATGTTAACAATGTCAGAATCTGTTTGTAAGAAAATTGGGAAAGGATGAAATTCATCAACTTGGCACAGCGGTTTGCTTAAAATCCATCTTAGTCATCCAATTTTAGAAGGAAAAATTCCTATCATTGCTTTTGTAATGAACTTTCTTCTAGAGTGTCTTAACTCCAAAATATATTTTATTCACTTTATAAAAGCAATAACATTCCTCTTCATCAATTCATTAAGAAAATGAATTATTCAGCATTTGTTTTCTTTCTGTTTCTATTATCTTCATTTGTCTCTTAAAATGTATGTTCACATTGTATCAGAAAGGAGGGCCTGGATTACAGTCTTGGTGGAGGGATATTTACCTCACATTTATTTTCCCTTTGATATTGACACGTGCAAAGCTTGATGAATGTCTCCATATGCCGGAGAGTGTTGAACTATGAAGTAATATGTTTATGGTGCCACTCCTAGCATCTTGAAACATTAACATCCTTCTGTTCCTTTATCAAATTTACTATAGTGTCAGTTTGTCTACCATACTTATCTTTCACTTGACCAGTCATCTTTGGTGTCAATAGTTTGCCAAAAGATGCACCAATCAACTAGTCTTGACTTGACTGATTTCAGAAATATTATATTGAAGGAAATCTTTCTCATGGTCTCTATTATAGGTCATGACCCAGTTATAGTCCCAGCACCTATTCACATTTACATCGGGTTGGAGATGCTTCTGATCTGTAGTCAAAGACTGGACCTCTCATTTTCTTTGGTCCTACTTAGTTTCCTGGACAGCTAAAAAGCAATTCATTATATCTCCCATGAGTATTGCAGATGAAATCAGAGTTTTAACAACTGTTGTTGAACTTATTTGAATTCACTATTGATAGTGTGACATTTAATGTGCTACCTATCTCTCAACAAACCTAGTTTTTCATTTATTTAGTTCATGAAAGCTACAATATTAATTTTCTTCCTACTTTTTATGTGGTTTCTTTGATCAACTAGCAGTATCTTCACTAATAGCACGCTTGCTTCTTCGGCAGTGCTTTCAGGAACAAGCTTCATGTGTTTCCTCCTTGTTCAGCTTCAGGAGGGATATTAAATCACTACCATGGACTTCAAAACCATCTTAGTTCAACAATTCTAATGAAAATATTTTTACATTATTGCTTTTGTAATGAACTTGACTAACATTTTTGTGACCTTTTAATTATTCTCTACACTCCGCAACAACACTCCTCTGTAATGACTCATTCAGACAATAATTTCATTCCAGAATGTTTGTTCACAAATTCCTCACCGAGATTCTGCCTGTTAGGCAAGATGAAAGGTATCTGTTGAATCCTGATTCATTGGATTTTATCACTTACCTAACATCATGTAAACACCAGGGAGAGGGAGCCAGGCCCAGTAGCATAAGGGTGTGTAGCTTTGTTTCTATAGGTGAATGGGGAGGAGGATGTGCGAGTGAGGGAAAAAGGGTGGAAAACAATCAGATTAGGATGAAATGCCTCCAACTATTATGACTTCCCAAAGTGTTTCTCAGTCTGTGAGATTGCCAGTTCTCATTACACAATATTTTTCTACTTTCGATTCTACGTTGTGTAAAAGAAGCCTTTCGATTAGTTCTAGTAGTTGCTTATTGCATTGATATTATCCTTTACAATCTTAGTATAAAAGTTCGTCCCTTAATTTTGGACATCAATCTAGAAAACTTTAGTAGCCTATTCCATTTTGTACAGTTAGGCCAGCACTTGCCATTGCATATCAAATGTGCTGGCAACATGACCACTGAAGGTTCCAAAGACTACTGCTATAATTTGAAGGAAGAACTGCTGGGGCTAAGTAGTTGTTGTGAGACTTGTATGCCTCTCTATGTGAAGAAATTAGTCTTAGTAGATGAGTGAAATAATTTATAAATTTCATTATTTTTTTCTTTTTGTTAATGTGGCATAAAATGGTTAAGAGTGTTGAAAGAAGGATCTTTTCAAGAATTATTTGTTTTCTATTTGAACCTCACTCCATAAAAATTTTCTTAGATTTTTATAGTTTGTAAACTGTGACCATAGGACCATGTGGCTTTTTCATAAAATAAGAAAGTGATGAACATAAAGTTCCACCACTTTATTATGTAATGATCTAATTGTATTATTTAAATAGTAGTTGTATACTAGTCTATCTTAGAATGTGGTTTAAAAATTCTTGTCTAATGAAGACTCCACCACTCTATTCAAATGAAACATTACAAAGTTCTAATCACATTTGATAGTTATTTACTTAATGTTATTTAAGATGTATATGCTTATATGATAACTACTTATTAAGGATCTCACGGTGTTAAATAGATATTTTCTTTTCTAAGTCTTTTATTTCTTTTTGGTCAATGTGTTTTACATACAACTTAGTGCTTATGTATTGGTACAGAAATTTATTGATATTTTCTCTCGTATTTTATTTGTACGCCTCTTTTGTAGCTAAATGCATTGGCTGTTGACCAAGATGTATATGATCTTGAAAAGGATTGTGAGGCAATGGATACGACTATAAAAGGACTAGTAGATATTATGAAGTGCTCTGATGCAGCTAGCTCAAAGGTAATCATTTCCTTTAAATTGTCGGTATAGTTTGTTTTGTTGCAACTTGTAGCTGATTAATTTGACCGTGGTTCAGAGGATTTCCGATTTAGAAAATGTCATTAAAAGGAAGAATTTGTTAATTACCAAGCTGAGAAAAGATGTGGTGATTCTTGAACAAAAGGTGCAAAAACATTTTTTTGCCTCAGGATTTTAAATTTTTGTTTTTTGTATCTAGTTTATTTTTCTGAGAATGTAAATCTAACTGGGCTCGAATAGGTGTTGCAGCTGACAAGGCTTCAAAGACCGTCCTACTTGCAATCCACTGCGAGCACTGTCAAGCCTCCTCTTATGGCATCCAATCTTCTTTATGACATGGAAAGTAGCTCCGGCCCTTCTGATTCAGATTCCCCTCCAAGTGATGCACATAAAATGAAAACAATAACTTCATGTCAAAACCATAAGGAAAATGAAATTGTTGATCATCAAACAGATGCATCTTTAGTAAAGAGTCATGTTGAAAAATCTCCCAAGTTCTCATTAAGGGCAGCCAATGGACATGTGAAGAAGCAAGCTGTAAATCCTCTCAGAGAAGGAATGGTGACCCAGAAGAGTGATTCATCTGTGCTTTCCAAATCAAGACAATTGGCATCTTTAAATGGAGACCTTAAGAAAATTACGAGGCGCAAAGCACCAGGCTTGAAAAATCATGTTTCTCAAATGAGATGAGTTTGGTTTGCCCTGCCTACTTTAAGGTAATTAATCACTTTTACATCTCCGATAAATTAACTTTTAAGAATTAAAATTACATCTCTTTGTTGAACTATTCATAAAAAGTCTCAACCGTATTGGTTTGAGCTATCATCTTCTGATTTTTTTGGATTCCCTCTTATTTTTGTGGCATTGTTTCTACATTTCAAGCTCCTTTTTTTTGCAGCCATGCTTAATTAACTCCCCCCTTTGCTTTCGTGGTTTCATTGTCACGGCTCAAGTCAACTTGTCTAGGGATGTGCATACGTAGGGTAGACTATTGGCTAAAACCAATATATTGAAGTGTATCAGCTATTATGCTGAAAATTTAATTTTATGTTTACATGTATTCATTCAGTTTGGTTTACCTATTGTAGCACTTTCTATTACTAAGAGATGAATTTTATATTACAAAAAAGAGAGGAGAGGAGCCGCCAGGACATTTGGTCAGGTCGTCCACTCATTTGACCATACGGCCATTGTCCAAAAGTAGGGTGAGTATAATGAGAAAGTGGGAGTCTAGACCCCATAGGGCCATTGTCCAATCTACCGAAAGAAAGTGAGAATAGAATGAAAAAGTGGGAGAGTAGAGCCCACAGGGACATTGCCCAATCTACCAAAAGTAATGGAGAGTAGAGTGAGAAAGTGGGAGATTATAAGTGGCGTGATATTGCCTACAGTTGCTCATGGCATGTGAGGGGCTGCCCATTCAATTCCACCCCCCAGCGTGTGGAATTGCTATTATTGGATTGGCTGGTTTTTTTATCAGTTGGGTAAATGAGTTCTTGAATACGTAAACTGTAAAGATTGCTGGTTAGTTCTGTAATTTGTAGCTTATTACGTGATTAGATGGGTGTGAGAATTAGGTCTCGTTAATGAGTTGTGTCGTCCACTCGAATTGAAAAAGTTCATATGCAAGGGCCGTCATCCCTAATTAACACTAGTGAATTTATGGAATCCTTTTGTCTAATGAAGTTCATCTAGATGTGAGAAAAGATGGGTCCACCATTACATTGCTGGGTTTACTCTCTCAAGACAAAAAAACACGGCTGGAGGGAGAGAAACTCTTTTTTCATAGGAAAATGATATTTGTACAGCAGATTCCTACACATTTTTCCTACACAGTACATCAGCTGTGTAGGGAAAATGTGTAGGGATCTGCTGTAGGGCTATCACTGTCCTTTTTTATATGGGCCCTTGAGTCTAAAAAATTCCACTCATTTTGTGATGCAGAAGAGTTTTATTAGACTGAGGTTTAGTTCCTTCTTGTAGCGTACCCAAGTTTGCTTAAATTAGTTTCTATTTCATCATTGTTACGATTTGATTTAATTTGAATTATGTAATTGAAGGTCAAAGTATCTTGTTAAGAGATACTTAATTATCTCCATATATTTTTTGGTGAGAACGATTTACATGAGACCGTTCTTATATAAGGAGCATGAGGTCAATCTTTTGTGTCGTTGGATTTTATCCGATGGTGAGTATCAAATCAGTGAGTATGCGAGTGTGTTCAATTAGTAGATAGGTGAGTTCCTTGTAGCAATTTGTAGTCATCAAATCAAGATCCAACGGCTACTAATTTAATTGGCCTCATATAAGCTATATGAGAGTGATCTCATTTAAACTTTTCCTTTTTTTATTGTAATCCCATTGATTTAGGATTTAATTGATATGTAATCTCATTGATTTGAGATTTAGTTGATTTATTTCCTGATTTAGTTCCTTAAATTGAGGATCTACAAGTTGTTATATACTAATGTAACTTTGTTTTTCAAACATAAAGATATACAAAAAGTTCTCTCCTCGTTTTTTTGTTTTATCATGCTATTGAAGCATTGATCCTAATGTCTTTGTAAAAGCTTTTGCAATATTTTTATGGAGTATATTGATTCCAACAGTGTCATCCATACTAATCCAAACACAAATTCTAGTGCTAGTCAAGGAACTAAAAAATTTATTGATTATTTCATGTTTACCCTAATTACATATCCATTTGATCCCCTATTTATTCATGCCTTTGACCATCTTGGGATGACTTCTTCAAAAAGTTTTAAATGGAACCAATTATGTTATGTGGAGAAGATCAATATTGGTGAGTTTTAGTGCTAAAAACAAATTGGGATTCATCAAATGAACCATACTTATACCAAGTGAGATTAATCTTAAACATCAAGCATGACAACACTGTAATTATGGTCCTCTCTTGGATCTTCAACTCATTGAGTCAAGATCTTGCCATCAACATTCTCTATGAGGGATCTTTTTCTGAAATCTGGACAAATTTGCATGAACATTTATCACAAGGTGATTTTTCTCATCATTATTAAACTCAACGATCTATTGTTGAGTTGAAATAAAATCAAGACTCCATCTTTACTTATTATACAAAGGTGAAGACATTGTGAGATGAATTAAAGATATGTAGTCCATCTATTTCTTGTACTTGTGGATGAATGAAACATTTGAATGAGGAAGAAGAAAGAGTTGGGTTAGGACAATTTCTTATGAGATTGAATGAGTCTTATTTTGTCGTGAGAGGGCAAATTATGTTGATGTAGCATTTACTAACTGTCAAGAAAGCCTATTCACTTCTTTGCGACGAAGAAAAACAACAAGGACTAGTTGAACATAAGGGAGTAGATCAAATTCATGATATGATGTCAAAATTCAACCCAATTTCAAGCAACAATGTTCTCATATATAGATTTCTTCTTCCTAAAAAACACAAAGGTCTAGGAAGCCATTTTTGTGCACTTACTGTGATAGCACCACTCATATAGTGGAACAGTGCTACTATTTGATTGTTTTTTCTGTTGGTCATAAGCTCCATTGAAATTGGAAAGGATGTTCAACCTCTAAATCAAAACCAGAAAGTTGATGCAAATCAAACAAACACTGAGCCATCTCATGCTACAACCAAGACAACACTTGATCAGTGACTGCAATTCACCTTTGAGGAGTTTTCTCAAATAAGGGCCTTCTTCCAAAATAGTAAAAGCCCTCATACAAATTATACATGTATTTTTTGTGCGTTTTTGTTCCTCATCCACATTGCAACGTTCCAAATCAATTAACTAGATTATTAGTAGTGGTGCTACCAATCATATAGCACATTCAATACTAGTCACTCTCCTATGGCTTTTCAAGTTTCTTTACCAAATGGCTTTCATTGTAAGATCACAAGTGTTTGTTCTGCTGATCTTTCGCATAACCCACATGTTAAAGTGTACGACCAGAAAATTTGTAAGAAACAATATTTATTTGCTTGACCTAAATAATGAAAGTAAAATCTCCAACTTGATTTTTTTTGAATGAATTGTAGTGGTACTATGTGATATTTCCTAGTTGCAATAGAATTGTGATTTCGAATTCCAGTTTGGCCAAGACACTCTGACGCTGGGGCAGAGCCTGGCGCCAGGGTTTGAGCTGAGTCTGGTGCCAGTGTCAGGCTGGGTGCCCGGGCTAGGGTTGTGAGGAGTGCAACCTTAGTATGGATCTTTTGACTGATAAGTTCATAATTCATAGTGGTTTCGTAGATAAGAAAGGAGTTATTTTTGGAAGTTACCGCTTACGTAAATGTATAGTTGAATTCAAAATGATTGGGTGCAAAGCTTGCTTGGGTGCCCAGTAATTTTGGAAAATATATTCTCCTTTACTTAGTTACCTTTTTTATTTGAAATTTGAATCCAAATTAAAGGAGGAAAGTTCTCTTTGAAATTGATTTGAAATTGGAAGGGGCACAAATCTTTATTTGGATGGTTGGGATGTGATGTGATTGATTATAATTTGTACTAAAGTAGGAAAGGAGTTGAAGTTGCAATTAAGGTGGGACGCCATAGTAAGGAGGACGCCAGGAGTTTTGAAACAAACTTGGGCAGTTACCTAGTTTATTGGATAGTAAATGTAGAAAGTGGTTTGAAATTAGGAATTGGTTAAGAATCCTACTCAAACTGGACTCTAGTGAGGCTGGGTGCTCGAGAAGATTAAGGAGGAAGCTTTTGGTGGACGGTTGAGATGTGTTGAAGTCTAATCAAGGGTTATGATGGAGTCCTACTTGAACTAGGAAACTCTAGTTCTATTTAAACTAAGAAAGATACTGGCGGGCCAGTCAGTTCTTTCTCTTGTGCCTTTTCTTCCTCTGGCTCTATTCGACCGGAACCTTCTCTCATCTTCTTACTGGCTGATCAGAAGAGTGCGTCGAGGAAGTGTGCGAAGTGATAAAATTATTTGCGAGTCGAAAAATTGCAACAAATACTCGAGGTAGGATGATTTTTTCTATTGATTTACTTTGGATTTTCCTTTAAATATTGAATACCTAAGTTCTGATATTCTAATGTCATGTACATCATCTTCCTGTTGGAATTGATATATTATAATTTCATATATACGATTCAATTGTCTTCGTGATATTGTACTTGATGCTTCATAGAAACTGTTGAAATATATTGCGATGATGCACTTGTATTGCTTTTCTGTTACACGTGTTAGAGTATAATAAAAAATCTTTTCATTTTGAGTCGGTCTCTGCCATGTTCGTTCATGATAGTTTTGTCCCGTTTAAGGTTGTCTTAGTTTTGAAGGAATTAAGTTAGGTTTAAGGGATTAAGACATTAATAAATGTCATTGATCGATCGTATCTTGTTAGATTGATTGATCCTCACTTCTACATCTTTCAATTTGGTCCCTTCATGTTGCTGACCAATAGGCAAGTGTACCATGTCGACATCAGTTCATTGGTTGTAAGTTCATGGCCGTCCATTATTAATTGTCTGATAGTCTGACCCTCATGTGTTATTGAAATAGATGTTATAAATCCCTACTTTTGCATTCCAACCAAAGCTGATTGTTCTCTATTTGATCCCAAAACCTTTCTACTTAGTTAGTCACATGTTATGATAGACATCTGTTCACTCTAGATGAATCTATATTTATTCGGTATTAGCTGTCCAATTGTTTTATTTTTTTCCATTCTAATAGATATAAAAATACAATCATGTATAGGTAGTGAAATAAACTGGGTTCGTCTCAAATTACTAGACTTATGACCAATAGGGTTTTGTATTAGTGAAAAGGTATCACGTCAGCAAGTATCTATATCCATTAAGTATAAAAAATTAAGCACATTAAACATCATTTAGACCTACTAATTAAATTCGAATTAAAATAGTCCTCTCTGCCAGAATTATTTTTATCGTCGATGACCTGAACAAAAAGAGTAATAAATAATGCCACTTTCGCAGGCCTCGCGATTACATTTAGCACATGTAACAAGCCATTAAACCCCTAGTGTGACCTAGTGGACGAGTGATGTCTTGTGAGGGTTTGTAGTGAATCTACCCACAAAATTCGTGAACTCATGGGTTGCCTCCCAAGTAGTGCTAAGTTTTACGTCTTCAGCCAGACGAGGACATTGTGAAGGAAGGAATTAAAGTAGTGGGAGTGGAGTACAAGATAATAAATGTAAAGCAAGACTAAGAAGCACTTCATCCCGACATAGCAACATCAAGGCTCCAAAACACTCATGCACTGGTTTTCAAAAATCCATTTTTAAGTGTATTCATGAGAGTCCAAACGATTAGATTTCTTTTTAGAGGAACTTTTGAACCAATGTATCATTTAGTGTAGTGTGATAGTGTGGACCAAATGACTAGAAATCAGTCGCCTACAGTGGTACTTCTCATCTACTCACCAAGAGATGCTCGAATAACCAAAGAACAACACAAAACTAAGCAACCTGTCCGGGAGGGCGAGTGGTTTGGATGTTCACTTTAATACCTCGTGGGCTTTATTTGTGATATTCCAGCTTGCTCGCTTTGCTACAACGACGGCTTCACCCTATCTTCCACAAAGGAATAAAGGAACATTATGGTTAATTTTGTTTTTTTGTTTTTTATTTCTTTTTTATAAACACCGTCGACTTCATCTCCAATCATCCCTCTACAATAACATCTTCTCATCATCATTCAATTTTTTTTTATGGTCACACCTTTTCGATGTACCCGGTCTAATTCACTTGTTGCTTTCTATAACGAGATTACCCCAAATATTTTTTCTTCTTTCCCAGCCAACGAGTGAACAAGGAGGTCAAAGTTCATTGAACTTGGAGTCTCCTAACACTCCAAGTGAGTAGTAGAGCAACAACCACCAAAATTGACGTCAACTCTATAAATTAGTCAAGTGCAAGTGATGATTTTTTCCATTTTAAACATCAGTTTCTAAGATCCTCTTCATGAAAGTTAATAGCAAGGACTCATCCCAAAAAGTTAAGTTAAAGTTTGAGAAAAAACTACCAAGTGTCGTCATAATGTAGAGCAAAAAACAATAAGAGCACAAAGAAGGGAAGAAGGTTATCTTAATCAAAACTATTAATAGGAATTATCAAAACTCACCCCCCAACTAAGATGAGACATTGTCCTCAATGTTTTAACTGATTTCTATTTATTTATTTTTAGATAAACAAATATAGAACAAAATCAATCATCATAAATAGGATCGTCCACAGTTGTGGATTCAACCTCTGGCACAAATTGTTCTAAGAACGGTTTCACACGTTGTCCATTAACCTTAAATACATTACTATTCTTAGGATATTCAACTTCAACAGTTCCATATGGAAATACAGTTTTTACTATGAATGGACCTGTCCAACGAGATCTCAATTTTCCAGGAAAAAGATGAAGTCTAGAATTATACAAAAAAACTTTCAGAGATGGTTCAAAAGTCTTAAGAAGAATATTTTTATCATGAAAAGCTTCCATTCGTTCTTTGCAAATCCTAGCACTTTCATATGCATCATGTCTAATCCCATCCAATTCGTTAAGTTGCAATTTTTTATTTAAGCCAGCTTTCTCAAGATTAAAATTCAATGTTTTAATTGCCCAATAGACCCTGTGTTCCAGCTCTACTGGTAAGTGGCAAGCCTTAACAAAAATAAGTCAATAAGGAGACATTCCAATCAGGAACTTAAAAGCAGTATGGTAAGCCCAAAGGGCATCGGTTATGCATAAGGACCAATCTTTGCCATTTGGATTCACCATTTTTTGCAAAATATTTTTAATTTTCCAATTTGAAATTTCCACTTGGCCACTTATCTGTGGGTGATAGGGTGTACTGACTTTGTGTGTGATGCCATATTTTTTCATCAAGGCCTCAAAAGGCCTATTGCAAAAGTGCTTACCCTGATCACTTATTATTGCTCGAGGTGTTCCAAATCGGGACAAAATATTTTCTTTTAAAAAATGGACCACAACTTTGTGATCATTTGTTTTACATGGAACTGCTTCAATCCATTTAAACACATAATCCACAACAACTAATATATAGAGATAGCTAAAAGAAGGAGGAAAAGGTCCCATAAAATCTAACCCCAACAATAAAAAACTTCAATAACAAGAATAGGGTTAAGTGGCATCCAATTCCGACGTCATATGGCTCCTAATTTTTGGCAAGGTTCACATGCTTTACAAAAATCATGAGTATCTATCAAAATTGTCAGCCAATAAAAACCGCATTGTAAAATCTTAGCAGTGGTCTTTTTAGCAGAAAAATTGTCACCACAAGCCTCAGAGTGGCAAAAAGATATCACATTAATATGCTAAGAATCAGGCACACATCTTCAAACTATTTGATCAGGGAAATATTTAAAAAGATAAGGATCATCCCAAAAGAAGTGCTTTACCTCAGTGAAAAACCTGTTTCTATCTTGTTGAGACCAATGATCAGGAATTTTACATGTGGCTAAATAATTGGCAATATCGGCATATCATGGAAGATGAAAGATACCAAACAACTGCTCATCTGGGAATGAGTCCTTGATTGGGAGTGTCTCTTGGGGATTAACAAAATCTAATCTGTCTACTCCTTTCTTGTCTTTGATGGTGTGATCAAATTCTTGAAGTAGGAGGATCCACCTGAGTAGTCTGGGTTTTGCATACTTTTTGGTCAACAAATATTTCAAAGCAGCATGGTCAGTAAAAATAATAATCTGGGAGCCAATCAAATAAGATCTAAATTTTCAAGAACAAAAACCACAACAAGTAACTCATTTTCTGTAGTAGAGTAATTCATTTGAGGGCTATTTAGGGTTTTACTTGCATAATGAATAACACAAGGTTTTATATCCTTTCTTTGGCTCCCTCAAATGAATACTCTACTACAGAAAATCTAACCCCAAAGGGAATACTCCAATCGGGTTGTTGCATTATGGGAGCAGAAACTAACATATTTTTAAGCTTCACAAAAGCTTGTTCACATGCCTCAGTCCACTCAAAGGAGTTTTCCTTTGAAAGAATGTTACATAATGGTCTAGATATAACACTAAAATCTTTTATAAACCTTCTATAAAAACAAGCATGCCTAAAAAATGATCTAAAAACTTTTATTGTCTTTCGGCTTGGCAAATTAACAATTAATTCAATTTTGGCCTTATCCACTTGAATTCCCTACATAGAAACAATATGACCAAGTATAATCCCTTTAGTGACCATAAAGTGGCATTTTTCCCAATTCAAAATAAGATTTTTTTCTTCACATTTAATCAAAACTTTCTCCAAATTATTAAGACAATCATCAAAGGTATCTCCAAAAACAGAGAAATCATCCATGAAAACTTCCAAAAACCATTCTATCATGTCACTAATAATATTCATCATTCATCTTTGGAATGTGGCTGGAGCATTATACAATCCAAATGGCATCCTTCGATATACAAAAGTGCCAAAGGGACATGTGAATGTTGTCTTTTCTTGGCCCTTAAATGCAATATCAATTTAGTTATACCCTGAATACCCATCAAAGAAACAATAAAATTGGTGACCAGCCACCCTCTCTAATATTTGGTCCATGAATGGTATGGGGAAATGGTCTTTCATAGTGACAGTATTAAGTTCCCTATAGTCTATGCACATACGCCATCCAGTGGTGAATCTAGTGGGGATCAATTCATCATTTACATTTTTTACCACAGGGACCCTTGATTTCTTAGGGACCACTTGGGTAGGATTTACCCACTCACTGTCAGAAATAGGATATATGATCCCTACATCCAACAATTTAAGGACCTCTGCTCTCAACCTCTTTCATATTAGGGTCAACCGACGTTGCATTTATCTAGAGGGTTTAACCAAAGGACTGATCCCTTTAATGTTAGTTATGGTCCAACCAATAGTACTTTTGTGTTCTCTAATGACATGGAGCAACTTTTGCTCTTGTGTGTGGTCCAACTATGAGGAGATGACTACAGGGTATGTATCCCCCTCCCCTAAGAAAGCATATTTAAGCTCACTAGGGAGAGGTTTTAATTCCAATTTTGGTGTTTAGACACTTGAAGGGAAAGAAGCGCTATTGGGAGGAGGTAACTCTTCAAAGCTAGCTTTCCACTTATTTGTGTCGATCATAGGAGTGGATTCTAACAAAGAATTTACATCATCAATTATAAAATCATCATCCAAATTAAAATGAGAAACACATGGATCAAGAGGGTCAGAAAAAGGAGATACAAGAGTTTTATCATTCACAAGACTTTCAATCAAGTGTACTTCATGCACATCATCATCATCTCCTAGTTACCTGCAAATATTAAAAATATTTAGTTCCAATGTCATATTGTCAAAATAGAGCTTCATGACACTATTTTTATAATTAATTAATGCATTAGAAGTAGCTAAAAATAGACGACCTAATATGACAGGAATATGTGTACAATCATTCAAAATTGGTTGTGTGTCCAATACAATAAAATCAGCAGAAAAATAAAATTTGTCCACTTGGACAAGCACATCCTCCACAATTCCTCAGGGCATTTTGACAGAACGATCTACAAGTTGCAAAGTTATGCTTGTGGACTTTAATTCACCAAGGCCCAATTGTTCATAAATATAAAAAGGCAAAAGATTCACACTAGCCCCAAGATCAAGTAATGTTTTTTCTATTCTATAATTCCCAATTAGACAAGATATGGTTGGGCAACCAGGTTCCTTATATTTGGGTGGGGTGTTGTGTTGCAAGATAGCACTTACTTGCTCAGTTAAAAATGCCTTCTTTTTTACATTCAATTTTCGCTTAATAGATGGAATTTGCTTAATAAATCTTTCAAAATTTTTGCATAAGATGGAATTTGCTTAATAGCATCTAAAAGAAAAATATTGATTTTCACTTGTTTTAAAATCTCAAGAATGTCATTATTTTGGATTAATTTAGAGGAGAGTTATAACCTTTGAGGAAAAGGAGGAGGAATGGGAGATTCACACTTAGAAACGTTAAGTTCATCATTTTTTTTTCGGGATTCAAAGACTCATGACGCTCAACAACCTTCCTTGAAATGTCTTTATTAATCACTTTTTCATTCCTCAAAGTGGTGATGAACTTAGCATGTTCTTCTTGTGAATTTGAAGAATTAACATTTTCAATTACTAATCGATTTTTTGGGTTAGGTTGAGGTTGAGAAGGAAATCTCCTTTTTTCTGGTGTGGTCAAAGTTGCTGTCAACTGAGTGATCGAGGATTTCAAGTCATTTATGGCTTTCATTGTCTGAGTGTTGATTGTGGCTTGACCTTGCATAGATGTCGGCAATGTATCTTTAAGAGTTCTCTTATGTGGCGGCACATAAGTTGAAGAGGATGGAGGCACCTGCACATTTTGCTCATTTCTCAAGTTAAAGTTAGGATGATTTCTCTAATTAGAATTATAAGTTTTAGAATAAGGAGAAGAAAAAGGTCTTTTATAAGTGTTCATGGCATTTGTTTGGCTATGCAACACCTCTGAAAAAGCTGGGATTGTTGGACAATCCTGAGTGTGGTGTTCATCACTCTCACAAATGCCACATACATTTTGTATTTTTTGAGAAGCTGTGGATGTGTTTTCCCTTTTAATTTCTATAGCCTCCATTTTTCTTGTTAAACATGCAATTTTAGCCTTAACATCATCCTCTTCTTTAAGAAGATATAAACCACCTTTAACTTTGGTCTTATCTATTCTTTCAGATTCATTAAAATCTTCTCTTAATTCGGAATTCTCTGCCAACCCTTCGAAGAAATCCCAAGCTTCCTCTAGGTCTTTATCCAAAAATTTTCCATTACACATCATCTCAACAAACTGGCACATGGAAGAAGTTAGTCCATTATAAAAGAACCTAATTCTATGCAAAGTTTCATAACCATGGTGGGGGCACATCAATAAAAGCTCTTTAAATCGTTCCCAACATTGAAAGAAAGATTCATTTTCTTTTTGTACAAAATTCGCGATCTTATTTCTTAATGTATTTTTTTTATGAGTGGGAAAAAATTTTCTTTAAAAATTTTCTTTGCATTTCTTTGCATGTTCTAATGGAATTTGGCTTCGAAGAGTTCAACCAATATTTAGCTTTTGCTTTTAAAGAGAATGAAAAGAGCTTTAATCTAATAGCATCACTAGAGACATTTGCATTAAAAAATAGCACAAACTCTTTTAAATGCAAATATAGGCTTTCTGAGTCCAAGCCATGTAACTTGGGTAGTAATTAGATTACACCCGGCTTTAGATCAAAAGAGCCTGCATTAATGGGTAAATTCATGCATGAAGGGGAACTAGATCTAGTAGGCTGCATATAATCTTGAAAGGTTTTAACTTGCTGATTATTTTGTGCCTCATTACTATCATTTTCCTCCATGTTGTTCAATAAAAAATAAAAAAATTCAAGAGAACTATCAATGTTAATTAAGCGACCAGAAAAATCACGTTGCCATGAGTGCATACAAATTTTTTTTTTCAAACAAAGCACAACTAACACAAGATCTAAGAATTAAAAGAAAAGAAATAAAAGAAATAGAAGCACCGCGATGCTTCAAGTAGTCTTCTACAATTCTTCAAGCTTTGATAAGTCCAAATGATCTTCCAGTTGAATTTTCCTTGATGCTTCCACAACCCGATACACTCACTTCCAAGAAAAATTAAACAAGAGGGAAAAAGAAAGAGAAAAAATAAACCGATATCTAGTCACACGTTACAATCCTCGACAACGGCACCATTTTTTTATGAACTAAGACTAATTACTTATTATTTGAGTAGTAGTCTTTAGTTATCTATTTAATTATTTTTACTTGTAATTGTAGTATTACAAGGTCGATCCTCAGAGATTGACTAGTGTGATTGAGAAATCAGTTCAAAGTTGTAAACGAACGAAATCAAGAGTGAAGTAAAGTAGAAAATTTAATAAAATAAAATACTAAGGCATCAAGGGTAGGTCATTGTAATATATAATGAGGTACTTTATGTATCAACTTTTCTCAATTAGGGGTGAATGAAGATTCTCCCTAATTCGATAATATGAACATTAATAACAAAACTATCACTTTGGTTAAATGAAGGATTAAAGTATTGAAGTCTTCGAGAATTCTATGGCCCTGTTTGGTTACAACTTCTTGCAGGAGATTCTGAAAAAATCAGTGCATTTCCACAAAAGTATGTTTCGTTAAACTACTTCATAAGAATTCCAAGGATTAGTGAAGTCGACTTTCCCCTGGAATCTCCTCAAGGAGATTTTACAGAAGAAGCTAATATCTAACCTAAACGCGTTGCAACTGCTCGTGTTTTGCCCCTGGCTTCCTCGTCTCTTTTCGCTCATCGCTCCTGCCATTCGTCTCTGCTTCGCCATGCGGCCTGAACTCGAGTTCGCCGGGGAGGTTACGGGCTTCATCTTCGACACTTCGCATCAGAGGCTCTTGACCAATGACCACAGAGAAGGGCGTGCGACATCTGATCTCTCTCCATCGGCGACCACAGAGAAGGGCGCTGATCTCTCTCTCTAAAATTGAGTCAGCAATGGTGATTCTCTCGCTCTTGCTTCGCCCCTCGTCAAAACAGTAGTCTCCGACACTGCCCCTGTATGGCGTTGGAGAGTCGACCTGATCTTTGGTGCTCATTTGGTGCTGGCTCGGCAGCTTGGTTTTTGAAGAAGGCATCGAATTAGAGTCCGCTGCTTGGGCTCGGTCACGACGAGGCCGTTGTCAGAGATTAGGAAGAAGCGCGATGATGTGAGGCCCGATGAGAAGCTCGTGGCACTCCGTGAGCTGTTCGCGAAGCCTGGGATGGGGATTGATGCGTATATCATTCCTTTTGAAGATGTTCATCAGGTGTGTGGTTGTTTCTGCATCTTTTGTGATTGAAGAAGTGGAAAAGTAGTGTTTTTTATTTGTGGGTTTTGGTTGGCTTGGAGTAATCTTATGGCGGTTTCTCTGCATTTTAACTTGTTTTTGGTATGTTGTGCTGTTTCTTATCTATTTTTGAACTATGGTATTGTTTGTTCTTGGTTTTTTCATTTTCTTTGTTTATATTGTCTATCTGGAGAGAAGTGTGGATTTGGAAATGTGGTCAGAAACAGATGCAAAGTCTGGGATTTGGAAATGTGGTCAGAAACAGAAACCAATTTCGAAGCATGTGATGGCTAATTTTTTTTTTCTTGTTACTCACCTATACCTCATCCCAGCTGTTCTATCTGGGGCTAGCAAATGGATTTTATATTACCATTTATGTTTGTTCCTGGATTTTGTATTTTTTAAAATTTTCTGATAGTTCAGAACCACTGATGACAGGGTTTTTGGAGGGGCAATGTCCCAGCACTGCTCATGGTAATGCCTTACACCGCCATACAGTTCACTGTGTTGCACAAATTGGAGACCTTTGTTGCAGGATCATCCAAGACAGGTGTGCCCTTTGAAATAATATGGATCTATCACATATGCCATAAACTGAGACTTGATCACTTGAATCAACTTTGAACACTTTTTTGGGCACTGCAACCTCACTCAATTTGATCTATTGTTTCACACTTTTATAAACTTGGCGCTCTTTGTTTCACACTGTGCAGATGACCATCTCAAACTTAGTCCTTATTTGTCATATGTAAGTGGAGCATTAGCTGGCTGTGCTGCAACACTAGGATCATACCCATTTGATCTTTTGCGAACTATGAGCCAAAGGTACATCATCGTCTGTGTTCATCTCGGTGACAACCTTGCCTTATCTTATATGATCATTTTTGTCCCTTTTTTTTGTATTTATAAGGTATGAATCAATAAAATTTAATAATTGAAATATGTTTTCTAGTGCTTCATTTGGTTGTCATTTGGAAGTGGTACTCTTCTTTTTTTATTTCATATCCCGGATACACTAAAGCTTCTCAGACTCTCCAGTCCTTTTTTTTTCATCCCCCAAAACTCATATTCAATGAATTTTTATATTTAATCATTCTCTAGTTCTTACTACAATATATCATTGTATAGTTACTGTTCACAACTGTGACGACCCCAAATTTTGTGAAAAAAAAAGTATAATTGATGGCATCTTGAAGTGAGAAGCTATAAACTCCAAGATTATGTTTGGCGTCAGGGTTAAATAAGAAGATTATGGAATAATGCAAATTTTAGGGGAAGTTATATTCCTAATTAAAGTAAGATTAGGCAAAGTGAAACATGATAACTATTATTGGACTAAGTTGAATTATTAAGGTAAGTAATGTATAAACCTTAATTAAACTAAACAGTTGACCACGGGTCAAATTAATGCTCTCGGCCAGAACTGTTTCTGCGCCGACAGCTTGAACTAAAACGGTCATAACTATGTCTACAGGTGTCGGAATGATATGCTGTTAGTTGCCTTGGATTCTAGACTCATAGGAGAATCTACTGCAAAAATATCTCGTCCTAATTCCTCACGTGCTGTCCGTAGGAATTTCGTAAACCTTGTTGATCTGTTTTGGACAGAACCCTGTTTTCAAATTATAGTCCTACTCGGAGTAAGAATGGAGTAGTGTTGCATATTGGAATTAGATTCCTCAAAAGCTAGGAGTTTAAACATCTAGAAGAGTGTATAGAGCTGGAGATATGCCTCATATCATGGATAAGTGTGTAAAGATAAGATTGTAGAGTCCTACTTGAAGTAGGAATAACACCAAGTATTAATCTAGAATAGGACTCCTCTGAAAGATGGGAGTCTGATAAGCTAGAGGATAAGTCTGGCACCAAGATAAGTTGTAGAAGAGTGGATTCACTCAATCTTCTACATGATATACTTTGAGTTGGAGTAGGATTAGGAAGAGGAATCAGATGGACGGTGGAAGAAGGAAACCTACTCGGCTAGGACTCCCTCTAGCCACAGGATTAGTTTCAGAGAATCCTTGTAGTTATAAACTTACTAGATATGGATAGACTTCAAATGGGATAAGGATGAAGAGTTACCAATTGGATTAGGACTCCAATTGAGGTGGTTGGGACGTCCTCTATAAATAGAGGAGCCGGCTTCTGCATTTTCTGCAACTTTCTCTCTCTTTCTCCTAATTGACGACCCCTTTCTCTTCTCTTTCTCTCTCTCAACCCCTATTTTTCTTTTCTCTCGTCCCTCTCTCTTGCTGGCTGACTTGAAGAGGTGAAAAAGGAGGTGCATAGGACGTTGGAATTAAGGCAAAGCAAGAAGATATCGACGAACGGTTTGAGGTAGGATGTTTTTACGCAATTCTTTCTATGGTCCTGTTCTTCTACATCGCCTAGATTTTCTTGCGTTTGAAGTCAGATACTTGCGTGTTCCTACTAATGTTGAGTTTAATCTTATTCATACTTATACTCTTGTGACCTTGCTTGAATTATATGCATTGTTGTCATTGTAGTAATCGATTACGATCGCTTACATGATTCGTATCTCTATTGCATGTATTGTGTTAAGAAAGAACCCTGATTTGTGTTGGTCTTTTCTTGTTGCTGCCATTTTCAAGTGCAACATTGCTTTTCAATTTTAGAAGTCCTAATTCCTAAGGTTAAGACTTATTTAATCAAGGTTATAACATTGCTAAACATATATGATTTTACTAAGCATTACAGTCGGTCCCGGATTAGTTTTGTATTCTCGGCCAGACTGATTTCTGCACCAATACCCTGTACGAGATAACTCATAAGTAATTCTAGAAAAATCAGAAAAATACGTCGTCAGTTGTATTATGTGCTAGACTCACACGACTATCTCCAGTAATTTTGTCCAGCCCATAAACTTTCAGTATTATTCTCGGGAGGTGTGTCTTTCCACCCCTTCTGTTCTGGACAGATTCTGCATTCTTGAATTTTACTGATCTAAACAATATTCGTAACTAAGTGTATTGAACAAACACCTATGATCAATCGTGTGTTAGCCTATATTTATGTATCATGTGATGAATACTCTAACTATTAATTGTCTATGATGAGGTGTTATAAAAGTATCTTGCAAAGTTTATAAAAGAAGCCTATCTATGTCGGTTTACATATCTATTGTCTATTTATTCCAAATACTCTACCAACCCTTTATGAGGTCTTATTATACTAATACAAATTAGTTCTACCATGCTGATACATTTTAAATTAATTACATATGGCTTATAATTAGAATTCAGTAATACTAAAAATCCTATAAGTATTGTCAGCTTTTCTAAGAACCATAACCGATCAATGTGAAAATTCTTAAATTAGTAACATATAAATGTGAAAAGTCTTAAATTAGTAACATACATATATATGAGTAACTGAGAAACACTATTATCTATTAAAAATGTAATAGCTACGAGTCTTCGTGTCATGAACCAGTCCTTAGGTTTAGAACCTATTGTATCATCAACTTTCTGTCTTTTCTATATACCTTGAACACCAATCTGAGTTTCAAGTCTTCTATCTCCCTTAAAGCCACGATGAGCAGCATTTCCTTATGTCTTTTTTTTTGGGGTTTCTTACTTAACTCAATTACATGTAATGCTTATGTGTTTACTTGAATGCTTCTAGTAGTTCTATCCAGAGAATTAAATTCCTTAGGGATTGGCTTATCTCTGTAGTTTGCATTATGAAGTTTCCTCAGGGATTGGCGTATCTCTGTAATTTGCATTATGAAATATCCTCAGGGATTGGCGTATCTCTGTAGTTTGCATTATAAAATACTTTATTGAAGTCTCCTAAGGGATTAATGTATCTCTAATGGAAATCGTAGTATGCTCAATAAGCCATGACAGAAACATTGATCTTTCGAGGTCTTTGTACTTATAATTGGGATTAGCGTATCCTGGGATTAGCGTATCCCTGCTTTATCGAGGCACCATGTGCACTTTTTAGATTGTTAGGCATCATGGAAGGCCTACACAGTCTCTGCCCATTGTGTCCATGAACACCGATGGGGCCCACGTCCAAGATTCATGGCAGGGTTCTTATCGAGAACCCCTAGTGGCGAATGGGTATGCTGTCTACTTGTGAGCAGCAATGATTTGAGAGCAGAAATTCACTCACTCTTAGTATTATCAATAATTATGGTGTCTAATTGCTTCATTCGGATATTTGAGCTTCCTGACATTAATGATGAATCGTCTCTTTCAACTGTCTTGTAATATATTGCAGATTCATGTTACAACTACTTCCGCTAAATTATATTATTTTTGAATTGTCTTGCTATATTCTATTGTGGTTTTGCATTCTACTGGGTATTTCTATGGAATACTCATGCATCCGGCGATGCAGGTTTAGTTGCTGATAGCTCGTAAGAGGAGAGCTGGACAAAAAAAGGTGGATTCGTAGAAGAAGAGTTCAAAGCTTAGACTCTATAATTTCAGTTTATTTTGATGATTTTGTAATAATGGCTTTTGGACCAGTAGAGAACATAACAAGTTATTATTTATTGTTCATTTTGGATTCTCATTTATAAATAGTTTATCCCTTGAGGATTTGTCATTTTACACTTATAATATTTGTGTGAATGATGGCGCAATTATCTGTGTTGCCTCAAGTATTCAGCATATTTAAAAAGAAAGCACTCCGATAAGAGCTGAAAATTTGGGGCGTAACAGCAACTAGCCTTCATTCATATACAAGGACATATTTATTGCTGGATGTTCAACGAAAATGGTTCTTTGAAAGGAATCTCAATGCTTCTTCCTAATCTTTTTTCATAAAGATATAACTAGGAAATTTATGTTCTCTAGTTTCCACTGTAAAAAAAATTTCCAACTTTTTTACTTGGACTAGTTCAGAAACTGTGTAATTGGTCACTGGAGGGACTGACACTGGTTCATGGCATTCAGTAAATCACTAAATCTTCAATAAAGGTTATTGTGTAAAGGAAATGTCAATGTTTTCTTCTAATTTTGTCGTACAGATTTGAGTAGGAAATTTTTGTCTTCCAGGTCTCACTATAAAAATTTCTTTCCAACTATTTTAGTTGGACTAGTTCAGACGTCAGACTTGTATCAAAATTGAAGCTTACAAATACACTAATAGCAGGATTCTGTGTTGATTTAGTAGTTTTATGTTACGAAGGAGTATGCATTGGGGCCTCTTTTAGCTCAAAAGCTCATTGATGTTCAAAGTCATTCACGCACCTCTTAATTATTTACCCGAATGCACTTGTTTTGCGTAGCTCATCATATCATGGTTTTCTCTCATGTATGCTGGAATATGTGATGCACCTCTATGTCTAATCAAAACAGTATCCTATTTGCTCGAGTATTTAAGTCAATTGCGAAAAGCAATTGTCAAATAGATTATTATTGACCCTTTTTTTTATTATCAGGCATGGAATATATTCAGGACTCATCAAGATGGTAGAGAAACATATGAGAGCCTTTCTAGCTTTCAGCTCTTTCTCTGTGGATTAGCAGCAGGGGCATCTGCAAAAGCAGCGTGTCACCCACTTGATGTTGTCAAGAAGAGGTTTCATGGATTATGCACATAATTCATGTTAACCGTATTGATGCGGATTTCTTAATATACGTAGAAAGTTCATAATGAACCAAGAGCTTATGATATATGGATTATGCAGATTTCTTAATATACGGATTACCACATGCTGAATTCTTACCTCTGCTTGTGTGTGTAACGTATAAACTTAAGCAGGAGCCATTTGAACCTGTTTAACCATTAATATTTTACCAATATAAATTGGGCCTTCCTGATTGGGAAGTGGTTTCTATTTTATAAGACCCCAAATATTATATCCCATGTCCCATATTAAGTGTTCTATTTAGTTTTTCAAAATAAAATAAACCAAAAAGTGTCGTGGTTTGTATCCCCTGTCCCCTTCGTCATTAGCTTGATTATTTTAATCTGCTTGCAAATGCCATTTCCAGTCTTCCCCACCCTTAAAGTGTCGTGGTTCTCTCCTGCGACGATCCAAACCCTACCATCCCACATATAAGTCTTCTAACTTCCACTACAGTCTCCATTTTTTCCTTACCATTTCATGGTGTTGACCCAATTACTCATGGAACTATCTTGCCAAAAGTTGCATGTTGTCCTAGAAGTGTCTGCCTCCAACGAAGATCCATTTTCAAATTTGAGGATAAATTTTCTCCAACTAGTGGAGAATGATGTGAATTATGTCGAAGTTAGATTATTGCTGGAAATTGAAGATGAAGACAATAAATTCAAGCTAATGATGAAGCACCAAAAGGCTCCAAACATTATTTGGGATTTAAGTATAAATAAACCTCATGAAGCCCAAGTAGTAATCAAGGCAAGAAGCCCATGAAGGAGTCATGAGGTAAATTCAAATTCTTCATCAGTATTGTTACAACATTAAAGAGGCCAAACAACTCATAATGATGGGCTAAATCTTTTTATTTGACTTCTTACTTCCCTAGGAGTGCTTTGGAGAAGTTATTTTCATTTTATTCCACCTAGAAAGTAGTTGAGCCTTCTTTAATTTTCACCTAATTTTTTTTAATGAACTTCAACTTATGTAAGCCTAAATACAGGCCACAATTACAATAGAAATTTGAGCTTGCTGAATTTAAAATAAAAAATATTATTGTTGATTGTGTGTCAATCCAAGTTTATATTTGTTGAAAGTGTGCCATTCCAAATAAACGTTATCCCTCGTTGAGTGGTCTCCCTTACAGAGATTCACTTTAGAAGTTTGCTTGTTATTGAATTTGCTTGATTTAGACAAGTGGTAGGTGTTGTTTGATCAAGTTCCGCATCAGTCTCCATTCAACCCCACCGTCTACATCAGCTTTGTGGTTTCTTCTTTTGTGCATCGCATCACTCCATCTTCGGTCTATGAAAAAGACATGATTCTAAAAACAATTAAATGCTACTTCTAAGTGCAGCTGAAATTGGTGGACTTTTAATTTGGTGAACCTTTATCCTGACAATTCAAAAAACAAAAGGCAGAACAGCTGATGATTGATTACCTTGAAGCGGAACCATTAGCAACAACAGATACAACAAAATCAAATTGATAAACTGGTAATATAAAGGTGCCACGGCTATTCTTACCAATGTGTCTGGAGACGATGAAGAAGAGGAGTAAGAGATAAACCCATGCAGATGCCCAGCGGATTCGATGAAACTGGGGCTGACATGGATGCTGCTAACAAAACTAAAATTTAGGAAACAAGAAGGTAAAGCAAAGAACACTAGCCAACAAAGGAATGAGAGAAGGGAAAGCCTCACCATTAGACCAAGTTCTGAATTTGATAAAACCGATGGAATATTAGCCAGAATTGGCACCATTTTTTACCATGGAGAATGAGAAAAAGCACACGAGTAAAAGGATTAGAAAAAAAATTTGCTCGTCCTTTGCAAGTTTGAAAATTTTTTGTGTAACATCCTCTGATGGATAAAAATAGTTGTTGGCCACTCCATTTGAAGATGTAATGAGATGGAAGCAATAATATTTACCATTCTAAAGACTATCAAAGCATATCTGTAAAGAATGCGTACAAAGTCAAATATAAGACAAGTGCAACTCGTTCTAACCTTTGAAACATCAAGTGTTACAAGATGTGAATTAGTCTTGTCCCCAATTTTCGTCACTTGATACGAGTGAACTTAAGCATCCTCCTTATATTTAACAGCAAGATAACAAAGGCTAGCGCATAACTTAAACTTAAGGAATGTTGTTCTAGTGTATAACCCTGCTATTTGTTCTTCCATGGGTGGCTGACGTTTTAGCATATTCTTGTCAACACTTTTGTCAAACATATTGCCAGCTAAATTTGCATCTACAACCCCATTTTTTGGGGATTTCATGGTATTAGATGGATGCCTATGTGATCAAAGCAAGGGCACTCTATCTGGACATAAATTCACTAGTGTTAAATAGGGGATTACGGCCCTGCATATGGACTTCTTCAATTCGAGTGGACGACACAACTCATTAATGAGAACTAATTCTCGCACTCATCTAATCATGTAATAAGCTACAAATTACATAACTAACAAGCAATCTTTACAGTTCACGTATTCAAGAACTCATTTACACAACTGATAAACAAACCAGCCAGTCCAATAATAGCAATTCCATATGTTCCTCTACAAATTTAGTTAGGACCCACTTATTCGGTCCTTGTTTCATTATCATAATCATTGCTTTGCACCCAGCCCTTGTGTTAGGCCTCTCCTTTCTTAATCTGTCTTTCCTATTCAAGTGTCTATTATCCCGTGCACCTTCTTCGAAACACACGAATATCTGAGAGATGGTTTAATGATTACTCCGTGAACATTCATTATGGTCTGTGCTAATGCTAAACCAACATGCCCTGCATATTCATTATACCATAATTTTGCATTCTAAACAGATTCAAATTCCATACCTAGACATAGTCGCAGGCATTCATCTTCCTCAGGTTGAAATAATCTGTTGGGTTTTGGGTTTGGGTAGTGGGCCCATATTTTAGTAAAGATATGGTGGGTTGGATAGTGGTGTAAAGCCCACTAATAATAGTCTAATAATTTAGGTTCACATTGATTATGTGATTGAACTAGGATTTTGAGAGAAATATACTTTTACTCCATTTTTGTTCTTTGCTAAGTTTGGAGGAAAAATAAAAAAAGATTTCTATATTAGGAGTTCTTCTCTTCTGTCCATCACCCGCCTGCTCGGCCTAGCAGACCCAGTACCAATGCAATCTTTTACTTCAAATTTATTGGTTTTATGATTGTGTCAGTTTCATACAACAATTTTAGATGCAATTTTGACATCTTTAACATTGTACTCAAGAAGTGTATTGGATTAGTTTATTACTAACATATTTTGCCTATGGAACCTGGCAAAGCCTTGTGATTTTTTGTCCATGGATGTCCATATTTATATGTTGGTGCATATGGGGTGAGGTGGATTCTTTGTGTGTGGGTTTTCTTCTTTTTTTTTGCAAATTATTGTTGAGATAGATAGGACATATAGGGAAGATTCTGAAAACTACAAATGTAGGGCTGCATCATGGGTCGGATAGGACCCGTGAATTTAAAACCCGACCCGGACCCGAGATAAAACCCAAGAAGCTAAACCCAACCCGGACCCGAGATAAACCCACAATACCCGACCCTACCCGAGAACCCGAGAAAAAACCCGAGATTTTAATAAAATAATTAATATAATTATAAAATTTTTTAATAAAATAATTTATATCATTATAATAATAATAATAAATTATATATATTAAAAAATAAGTTATTTAAATGGTATATCTCGGGTCGGGTCGGTTCTTGGGTATTTTAAAGTAAAACCCGACCCGACCCGAGATAGAACCCGGGTTTTAAAACCTTGGAACTGACCCTACCCGAGATAGGACCCAACCCGACCCAACCCGGGTCAATGTCGGGTCGGTTCCATCCGGGTTGGGTCGGGTCCGGGTTTTTGGTGCAGCCCTAAACAAATGTGTCGCGTTAGAAATGAAAAAGGGTGACCTTGGAACTCTTCCATGTAAAGTTTTGTGTGCTGAAATATTGATTTCCAGTTGGATATAAGCATATATATATATAGGGAAAAGTTTAAATGAGATCGCTCTCATATAGCTTATATGAGGCCAATTCTATTCGTAGCCATTGGATTTTGATATGACGACTACAAACAGCTACATGGAACTCATCTACTCCTTGATGTGACACACTTACCTACCCACTGATTTGATATCTACCATCGGATCGGAATCTAATGGCCCAAAAGATTAGCCTCATGCTCCATATATGAGAGCAATCTCATGTAAACCATCCTCATATATATATATAAAGCTTTAATAATACTTTCATATACATTTGTTTTCATTGAATTACATTTTGTTTCTTTCCTTTTATAAATTTTTTTTATCCTCTTATTATTTTGGTTGTTTAAATTTTTGGCGTTGAAGTGGTTTTGTTAACTGCAGTTTGCTGCAAACATATTTGTGTTGTAAACAGTATGATAGTTGCTAAAGCTTATGCTGATGAGGCTGTTAAATTATTAATTGACACTTACTGGTGATGAGTCAATTGAGTATGAAGGGGGTTTACACCAACAACGAGATGAATTGGTTAAAAATACGAATTATCCAAGAAAAAGCTAAGCATGTGCTAGTTGGGAAAGGGTGTTCGTAACAGTGGGCTACCTGTTGTGGACCGAGTCACAGCAGTTTCCACCTTAATAGCAGAATGAGTGTGATTAGTATGCACCACAGCACAAGCATATTTTGCCAAATTCAACTCAGCAGGATGCATGAAAGTATATATTTTTTGTATCTGGTAGAAACAAAAGAAAGGATTAGTCCATTCAACAGGGCGTAGGTGGGTTTGAAACTTTGAACCACTAGACTACCCTTGGATTTGTATGCACCTTTGGATCTTGATTTGATGATGGCTCATGTTATACTGGAGCACACGCCAGATGCATGTTTACTTTTTTAGTATATACGTATGCTTTTCTATATATAGACAATATAAGAAAAATGGCACACTAAGAGCAAGGCTCGAACCCCCGGGGACCTCAACAGGGGAGAGGCTGTACCACCATGCCAATTGGTGGTCCGGCTGTTCATAAACTTTTCGGTATAAATTTCATGGCTCTCTTCAAGCCATTGTTTGAAACCTGCAATTGTTTTATCCTAATTTCGTTCCTTTATATTGGCTCTTGTATTGTTCTTTTTTTTTAAAAAAAAATCAATATATTGGCACATATCAGATCGAGCGTTAGATACTCCCGACGTACACCCTGCTAGATTCTCTGGGCGTACACCCTGTTTTTTTTTTTTTTTTTTTTTGATAATTAAAAAATTGTATTAAAGAAGCCAAGTGAGTACAACCTCACCTCATCACGACAACACGTGAGGTGTGAACCCCTCAAGAAAATACAAAAACAAACACAGAACAAAGTGCCAAACCGGTCGATCGATCGCGAGACACATCCGTCCCACCATTCCTCGAGATCCTTTCATTCCCTATGGACAGAGGTTGTGCTCATCCCAAAAAGTATGCAAGAAAGGGCAGTGCGTGAGACAAATATCCTTAAGATGAAAGGCGTCGAGAATCTCCTTTACTCTGTGGATAAGGTTTTGACCCAAAATATATGTCTCGAGCTTTTGGTCTTCAAAGATTCGCCTGTTCCGCCCTTCCCATATCATAGAAATAAAGCTTGTGAAACCTGCTTGAATAATATGCCCTGTGTGTTTATTGTTCCTGATCAACTGAGTCAGCCATTCCAATTCCATGAAGCACCCCCCAATTGTATGATGAATATTGCACTTACGGAGGAATGTTCGCCATACCACCTTAGTATATATGCATTCAAACATTAGGTGTCTGGTAGATTCTTCGTTTTTCCTACACAAAACACACCTGTTAACTAGGGATATCCCTCTTCTCTTCAGGTTATCCAGAGTGAGGAGCCCTTCATTGAGAGCCATCCAAGCGCAGAAGGAGTGTCGGTTCACCCGATGTTTAAACCAAATAAGGTTATACCACGGCACCTTCCTAGATTTCGCTCTAAAAGCATCCCAGGCACTCTTAAAAGTTAACTTACCAGATTGGTTGAGCCACCCATAGGAATCCTCCAATTCAGTAAACACCGGCATTTTGTCTAGGATTTCTTTCTTGGCAAGATCACCTCTTCTTGAGAGTATGCATTCATTTTGAAGATTTCCAGACTTAAGATAATCCGCTACTGTTTCCTTTGTGTTGCCTCCCAATTCCAGAACGGTTCTGTTACCAAATTTCTGAATTAGAGCTAAGGGGCCGCTCCATGGTTCCACCCACATCCTTATTGTGCACCCATTCCCAATGTTGACAACAACTCTCTCCTGCATGAATGATTGTAATTGAAGGATGGATTGCCAAGCGTAGGAGCAATTGTGCGCCCTAGTCGTCCAGATGGAGTTGGTGTTGAGATACACCCCATGAACCCAAAGACACCAGAGAGATTCTTTACAGGTGAGACATCTCCAAAAGAGTTTGGCTAGATTTGCATTGTTGATGTCTTGAATACGTCTAACCCCAAGACCTCCTTCTTTCAGGGGGCGACAAAGCTTCCGCCAAGAACAGTTGTGAAATCCATTGGATTGGGTGGAACCTTTCCATAGAAACGTGGCCATGATACTCTCCACTTTGTGGCAGACTTTTTTGGGGAGTTTGAAGCAAGATGTCCAAAATACATTCAATCCACCAATAACCGATTTAATCAATTGGAGTCTCCCAGCATATGATAGGAGTGCAGTTTTCCACCCATTCACCCGTCTAGAAATCTTGTCAAGAAGAGGCTTGCAGGCTGAATAGGAAATACGCTTAGAAGACAGAGGCATACCTAAATAGGTAATCGGAAAGCACCCTTCTTGAAATCCGAGCATTTCTAGGATGGTAGATTTGTGTTGGCACCCTGCAGAGAAAAATATAGAGCTCTTGCTAATATTTGCCTGGAGACCCGACATATCTGCAAAATCTGAGAGAATTTTCCGGATACACACTGCTGATTGAACATCCTCCTTGGAGAACAACAGAACATCATCAGCAAATAGGAGATGTGAGATAGGCATACCTCCCTCAATGGTTGGGGCCTTGAGATGACCATTCAATGAGGCCTGATTCAACATGGTTGATAGACCTTCCATGCATAATAATAATAAGAGAGGCGATAATGGGCATCCCTGCCGAAGGCCACTAGCGCTGGAGAAGTGCCCATAATTCGACCCATTGATGAGGACGCTGAAAGTGGGAGTGCTAATACACTGCCGGGTCCAGTGGATCCATTTGTTGTCGAACCCAAGGGACTCCAGGACATGGAAAATATAGTCCTATCTCACCTTATCATAGGCCTTCCTCAGATCAACTTTTACACAGAGCCTTTTCTGACCCCCATGACGATGCATGTTGCGGATGAGTTCGTGAGCCAGCAGAATGTTCTCACTAATACTTCTCCCCTTCACAAAAGCCGATTGATTGAGACTAATAAGAAGTGGGAGCACTACAGCCAGCCTGTTTGCCATAAGCTTTGAAATAGTTTTGTAGATAAAATTGCATAGGGCAATCGGTCTGAATTCCTCGAAGCTCTTTGAACTCGCCTTTTTAGGGATGAGAGTTAGGAAAGTGTGATTAATGGCCCTGAGCATGTGCCCTCTCTTGAAGAAGTCTCGAACTGCCGATAGGAAGTCTGGGCCAATAATATCCCAAAAGTGAGTGAAGAATTCTTTGTGAAATCCGTCTGGGCCTGAAGCCTTTCCATTAGGCGCCTGGAAAACTACCCCTTTGATCTCATCATCAGTTACCTCACTAGACAAGAAGGCAGCTTGATCCGGAGTTAGAATATGCGAGAAGGGGATTGGTACCTGAGCGGTTGTCGAGGTAGGAGTGAAAAAGTTTTTGTAAAACAGCTCTGCTTTGCCTCCTATGTCCTGTGGGGATTCCAGCTTCGTGCCCAGATCATCAAATATCTCATGAATGGTGTTCCGAACACTGTGGGATGCGACAGAGGCATGAAAGAACTTAGAACATTTGTCTCCCTCTTGGAGCCACTTAATTCTCGATTTCTGCTGAAAGAATTGTTCTCTAATACCATCCTCTTCATAAACTTTTTGCCGCGCCAAATTTGCACACCTCCTCAAAGCATCATCAAGGGGTTGATTTTGCAGTGCGGTTTGTATGGAATGGAGATCAAGTACCGCTGCTCTATATCTGGCATTAACATCCCCAAAGTGATCTCTATTCCACCTTTTGAGAGCTCCCTTACAAGCCTGCAATTTTTTGAAAAGCATAAACAGGGGCTGACCTTGAATGGGTGTCTCCCAGGCCTTAGAGATAACCTCTCGTATGCTTGCATCTTGCTTCCACATGTCAAAGAACTTGAATGGTATCGGACCTTTTGGGAAAGGATGAACCATTCTGAAAATGATGGGGTTATGGTCCGATAAACCTGAAGGAGGACAATAGAGTCTGGAGGTGGGGTATCTGATGAACCAATCAGGATTAGCAAAAGCTCTATCAATTCGAAAAAGAGTGAGATTGTTACCTGATTGATTATTACTCCATGTGAAGGATAGAGAGGATGGAATTTCCTGCAATCCAGCCTGTAAGATACAGTCATTAAAAGCTCTAATGTCGGCTTGAGGCACGGTACCTCTTCCCATTCTTTCCGACTCATGACGAATAGCATTAAAGTCGCCCATCACTATCCAAGGGTCACTTATTGTATTACTGAAATGGCAGAGGGTATACCACAACTTTTTCTGCTCCTGGGCATCATTAGAACCATAGACTGCTGTGAGATGAAAGGATTCACCTGAGGAACATGTGACAAGGCAATGAAGCGTCTGGGGGGTCTCCTGCACCTTCTGAACAGTAGCAATGTTAGGATTCCAGAAAACCAGGATCCTTCCTGATTCATCGGAATTCAGATTATTAAAGGACTCCCATCCCGTAATAACTTTTCTGCTAATACGATCCATCTGTCTTCTCTTGACTTTAGTTTCACATAGCGCCAACAGGAACACATCTTCATTCTTAACAAGGTCTAGCACCGCCGACCTCTTACTTCCGTGGCCCAGACCACGGATATTCCAGCTACAAATGGACATTTACTTGGGATTAGGGGCAGTCGCCCCCACTTTAGCTTTCGCCTTCTGTTTCTTGGTAGTGTTGTTCTGGGCCACCGCCCGGGGAGGTTGGGTCCTTCTGGCTGTAGTCGACAGAGAGGACGAAGCTTCAGAATTTGACTCATCACTATCCTGTATTGGGTGGAAAGGGTTTGATGAATGCTCAATCCGTTCTTGGCCATGCTTAGGTAGGGGCTTTACCCCCTTCTTCCCGGGAGAGTTCCAATCCTGCGAGTGTAGGACCTGCTGAGGACCACCCCTGGGAGCTTCCAAGGGAGGTGGAGACAATACGGCCGGATCGTCCTGTGTTGGACTCCATTCTCATTCACCTTTGCTGTGGCATGGGGGGTGGTGGAGGAGGTGTATAGGGGTGAGCCAGCATGTGCCCTTGCATGATTATCCAATACCATATAAGGTACCTGTCCAATCGCAGATGGTGAGTTGCTTGTTACTAACCTCAAGTCTCCAGAGCGATTGTAGACCAGACGGATGTTCTCAGAGGAGGAGGACTTGGGGGGCTCCAGTCCTGGATTCGGTATGGCATTAATCCCAACACTTTGGGCCATATGAGAGGTGGGGCTTACTATGGGACTTACTGTGATAGGCTTAGGCGAAGCTGCAACAGGCAAGGCATTCTCTGTAGCTGTAAAACCCATAGTGTTTCTACCCACTTCAACATCCAGTGATGGGTGCTGTATTGTCTCAATCCAAATTTCTTTTGATGTACAAGAATTGGTGGAGTGGTCGAAACACTTACATTTGGAACAAATGCGAGGCTTCCATTCGTACTCCACGGGTTGTGGGAAGAAGGTCCCGTCCCCAGTGGCCACATGGACGATGGAGGGGAACTTGAAATCCGAATCTATTTCAATGTAGGCTCGGGCATATTCTAGGCGAGTTCGGTCGGCTGTCGCTTTGTTAGAAAATAGAGGGTGACCCACAAGGCTAGACACCATGCTCAGACTTTCCTTTGCAAAGTACTGAGGAGGAAGATCAGGGAAACGAACCCAAATCGGGACCGATTTCACCAACTCTCGGACCGGACGCATGCCTGGGTGCCATTTGCGTAAGATCAGGGGCCTACCACCGACTGTCCACATGGAATTCAAGATTCGCTCACAATCCTCCGGAGAGGTGAATTTGAACATGAAGAACCCGCCTGTCAAGGATTGCATTTCAAACGACCCAACCGGCTTCCAAATCTTGGTGGCATACTCCTTGAACCACACATAAGACGGACGTTTCCCCATGGCATATCCAACAAGCGTGTTTTTCCATCTTAATGCCTCTCTGTCAACAATCTCTTGGGGGATTCTAACTGATGTCAACCCCTTCAGCTCCGGGTGGAAGGTGAGAGAGTTGGATGCCTCATAGGCACCTCTGAAGAGGCTTGCCCAAGGGGGGGAGACAGGCGCTGCCGAGGAGGATGTGGCAATTACTCCAGGGCCCAAAGGAAGGTGGAAAGGTTGAGGTGGAGAGGGGGTGTTGGGATGCGGTTGCGGGGGGGGGAGGAAAAGCCCGGGGGCCTGATGGGGGAGGCCATGGCCTAGTTGATCAAGTCGAGGGGATAAAATAGCACAGGATCTCACTTCGGCATTTTGTCGAGCAGGTGGCGTGGGCAGAGGTAAGGAGCAAGGATCTTTGGCAAGGCTGAGGCTGCTGGGGTGGTAGACTGGTCGGGGTGAAGGTGGGAGGGGGCAGGGTGGTGGCGGGAGGAAACAGGACCGGAGATCAGTGCCAAAGGCGGCGCCTTTGGCCACTGTGGGGAGGGGAAAGGGGGGATGGTGGGGAAGAGGAGAAAAGGGAGAAGAAGGGGGGGGGGGGGGGGTTGGCGAAGGTCGAGGGCCGGAGGAGGCGGCGTCGTCGAGGTCGCAACGGCCGACAGGGCTGGGCGAGGTTGCTGGGGTCGGTCGGCCCACTCTCCTTCTCCCGGTCAGCCCTGTTCAGGCCGCTCCCCGCATGGCCGGCGTCCTTGCATCAGCTGCTCTCCGATCACCCACCGGGGTGGATATTGATGGTCTGGTGGTTGCAGCTGCCTTCGTTCTTGGTATCAAAGCCAGCTGAGCCAACCCTTTTTTTGCTCTGGCGTACACCCTGTTAGATACCCTGAGCGTTAGATGGTTGTAAATAGAACATACACTTACAATGTAAGACTAAATACATGAAAATGGACGAGATCATAGATCAAAGGAATTGTGCTAATGGACGTAATCTCAACATTTAGAAGACCATGGATGCGCTTGCCTTGTCTCCATTCCTGCTAAGGCTTGTGTCAAATAAAAAACTAAAAACAATGGTCTTTTAATGCGGCTACCTTTTATCCTCATTCATAAATCCATGGGATCGATTCTAATGTTCTTCAAAGGTAATGTATCAAAAAAACTGTTTTAATATATCAGAGGTTTGACGTGTCGACCTAATTTAGTACTGTGAACTGCATCACATCTTACCAAAACATTGGAATCCTAATCTCATTGCGACTTGATTTTTCATGCTGTTTTACTCGACTTGGCTGTATTTCAGTGTTCAGAATGGTTGATCCAAAAAACGAGTCAGCCATCCACTTTTATGATGCGAATTCCTCACCTACTTTTACGGAAAGCAATTGTCTAAATTCCTTTGGGAAAGGACCCAACCAAGTCTAATCTTTTGTGAAGAAGAAACTTCATCATCTCACCAACCATCTAACGAATAATTAACTTCAAATTGTAGATGATTGTCTTATCTTCTTTCCTAGGATGCTTATCTTCTTCAACTCACCAACTCAAATTCTCCACTTTATATAAGCAGGCTCCCTAATTTTGCCTTCACACCACATCCACCCTATTCAATGGCAGATTCTCATATTTCCTTCAAAGTCACCTCCCTCTTCCTCTTGTCTCTCCTTTTACAGAGCACTTCCGAATCCTCGCTGAATGGCTTCACCTCCATCATCAGTTTCGGCGACTCGCTTGCCGACACCGGAAACTTGGTCTACTTACATAGAAACAACCATGTTGGGCAGTTCCCTTATGGAGAAACCTTTTTCCATCATCCAACTGGCCGGTTCTCTGATGGCAGATTAATTATCGACTTCTTGGGTATATACGTACATAGAGCCACATTTACATAAGCCCAGCACTTGCACAGTTTCAATTGAGCAGTGTCCCTTAGATATAGGGGGCAGGCGGGTTTGGCTGCCTCTGCATCCTGTCTTTACATGCGTCGGATCGCAATACGCCACATATTTTCTAATATGCAACTATCGCACACATTAATTATTTCCATATACATATACATCTTCATGTAATTTCCATTCAGCTTTATATATTGTTGATAACCCATAATGTTACATAAATGGAAGCATATAGAAGTTCATGTTTTGTTACATCACAATTTCTACATGATTTCGAGCAGCTGAAGCCATGGGGATTCCATACTTGCCTCCTTATTTGCCAATGTCACGGAATAAGGATATCAGTGGTGGTGTGAACTTTGCAGTAGGAGGAGCAACAGCTCTTGGGCCTGAGTTCTTTGCTGATAAAGGGATTGCTCGGGAGACAACTAACAACTCTTTGGCAATGCAAATTGGGTGGTTCAAGAAGGTTTTGCCTTCAATTTGTCGTGCACCCTCATGTAAGTCCAAAGTAGTTATTGGGCACAACTGGTACAATACTTGCATATGTTATAAATTTACATTCAAGTAAATTGGTGCCAAATAGTTGAAGTGCATATGCATCGTTTGTGCACCATCGATTTTGAAAATCCCATATAAAAGTGGCATACAAGGGGACTCGGGAATGTAATTCTTAAGTGCATGGGAATTTTATGCTCACTCCCAACACGTGGCCCGTACAAAAACTAGGACTGTTGCGCATGTTAAATCGCGGGATAGTCCATTTTTTACTTGATCCGGTTTTGTAAGTAATATCATTTAGGGGCCGTTTGGGGCGTAATTAAAAGTAAAACATCCACTGAAAGTGTTTTTTTCCTATCCAGCTGAAAGTGTTTCAGTTAGATAAGAAAAAAATATGGATGCTACAGTGGATTTGGAAAATCCACTGTGGATATTTGCTTATAATCACGCCCCAAACGGCCCCTTAGTTATGGGAAAAGTTTAAATGAGATCGCTTTTATATAGCTTATATGAGGCCAATTCAATATGTAGCTGTTGAATCTTTATCTGACGGCTATAAACAGCTACAATGAACTCACCTACCCACTGATTTGATATCCACCCTCGGATCGGAATCTAACGACCAAAAAGATTGGCCTCATGAGAACGATCTCATGTAAACCGTTCTCTTTAGTTATTCTTACTTAATATTAATATATATTTATTTACCAAATACACCCCCCAGAAATCCATGTTCATTATATACATGAGAAATAGCAAGGGCATAATCGGTCAAGGGTGGCAAAATATCTCGTCCTTTGTGAAATTCTACATTTTTCTCCAATCAAATTGATTAAACAAATTGAAAATAAAAGTTAGGGGGTTATTAGCTGGTGTGTGTGGAAAAGCCAATCTATACCCTGTGCATTTATAGTAGTTAGATAGATTAGATTCAGATACGGGATTGGTGTCCGCCACCTACTGGTGGGTGGGCATGAATATTCTTTTTTAGTTATGCTTGTCTCCCACTTTTTTTTTATCACGGTCAACCTTACGTTCTAGTGTAGTAGAACAAGCAAATATTATTCAGTGCACCTAGCCTGCCATGTCGGATTTGACACAAACTGTGGATCTTGAAAATCATTGGTCTCCCATTTGCACTAACGTGGGTTAACCTGTAAAGTGGAGTCACGCTAGGCGCACTGACTAATTTCTCCATGGCGAGCGTAAACTGTGAACCTGATAAGTCCCACACAAATAGTCCAATTATTTGGGATTGAAGGAGGGACTAACAATCCGGATTTTGTGCCTACAATCAACCATAAAGTCCGACTGACCCACCTTTGAAATCATGCGGTATATTTTTTGTTCATCGAAAAAAAAAATCTTGGAGGGCCAGTATGTGCTTCCCATTTTTTCCCCTCTTAATAAACTGCACCAGTGAATCTTGTGCAATTGTTTTAAGTAAATTAGATGTACCAATTTAGTATTTTCTTCAATTTTCAAGTCACAAAGAATTAATTTTTGAAAATCTGATCTGCTGTAGTAGGATTTTGATATTTATAATCAATTTTTTTAGATCCTCGCCCCTGATCGACTGGATAATCAACCAAAGAACGATTACCAGGAGTTTCTCTACGGGACCTTCATTTAAATACACATTTACAATCTGTGTGTAATCAATTAATTTATTACAATATACTATTTCATCGTCAGTTTAATTATTTATTTGATTGTTTACTCGTGTCAAATAATTTTACATCTGGTTTTGTATACATAAACTGGTTCTTATCTGGTATGTGCTATGTATACATAAAGTAGTCTCAAGCTGGGAAGTAAAAAACTAGGAATGCTATTCAAATTCACTATGCAAAAGAGCACTATTTTTCCACTAGATACATTGTCTTCAAAAGGAATTTCTAAACTATTTTATGGTGACTCATAACAGACTGCAAAGACATATTCAAAAGCACACTCTTTATGGTTGGAGAGATAGGCGGCAACGATTACAACTACCCGTTTTTCCAGGGATGGCAAATTCAGCAAGTCGAAAGCTTCATACCTGAAGTTGTTAGTGCAATCGAATCTGCCATTGAAGTGAGTAGCATTTAAAGTTAAAACACTCGAATTTCACTAAATTTTCAATCTACTAAGGTCTTGTCTTGTCGTAATCGACTTCATATGCCAGGCATTGATCAAACAAGGGGCTACAACACTGGTGGTACCCGGGAACCTTCCCATTGGATGCAATGCTGTGTACCTCACCAAATTTCAAAGCTCAAACAAGAAAGACTATGATGAAAGCACTTGCTTGATCAAGCTAAACGATTTTGCAGAGCGTCACAATCATCAACTAAAGATAATGCTTGACAAAATGCGCCAACGACACCCTGAAGCAACAATTGTGTATGCAGATTATTACAATGCTGCTATGCATGTTTATAGTTTTCGTCGAGTACTTGGTGAGCATCAAATTCAATTTGCTGAATATACATCTTCTCATTACAATTCTTAGAAGAGTCCTATTAGTACGTGCTCCAACTCAAGAGCATTGGCTTTCACTGAGACATTCCATGCCATTGAATTTAGATCCAACGGCATGTGTTGTTAGAGGCGGTCGGCAGGCTTGAACTGCCTGCCCTCCCCTTATAGCACTGTCACATTCCGATCTGATGGCTCATGGCGGCTTGGTGCATGCAGCAACGCATGAACTTGGCAGATAATAACTTTTTCCTTCTTAGATTATCATTTGCGCAAAACCTAATAATCAGTTTGAATTTCAGGCTTTGGCAGAGGGGGGCTAAGGGCATGTTGCGGTAAGGGAGGTTCTTACAATTACAATGCTTCGGTGGCCTGTGGAGACAAAAAGGTGCGAGCATGTGAACACCCATCTTCCTTCATCAGTTGGGATGGCATTCATCTGACAGAAGATGCCTACAGGGGAATAGCCATAATTCTAATGCTTGAACTGAGAGCAGTTCTTCCTATCATTAGACCACATCAAAATCCAGAGGTCAATTGGGAATGAATTACATATACAAGTCAGATTTGTTTCACGGCATGTATCTAGATGTTTTTGATCTTCAAACAATCTGTCGCTAAAGAGCAATACTGACAGATTTGGTATCTTTAGGGACAGATTTTCCGTCGCACAGCCCTATTTTCTTGTAGTAATATTGTTATAGCTTTCATCTTAAAGTGTAAGTTCGAGAGAGCCTTGTAAGTCACTGTTTATTTCTTAGTTGGAATTCGTGGAATGTGCACATGGACCGGATCTGGGCTTCTTGGTAGACGTAGCATATATTCATACTATTGTATTCATGGTGGTTGGAAATGGTTTAAAAAACCCTTGTAACTATCCCAGATGCATTTTTCATATGACATTGTAAAGTATCCGTTGTAGTTCTCCAATGCATTCTTCATAAAATGATTTTATAAAATTAAAAGTGTTACAAGTTCAATCGGTTGCATATCCGCATTGCTTATGTTGACGGTTGTCTGAAACACATGCAGAGCATCCAGAGTATCTTCGTTAGCCAGATCCACGATGAGCTTCAATCCCTTATCTGAGGTATCTGAAGAATTGCATGCGAGTAGCATATCCCAATTTGCTTCCTTCCCCTTAGGCTTATGGTTCTTAGAATGTCTTTTTATCATTGTGTCTGTAAATAGAGAGTAGTACGAATTTGTCTTCCATGTATCTTAGTTTTACTTTAACTCTATGCTCTTGTTGTAAAACTTCTCTATGTATACTAAGGCACCTTTACTTTCCCAATTGGCTTGTACACTTCTCTTAAAAGTTACCGTGCATCCTTGTATGTTTCCAGCAATCCAAAATTATGATGCACTTTAACTGTACCCTCACTTCTAAATCAAATATTAACCCTTTCCACTCTTCCATTCTTCGATCCTTCAGAACGTATACACTTAGAACATGTCTTAGTTAAATTCTGAATCTAAAAGAATAATTAGCTCAACAACCACAATTACACTATCGGCTGGCCCTTCGGCTAGCCGACAGTCACCTACACCTAAATCTCTATTTTCATACTAACTAGATTCCAACCTTTAGGGCTAGATTTCCAGCTGTATTCCTTTCCAGATGGAAACTCCAATCTCAATTCATCAATATCTCTACTCCAGGACCTTAATTAAGAATCCTGAAGGCTTTATCAAGCATGAGATAACTCAAATCTCTTCACTCATCATCCTTATTTCCTTAAGCTCCCTTTCACTATTAAACTAGTAGTTTACATAACTTTCATCTATTCCATTGCTCATGTAATTCTTATACCTAATGCAGTCCTTAAGCTGCACTAACCACCTGCAACCAAAAGACACTTGCCAGTTCAGCTCCTTTGCTACGTGGCACACAAAACTAATATCTATCAACTCAACTAACTCATCAATTATTTATTCTCATTGTCCATCTAATCCAAGCATGCAAATAATGCCCCCTTGGTTTGGCTTAGATACCAATATCCTGTGCAAATTATACTATTATGCTAACCATCAGGGTGTTGGTGTGATGGCCAGTGCACCTTTCCTGAAGTGGAGGCCCTAAGTTTGAACCCCCACTCTGTTGGCCATCCACCCGGGATTATATCCCAATTTACTTGGTACACACGATGGGTGAGCCTTGTTTGCACCCAAGGGGGACATTCCTTGTGATAAAAAAAAATTTATACCACACGCAAGATGTTATGGCTCGCCTGCCCTTGGATTTGTATGCACCTTTGGATCTTGATTTAATGGTTCATGTTATGCAGGTGCACACGCAAGGTGCATGTTAATTTTTTTTAGTATATACGTATGCTTTTCTATATATAGACAATATAAGAAAAAAGGACACACTTAGGGTGCGTTTGGTTAGTGAAAAAAAATAATTTTTCACCCTTAAAGGGTGAAAAGTGGTCAGTGATGGTGATAGGTGAATTTTTTTTTTTTTTACCTTTTAGGCCTGAAAGGTGTTTGTTTGCTGAAAGGCTGAAAACTAGCCCTGGAAGGTGATAATTTTTCACCTTTCACCCTGAAAGGCTGAGAATCAGGCTGACGAATCGATCGTCGCGCCTCTTCAACGAAAAAAGTCCCCCCCCCCTCGTGAGTACCCCCACCCCGATGGTGCCCTGTTGAGCTGAGAGAGTTTGTGCCCCCCGTCCACGCCGCCACTGATTGAGGTCCCCACCTCGACGCCGCCGCCCCATTAAGCTTTGGGAACCAGTGCCCACCCCTCCCAGGCAACTGCTCGGGTCGTTCAAAACCGATCATCCCAGTGTTTGCCCCAACGCCTCCGCCGCCGCACCGTTAAGCCGAGGGACCCCCTCCCTCCCCGTCATATTTCCCTCATTTTTAGTCCGTTTTCGGACATTTTTTCATCATTATAAGAAAGAGCACTAAAAATGAGGTAGAATGAAAAGAAAAGGGTCAAAACGGATCAGAAATGAGTAAGAAACGCATCGTTAAAGTTTGTCTAATTAAAAAAGTTATCATTTAATCGATTACACGATAACCAGTGCTATTGTGTAATCGATTACACGATAGCCAGTGCTATAGTGTAATCTGTTACATGATAACCAGAGCCAGTGCTATAGTGTAATCGATTACACGATAGCCAGTGCTATAGTGTAATCGGTTACACGTTAACTAGAGCCAGTGCTATAATGTAATCGATTACACGATAGTCAGTGCTATAGTGTAAACAATTACACGATAGTCAGTGCAAGTACTATAGTGTAATTGATTACACGATAGCACTGGCTATCGTGTAATCGATTACACTATAAAATGTGCTATCATGTAAATTTCAACAGTTCATATCTCTCTCATTTTTAATCCATTTTCGGCAACTTTTTTTTCTTCCTTATTTTTTATGCTCTATCTGATCATCATAATATCCTAATGACCTTGATATTTTATTAAAAAAAATCCTACAAAATTCACAATAAATAGTACGTGGTAGCTCAACATCTTTATGATATCATCATTATAAGAATGAGCACTAAAAATGAGGAAGAATGAAAAAAATGGGCCAAAATGGATCATAAATTAGTAAGAAATGCATCGTTGAAGTTTGTCCTATTAAAAAGCTATCGTGTAATCGATTACACGATAGGAAGAGCAATCGTGTACACTACAACAAAATTGGCTTTTAACGACGGATTTTTTTTCGACAAAAAAGAATCTGTTGATAATATCTATCATTGGCGACAGAACTAAATATGTCGTAAAAGAAACTTCATTAGCGGCGGATTTTGTTTGGCAGATGTGTATTCGTCGGTATTGAATTTTATTACGACGGATATTTAGGGCGGAAAATTATCTGTAGGTATAAAGATGTTTATTTCGACAGTTTTTTTTCTGCAGTTCAAATTCTGTCAAAAAAAATGCCTGTGTCCGTTACCCCATAAACCCTCCCCCCACCGCCCATCCCTTCTCCCTCCCCGTGCCCTAGCACTGGCCCTTCTCCGCCATCCCTTCTCCGTCGTGGTCCCCTTCTCCGGCGTACTCTATCGTCTTCGGCAGCTCCTCCGACGACGACGCTCCTCCTCAGGTATGCTCCCCACCCCCAATTTCTTTTTTGTCTCGGCGGTGGGCTGTGGATGGCGAGGAGCAGCACCATCTGCGAGAGCTTCCTCCTGGTGGTGGGCTTTGCCGTCCTCTTCGCCTCCCTCGCCTTATTTGTCGGGGCTTGTTTTTACATGGCCCGGGCCCTCTGCTCAACCTCTGCCATAGAGGTCGTTGATAGGTAAAGCTTCTTCTTTGTCTTGCCTTTTTTGTGACTCCTTGTCTCGTTTCACCCATTAAGTGGAGATGATTGCCACTGTAAAGCATGCCAATTTGGTGGGTTTGAGGGGCTATTGTGTTGCCACTGCAGCTTACGAGGGGCACAAGAGGATCATTGTTACTGATTTGGTGCGGAATGGGAGTTTGTATGATCACTTATTTGGGTCAATGGAGAAGAAGCTCAGTTGGCCGATCCGGCAGAGGATTGCCATCGGGATAGCAAAACGCTTGGCTTACTTGCATTATGGCGGCTCAGCCTGCTATCATTCACAGAGATATCAAAGCCAGTAATATACTTATGGGCGAGAATTTTGAGCCCAAGGTGGCGAATTTTGGATTGGCAACAGTCATTTACATATGATCATGAGGATCCAGGTGCAGAGTCCATGGAGAGAAGGGTAAACTGAAGGATTTGGAGAGTGCTTTGATTGCACATGCGCAGCACACTGCCCCACGGGTACGGGTAGCCTAGATTCACATAAAGCTCAATTTACACTTAACCATGGATTATCATTTGATTCATTTCTTTTACCCAGATTTAATTAGTGGTCTACCACATGTACATTTGTTTGTTATTGAAATTATTAATAATCCTGGCTCCCTTTAACTTTTGGAGTTGCTGGTTTAGTTCAATGTAGATCCTGATTACTGTATATCACCAGTCTTGACTCTTGATTTCTAATCAAATTAAACACGAATTTACAATCTGCTAATAGTGTGACTTCCTTTCAATGAATGTAGGGAGTATTTGGTTTTTCAAAAATGAAACTAAATGTTCATTTGTGAAAGCAAATAGGACACCTAATATGGTACGGAGTGAGTAAATACTTTGCCTATTTTGACTCTAAAACCCATGTAAATTGGCCAAGAAGCATTCAGGCTAACATATTGTTACCCTGTGAAGTATCCAAAGTTTTTTATGCAAAATTGTGTATAACTACTTTGACCTTATTGTTTTGATTGTTAATGTTGCCTGAATAGCCACCAATTCCATATTATTTTAGTTCAGCACATATTTGTTACAAGCTATGAAAAAGTCATATGGAGGCTAACATGTTTATAAGTGTCAAGATTTTCAAGCTGTCATGTTCATTTTATGTCTGCTAGTTAATACAAGCGGAGAAGCAAAATGCACTCATTGGTCCGCGTCAACTGATCTTTCCATGCTATGTTGTTTTCCTCTCCAAAGCATAATTTTTATGATTCTGTTCCTTTGTTGAATAGTTGAAGGCAAATGGTGTGGAATGGAAATAGTACAATTTATCAAGCATCTAGATGTTGGAAATTTAGATATGATATATACCTCAAGCTGTGATTGCACAAAGAAATTCTATCAGACATTAATCGCATTCCAATAATTGGTGTCTAGATTAAATATACAGCATATATACGGTGAGGTAAAAATTGTGAGTTTTAAGATTATATTCCGATCTCTATCTTGCAAATGGTGGTGCTGTTGGTTTTTTTTGGGCAATGTGTTGTTGAGGTGATTACTTCGATTATTTGTCTCTCTTAAGTATGCTTTTGCAGAAAATATGAGCTCATTACTTGCATCATCAAAAACTCATTTGCACTCTCTGGAATTGGCATATAGGTGAGAAAATTGTTCAGTGGAACTTGAGATTGTTCCAGACGAATACCTTATTGTTCATGTACTGCTTTGATTTTATTGGATTCCCAGAATTATATGTTGAGAACTTGAGATGTTACATTTAATTTCATTGGAGGTAATTTTGATTTGTGCTTTTGTTTTCTCCTGCAATTATAATGAATGCAATGGGCCTCTTGGAGGCAAATAAAGGCAGGCCTATGCAAGGAATTGTTGAACAAGTTCATGATGGCAGTACAATTCAGCTGTACTTGCTGCCATATTTCCAATTTGTTCAAGTCTTTGTTGCAGGAATTCAGGTGAGTGCACATCTAATTTGTGGTGTCTAAAACATACGATTATTTGTATTTGACATTAGATTTTACTGGTTGTCACAAAATTTAGTCTCCGTCCATGGGGGGAAGAGCTGCTGTAGAGGCAGTAGTGGAGCCTGACATCCCATTAGTTCAATCCACAGTAGTTCAGCCAGATGCTTTTGGCCGACAAGCGAAACATTTTACAGAAATTTGTGTGTTGAGTAGAGATGTGAGTGAGCTGTCCTGGATGTACCAATGTTAAATGCATAATGTGACAGCAGTGAGTCCTATTAGGCCATTGTCTCTGAATGTTTCCTTGAGATTTTTTTGCCAAGTATGTAGAGTGGAGTGTGAAAATTATGGAGGAAGATGCTAAAAGAAGGTTGAAGAATGCTGAGCTTCAAGCAAAGAAAGATAGATTGAGAATTTGGACAAATTATGTTCCTCGTGAGACAAACTCAAAGGCCATCCACGATCAGAACTTCAGTGGAAAGGTTGCCTTTTCCATTCAAGTCAAACAATGATATCTGACTGATAAAAATGTGTTCTCTGTTTTATTTATGTGTGCTTATCATTCATCTCTCCTAATTTCTGTAATTCTCATATTCTTGTTGCTTCACGAAATTTCTATCCAGGTGGTTGAAGTTGTCAGTGGAGACTGCATTATTGTGGATGATGATGCTGCTCCTAATGGAAGTCCAGCAGCTGAATGCCGAGTTAATCTTTCAAGCATTAGGTCTCCGAAGATTGGTAACCCCCGGAGGGATGAAAAACCTGCTCCCTATGCCCGTGAAGGTAGGGAGTTCCTTCGGACCCACCTTATAGGTAGACAGGTATGTGATCATGATGTGCATGTAGATGTATTCAAGTTGACTGGAAAGATGTATCTAATGATCAGATGCATTTATTTAGGTGAGTGTATCTATGGAATACTCGAGAAAGGTTGGCATAGCAGATGGGCCTGCCCCTGGACCTTCATCTGGCTCATCTGATTCCAGAATCATGGACTTTGGTTCAGTGTTTACCTTGACTTCATCCAAGGTAGATGCAGAGGATGTGACACCAGCTCCAACACCTGAAGGAAACTAGCCAGCTGGAATTAATGGTTTATTTGTATTTCAAGTGAAATTTGGTGGCATCATCGAGGTATAAAAGTTAAAATCTTCGACATTGTCTTATAAAGTGGATGCTTATTAGTTTGATAATATTAATGTATTCACATAATACAACTTTTTGCTATGTAAAAGATATAATGACAGCCTTAGATAGTTAGCATAAATTGTAGATGTTTATTCTACAAAATTACCTCAGAATGCACTCTATTTCTATGCCTTGTGCAGATGTCAGTTACGAGATGCAGAGTTGGCAAGCTATGAAAAAGATTATGTTATAAAAGAACTTAAGGAGAAGGATGTCAAACGTAGCAGGGGTGTTGAGACAGCTTGAAACACAAGCATTAGAGATGAGCCAACAAGAGAAGTTGTTGGTCAGTCCATTTTCATCATTGTTTTTTCTTGAAAAATTTGGTGTGGATGCCTCTTATAGCTTGCATACACAACAATTTACAGATGTTTTTTAGTGAATGTTCTCATTTCTTGAGTTTGCTCCTATCCATTTTAATGTGTTACATTAAATATCATTTACTTGCAATGATTTGTCATTTATAATATTTTTCCTTAGCATCCTGATAGGCACAAATCCTGCACAATTTTAGTATTTTGGTATCAACAGAGGTTGTTTAGATAGTTCCTTCAAGCTTCTGTTTTATTTTGTGTATCATCAGTATTGAAGTAATCAGATTGCATGGCCCTCTGAGAGTATTTCTGTGTTAATTTAGACAATGCAAGAAGAGTTGCGGTGAAGCACATTGAAGAATTTGTGATGGCGTTTTCAGATCCACTAACCTTCTTTGTTCCAGTAAAGCATCCTCTGCTCCAGCATCTTTAGCACAAGTTGCAGAAGCAGCACAAATACAAAAAGCAGGACATCTAAGAGATTTCAACCAAATTTGTAATTTTTTTCCTGGCAACATTGTAAAGTTTATTGTTTATCAATACAAAACTATTTATTATTGTTCTTTTTTCTATATATAATAAAATAGCTTTTATGGGAGGAACAAAACCGTCGACAAATCTCAATAATCTGTCGTTATCCATATTAAGCATGGTAGCAGCTGCCGTTTTTTTTTATTTTTTCGAAATCTGTACCGACAGATAAAATCTGTCACAAATGATTTAAAACCGTCGCAATAGGTATCTAACGGAGTCTAGACGAAACCGTTGCTAAACATTTATACCGACGACAGAAATCCGTCGCTAAAATACAATTGCGACAGAAATAAATCCGTCGGTAAAACTGTTGGTAAAGATATTAGTGACAGATTGTTATTTTTCCGTCGAAATGTCATTAGCGGCGCCACTTATAACGACCGGGCTGGCGGCGGAAAAAATCCGTTGATATAAACTTGTAGCGACAGTTTTAGGGCTTTTAGCGACAGATGTTGCCACCGATAAAAGCTATTTTTGTTGTAGTGGTAATCGATTACACGATACCCGAAGCTGATGGATATTCCTATCAGCGTGATTTATTTTCAGTTCCCAAACATATTTCTCTTTTTTACAAATCAGGCCTAAAAATTTTCACCCGAACACTTGATTACTTTTCAGTTTCCAAACAGTTGTCACCAATCAGAAAATATCAGTATGATTATTTTCAGGCTGATATAAATTTTCAACCTTTCACCTATCAGCATCCAAACGCACCCTAAGAGCAAGGTTCGAACCCCCGGGGACCTTAACAGGGAGAGAGGCTCTATCACCACGCCAATTGGTGGTCTGGCTGTTCATAAACTTTTCGGTATATATACAAGATAAGATCCTTTCTTAGAAGGGAAAAACGCCACCCTAATGATTTGTGCATTTAAAGAGGAATTACACTGCACTTTGAACCCGATGCCTCAATTACCCATCACTTGTTTACCCGATAGAAATTCCATAAATCTTTCACCTTTATCGCAGTTAGAAAAACAAATTATTTAGCCAAGTAGGCCATTTTTAAAAATCTGATTCTCAATCATCCTTAAATTTTTTCTTTCATGGCTCTCTTCAAGCCATTTTTTGAACCCTGCAATTGTTATATCCTAATTTTGCTCCTTTGTATTGGCTCTTGTATTGTTCGTTTTTTTAAAAAAAAATAAAAATCAATATATTGGCACATATCAGATCGAGCGTTAGATACTCCCGATGTACACCCTGCTAGATACCCTGGAACATACACTTAAAATGTAAGACTAAATACATGAAAATGGACGAGACCATAGATCAAAGGAATTGTGCTAATGGACGTAATCTCAATACTTAGAAGACCAAGGATGCGCCTGCCTTGTCTCCATTCCTGCTAAGGCTTGTGTCAAATAAAAAACTAAAAACAATGGTCTTTTAATGCGGCTACGTTTCATCCTCAATTCATAAATCAATGGGATCGATTCTAATGTTCTTCAAAGGTAATGTATGAAAAAAAGTGTTTTAATATATCAGAGGTTTGACATGTGTCGACCTAATTTAGTACTGTGAACTGCATCACATCTTACCAAAACATTGAAATCCTAATCTCATTGCGACTTGATTTTTCATGCTGTTTTACTCGACTTGGCTGTATTTCAGTGTTCAGAATGGTTTACCCTAAAACCGAGTCACCCATCGACTTATGCTGATGCGAATTCCTCACCCACTTTTACGGAAAACAATTGTCTAATCTCCTTTGGGAAAGGACCCATCCAAGTTTAATCTTTCGTCAAGAAGAAATTTCATCATCTCACCAACCATATAACCAATAATTAACTTCAAACCGTAGATGATTGTCTTATCTTCTTTCCTAGGATGCTTATCTGCTTCAACTCACCAACTCAAATTCTCCACTTTATATAAGCAGGCTCCCTAATTTACCTTCACACCACATCCACCCTATTCAATGGCAGATTCTCATATTTCCTTCAAAGTCACCTCCCTCTTCCTCTTGTCTCTCCTTGTACAGAGAACTTCTGAATCCTCGCTGAATGGCTTCACCTCCATCATCAGTTTCGGCGACTTGCTCGCCGACACCGGAAACTTGGTCTACTTACATAGAAAAGACCATGTTGGGCAGTTCCCTTATGGAGAAACCTTTTTCCATCATCCAACTGGCCGGTTCTCTGATGGTAGATTAATTATCGACTTCTTGGGTATATAAGTACATAGAGCCACATTTACATGAGCCTAGAACTTGCACAGTTTCAATTGAGCAGTGTCCCTTAGATATAGGGGGCAGGCGGGTTTGGCTGCCTATGCATCCTGTCTTTACATGCGTCGGATCGCAAATTCGCAATACGCCACATATTTTCTAATATGCAACCATCGCACACATTAATTATTTCCATATACATATACATCTTCATGTAATTTCCATTCAGCTTTATATATTGTTGATAACCCATAATGTTACATAAATGGAAGCATATAGAAGTTCATGTTTTGTTACTTACAACACAATTTCTACTAGATTTCGAGCAGCTGAAGCCATTGGTATTGCATACTTGCCTCCTTATTTGGCAGTGACACGGAATAAGGATATCAGTAGTGGTGTGAACTTTGCAGTAGGAGGAGCAACAGCCCTTGGGCCTGAGTTCTTTGCTGATAGAGGGATTGCTCGGGAGACAACTAACAACTCTTTGGCAATGCAAATTGGGTGGTTCAAGAAGCTTTTGCCTTCAATTTGTCGTGCACCCTCAGGTAAGTCCAAAGTACTTATTGGGCACAACGGGTTCAATACTTACATACGGTATAAATTGCTGCCAAACAGTTTAAGTGTACATACATCGATTATGCACCATCGATCTTGAAAATTGATGGCTCATATAAAAGTGGCATACAAGGGGACTCGGGAGTGTAATTCTTAAGTGCATTTGAATTTTATGCTCACTCCCAAAATGTGGCCCCATACAAAAACTAAGACTGTTGCGCATGTAAGATAACGAGCTAGTCCATATTTTACTTGATCTGGTTTGGTAAGTAATGCCATTTACTTATTCCTACTTAATATTAAAATATACATTTTTACCAAATACACCCCCCAGAAACCCATGTTCATTATATACATGAGAAATAGCAAGGGCATAATCAGTCAAGGGTGGCAAAATATCTCGTCCTTTGTGAAATTCTATATTTTTCTCAAATCAAATTGATTAAACAAATTGAAAATAAAAGTTAGGGGGTTATTAGCTGGTGTGTGTGGAAAAGCCAATCTATACACTGTGCATTTATAGTAGTTAGATAGATTAGATTCAGATATGGGATTGGTGTCCGCGAGAAGTTATTAGCTGCGCGCTGTGCATGGGAAGAGTGTGACCCATTGGTGATGAGCACACTGTTCCCCCTGCGCGGCGTGTAGCCAATAATTTTCCGGTGTCCGCCGCCTACTGGTGGGTGGGCATAAGTATTCTTTTTTAGTAATGCTTATCTCCCACTTTTTTTTATCACGGTCAACCTAGTGTGGTGGAGCAAGCAAATATTATTCAATGCACCTTGCTTGCCATGTCGGATTTGACACAAACTGTTGATCTTGAAAATCAATGGTCTCCCTTTTGCACTAACGTGGGCTAACCTGTACAGTGGTGCAAATGACTTGTGTCACGCCATTCGCACTGACTAATTTCTCCATCGCAAGCGTAAACTGTGGACCTGATAAGTCCCACGCAAATAGTCCAATTATTTGGAATTGAAGGAGGGATTAACAATCCGGATTTTGTGGCTACAATCAACCATAAAGCCCGTCTGACCCACCTTTGAAATCAAATTTTGAAATCATGTGGTATATTTTTTGTTCATCGAAAAAAAAATTCTTGCAGGGCCAGTATGTGCTTCCAATTTTTCCCCCTCTTGCTTAAGTGAATCTTGTGCAATTGTTTAAGGAAATTAGATGTACAAATTTAGTATCTTCTATTTTCAAGTCACAAAGAATTAATTTTTTGAAAATCCGATCTGCTGTATTAGGATTTTGAAATTTATAATCAATTTTTTAAAATCTCCGCCCCTGATCGATTGGATAATCAACCAAAGAACGATTACCAGAAATCTGATCTGCTGTATTCTCAGTTTAATTATTTATTTGATTGTTTACTCGTGTCAAATAATTTCACATCTGGTTCTGTATACATAAACTGGTTCTTATCTGGTATGTGCTATGTATACTTTAAGTAGTCTCAAGCTGGGAAGTAAAAAACTAGGAATGCTATTCAAATTCACTATGCAAAAGAGCACTATTTTTCCACTAGATACATTGTCTTCAAAAGGAATTTCTAAACTATTTTATGGTGACTCATAACAGACTGCAAAGACATATTCAAAAGCACACTCTTTATGGTTGGAGAGATAGGCGGCAACGATTACAACTACCCGTTTTTCCAGGGATGGCAAATTCAGCAAGTCGAAAGCTTCATACCTGAAGTTGTTAGTGCAATCGAATCTGCCATTGAAGTGAGTAGCATTTAAAGTTAAAACACTCGAATTTCACTAAATTTTCAATCTACTAAGGTCTTGTCTTGTCGTAATCGACTTCATATGCCAGGCATTGATCAAACAAGGGGCTACTACACTGGTGGTACCCGGGAACCTTCCCATTGGATGCAATGCTGTGTACCTCACCAAATTTCAAAGCTCAAACAAGAAAGACTATGATGAAAGCACTTGCTTGATCAAGCTAAACGATTTTGCAGAGCGTCACAATCATCAACTAAAGATAATGCTTGACAAAATGCGCCAACGACACCCTGAAGCAACAATTGTGTATGCAGATTATTACAATGCTGCTATGCATGTTTATAGTTTTCGTCGAGTACTTGGTGAGCACCAAATTCAATATGCTGAATATACATCTTCTCATTACATTTTTTAAAAGAGTCCTATTAGTACGTGCTCCAACTCAAGAGCATTGGCTTTCACTGAGACATTCCAGGCCATTGAATTTAGATCCAACGGCATGTGTTGTTAGATGCGGTCGGCAGGTTGTCACTGCCTGCCCTCCCCCTATAGCACTGTCACATTCCGATCTGACGGCTCATGGCGGCTTAGTGCATGCAGCAACGCATGAACTTGGCAGATAATAACTATTTCCTACTTAGATAATCATTTGCGCATAACCTAATAATCAGTTTGAATTTCAGGCTTTGGCTGTATATGGAAAATGTGTAGGAATCTGCTGTACAAATATCATTTCCCGGGGGCTAAGGGCATGTTGCGGTAAGGGAGGTTCTTACAATTACAATGCTTCGGTGCGAGCATGTGAGACACCCGTCTTCCTTCATCAGTTGGGATGGCCTTCATCTGACAGAAGGTGCCTACAGGGGAATAGCCATAATTCTAATGCTTGAACTGAGAGCAGTTCTTCCTATCATTGGACCACATCAAAATCCAGATGTCAATTGGGAATGAATTACATATACAAGTCAGATTTGTTTCGTGGCATGTATCTAGATTTTTCCGTCGCTACAGACCAATTTTCTTGTAGTGATATTGTTATAGCTTTCATCTTAAATATAAGTTCGAGAGAGCCTTCTAAGTCACTGCTTATTTCTTAGCTGGAATTGGTGGAATGTGCACATGGACCGGATCTGGGCTTCTTGCTAGACGTAACATATATTCATACTATAATGTATTCATGATGGTTGGAAATGGTTTTCAAAAGCCTTGTAACTATCCCAGATGCATTTTTCATATGACATTGTAAAGGATCCGTTGTAGTTCTCCAATGCATTCTTCATAAAATGATTTTATAAAATTAGGAGTGTTACAAGTTCAATCGGTTGCATATCCGCATTGCTTATGTTGAAACTTGTCTGAAACACATGCAGAGCATCCAGAGTATCTTCTTTAGCCAGATCCACGATGAGCTTGCATCCCTTATATGAGGCATCTAAAGGATTGCATGCGAGTAGCATATCCCAATTTGCTTCCTTCCCCTTAGGCTTATAGTTCTTAGAATGCCTTTTTATCTTTCTGTCTGTAAATAGAGAGTAGTACGAATTTGACTTCCATGTATCTTAGTTTTACTTTAACTCTATGCTCTTGTTGTAAAACTTCTCAATGTATATTAAGGCACCTTTACTTTCCCAATTGGCTTGTACACTTATCTCTTCAAAGTTACCATGCACCCTTGTATGTTTCCATCAATCCAAAATTGTGATGCACTTTAACTGCACCCTCACTTCTAAATCAAATATTAACCCTTTCCACTCTCCCATTCTTCGATCCTTCAGAACTTATACACTTAGAACATGTCTTAGTTAAATTCTGAATCTAAAAGAATAATTAGCTCAACAACCACAATTACTCTATCGGCTGGCCCTTCGGCTAGCCGACAGGCACCTACACCTAAATCTCTATTTTCATGCTAACTAGATTCCATCCTTTAGGACTAGATTTCCAGCTGTATTCCTTCCCAGATGGAAACTCCAATCCCAATTCATCAATATCTCAACTCCAAGACCTTAATTAAGAATCCTGAAGGCTCTACCAAGCAATGTTCAAAAACTCAAGACTCGGACTCCGACTCGGAATGCCACGGAGTCGAGTTAACTCAGAGTCTTGATGGAGTCACGATGGAGTCGTGCAATTCAAGCATTTCATTTTTACATACAAGAAAATATTTTTTGTGATAAAAATAAATAAAATAGTTCATATATTTGATCCTAAATATCAAAGATGAACATGCATCCCATAGAATGTTTGATTTTAATGACAAAATTAAATACAAGAAGTAATATGTCCTCAAATAACAAAACAATAAGTTATATTTAACCCATCTTGTCAAAAGATTTTTAGTGAAAATTATTTCTATAAATCCTAATCAAAGTGTCCTTTTAACAGGAAATTATTTCATATATCACTTGCCTCTGTTACTGGAACATCCAGCCAAGCAAAGTTCTCTTCATCAGACATGACAAATTCTTTTGAGTTTAATATTGAAACCCATTATTCTTCAGCATTGTCTAGCAAAATACTATCTAGATTGGTTGGGTAATAGTGTGAAGCAATATTCCCTCTAAGATGTTTATCTCGAAATCGCAAATTGTAGTGCACAAAAACTAAGCGGTCCAACTTTTCTTGCTTTAGTTGATTTTGCTTTTTTGTAAAGATTTGATCAAAAGTACTCCAGTTTATTTCACATCAAGAAGATGAACAAATCTGGTTTAACACTCAAATTGCAATGTGTTGAAGGCTTGAGGTTCTCATTCCATGCGATTCCCACCATGGTACTAAAGAAAAATTCAAGTGGTTAATGCTAAGTAAGAAGTAAAATATGACTAACTATGAATTGGCGATGAAAAACATGTCAATGAATTCACCTGGGCTAACTTTTTTCGGCCTCTTATCGCTATGTTAGTGCCAAAGTCACCTTGTGCATTTAGAAAATCACTAATATGATTGAAGAGCAAAATGAAGACATAAATAGACAAACGTAGCATATATCTATATGAAAGTATGCAATATTTCTTATGTGCATGACTTTGAAATGTCAGTCAAAAGAAGAAGTGCCCCTCATTTTCTTTTTTCAGAGTATCGTGAAAGTTGATATGGGCCTGTAATACAACTGTTGCAAAGTAAAAAGTGCACAAAATTTAAAAACCCATGTCATATATCACCAAGAAATGCATATATCGCCGATATTTTAAAAAACCCAAAAACGAAGACTACCAGATATCGTTTTACAGGTAATTGGACGATATCTGTATATTGACAAGGTATTGGTAATATCTTGCCAATACAGCATTCCATGGGTAGAACTAGAATACAGAAGGACCCCATTACACATAAATGGATAACAAAACTCCAAGTTGAATATTAAAAAAATAAGCATTTTTCTTCTTCCATTGCAAATATCCAAAAAAACTTTGTCCTATTGTACTGAAAAACAACTCAATTTGTACCAATAAAGAAGAATTTAAAAAATAAAAAAAGAAAATAAAGTAGTAGCTAACCCCTCGAATAAGTGTAGAGCTCGTTTCCAAAACATAAAAAAATAGAAAGTCCAGAATGCAAATTGATGAGCACATGTTGGACGGGTGCAATCACCATCTTGATGGCTTGATGCCAACAAAATAAAACTAAAAATAAAATTCAAATCATCGCAACACAATCTGTTATTGTTCAGAGATGGAAATGGATTGGATGAAAAAATGGTAGTTGCCACTCAGACTACTGTTGTGACCTGAAAGGATCACAGGGTATTAGATCGTCAGAGAAGAAGAAAGAACAAAAGTAAACTAGAATAACTTGATTGATTGCATAATGAGGAAGAGGACGAAGGTCCCCTTATAAAGACATAAGGGAGGCATGACTCCTAGGGCGCGCCACTATTTGGGCTGCTAACGGGCCAAGCTTACAAGCATTATTCCACTAACTTATACGAAAGCAAATCTACTCCTAATCGTAGATACCCCATCATGATATCCGGCATGCTGACATGTGTGTGATGACGTCCTGGGCCTGACATCACAACAATCCACCATGCTCCGTTGTTGGCCTTGTCCTCAAGGCGACCCTCCGGAAAACGAGCCATGATGTCGTCTTCCAACTCCCATGTAGCATCTTCTAACGGTGTACCACGCCATGCAACCAAAATGTCCATAGTAATGCGATCAGACCTCTGTACCTGGCGTTTGTCAATGATAGACGCCGGAATAGGTGTGTCCGAATCTGCCGTGGCCTGAAATTAATGGAAAAGGCCCACCAATAGTCATAGACGTGGGGTCACCCACAAACCTTCGTAGGCATGAGATGTGGAAGACAGGTGGATGAGCGATTCCGGAGGCAAGGCCAAACGATAAGCTACTGACCCGACTCGCTCCACCATAGAGTAGGGTCCATGATAACGGGGTGCCAGCTTGGCCTGATCTGTTCGAAATAGAGAAGTCTGGCGCTAAGGAAGGACCGACACATAGACCAGATCGCCAACCTGGAACTCCCTATCCGTGCGCCTTTGATCATATATCTGCCTCATGCAATTCTGTGTTGATGCCAAATTAGCCTTTAATTGCCAGAGTACCTCATCTCGCGATTGAAGCAGATAATCAACCTTCGTAACCCAAAAACGCTGAGGTACATAAGAGAGAATTGAAGGTGGGGGTCGATTGTAGACAACTTCAAAAGGTGTAATGCCAGTCTGGGTATGGTAGACCGTATTATATGACCATTCAGCCCATAGAAGCAGCTGTAACCATTTGCGAGGCTGGTCCTACAACAAATTTGGCTTTTAACGAAAATTGTCGCTAAAAGTCTTAATATGTCCCTACGGCTCTGTATCGGCAGATTGTTTATGCCGCTAGTCCTGTTGTTATAGGTGGCGCCGCTAATGACATTTGGACGGATTTGTTTCTGTCGCTAATGCCTTTACCGACCAATTTTTTCGACGGATTTGTTTCTGTCACAAGTACATGTTAGCGACGGTTTTCTGCCATCGGTATAATCTTTTAACGACAGTTTTGAACATGGACTCTAGACCATTAAATACCTATTGCGACAGTTTTAGCGCATTCGTGACAGTATTTATCTGTCGATACAGACTTCGAAAAAATAAAAAAAATAGCAGCTTTATGCTGCTACTATGCTAAATACGGATCACAATCATTATTCATAAATGCAAAAGATATCCTCATATATTATTCATATAGTTTATTTCCGTCACTAATGTTATACTGAGAAGTAAAAAAAATTGCGGCCTTCTTGCCGCCAATTAAAGCTATTTTCACTATGAGAAAAGGACCATAAGAATAAAATTTGTATTGATAAAAAATAACTTTACAATGTTGCCAAAAGATTATAACTTTAACATAAGTGAAAAGTGAAGTAGCAAAAAAAAACATGACTATAGAATGAGTTATTTTCTGTGCTTCTACGTACATATATTTTGATAAGTCGTACATCAGCAAGGCACCTAGGCTCACACAGGAAGCATCATCACTTATAGAACCAACCCAAAACTTCAAGGCCATATGGTCCAAAAATGCAAAACCATAAGCAGTCAATCCACTCCATTATATCCTGAAATTAAATCCATGGACGTTAGTCTCTGTTCCCAGAATTTTAATACGTCATACAAATCTAAACAATAATGCTACTTCTCTCCCTTTTTCGCCTACGATTTATCCCCTTATTGTAGATATGTTGGTCTACTTCAGCACATCTCAATAACTCTTCATCACATGACATGCATAGATAAGCTGCAGCTGGCTAACTAACAAATTTTCTATGCCAAGATGGACATATAAAATGTAAACTTCAACAGATACAACAGACAAGACTTTCAACTCCCATATCTGAAAATATAAGCCTTTCGGTATATTATTTCTGCCTTTTTGTCTCCAAAGAATAAAATTTTTCTTTGATACACAGGAACAATTGGGAAATAAAAAATGGTAAAACTAAGAAGAGAATAAGGTACCTTTGATAAAAGAAACATATAATGACTGCTGAAAATCTTCAACTGGTTTCCGGCATTGGAAACAACTTCTCTATCATCCTATTTGAAAGTATCCTGTAGGGATCCAATTCCTTTCGCATCTTATTGTAAGCATCCACAGGGAAATGCTTCCTCATCCTTGCCTGAAGTGCTGCAAGTTCCTCCTTGTCCTTAGACACCCGCATCATTGAAGCACATCCACTCAACAAAGAGCAGAAGAGGCACTCTAATCCACTTAATTATATAAAACAAAAGCCATCCAGTTGATTCAAATGTTACAAGTTGCTCTTCACATTCACTTTGAGGGCAATAAGGAGCTTAATTATTCCCATTATCATTAATAGAAGAAAGAATTATACAATAAAACCACGTAATACCAACATTAAGCCTTCCATGTAGATGTTGAACAAATATAACTTTTCACATAGTCATGTATAAGGGGGAACATCAGACATACAAGATCTAATTTTTACCACACATATAATGTGATAGTACGGTTCTTGAAGGAGACACCCTTCCTTTACTTCATACCTCAATCTTTGCCCAATGCTCAAAAGCAGAATATTCATCCCACAGTTGACTTTGTGTCAAATGCCTATAATGGAAGAACTCATCTGTTATCTCCTTCCTTTGCCGAGCATCAGTGTTTGGCAAATACATTATTATACCCACGTGAAGAATAAATTAAATGAAAATGTATGTTTATACACCAAAAAAAAAAATTAACTCATCCTATAAATGCTGAGAAAAAACTTATCAAATCTATTTCATAGTAAGATTTAAGTTTTAAAGGTCCATTCATTTCGAATATAGAAAAGTCACGTCATTTAGCATCATGATAGATTTGTTCATAATTCTGTTCAAAGTCAGTCAATCTAAATAATTCAGTACATTATTATCATTTTAACCAATATTCTGCCTTGTTAGTACTAATGAAAAATGAACGTACAAATTTCGCCTTTAATGATAGAAACATTGGTAGCATTAGAGACCAATTTTGCACATAGAAGAAAAAAAGAATCTCAAAACCAAAAGAAGAAAGATAATACATCCCAATTTGGCATGAAAGAATCCTGACATTTTTAAAATTGTCCTTAAATTTAAAAGTATAAAACTGCAAAGACTAACAATTTGTGAACCTTTGTACCAAAAAAAAACTTAAGAAACTTATACAACACTGAAAGAATTAATACCCCTGTCAAATATCCAACAATTATAACATCAGTATGTTAATACTAACAAAACATAAAAGTCCATGAAGCTCATATCACTTAACGAGCCCCTGTTGTACTTCTTCATACATTGACCCACGTTCCGGCAGTGGGGATGGAGTAAGGGTGGTTAGCAAGAATTCTACATTTTTCTGTAGCTGATACATCTGCTGAATCTGCCATGGGAGAAATTGTGCATACTCCTTGCATGAAGGTGGGACCAAGTTGGGATTATAAGTTTGTCTCCAGACAGTAGCCAAATAAATTTGGTCCCATTTTCACATGGTAGTTCCGTAGTTCCCTTTTACCATAAATTCATGAACCTATTTCCCATTTTATGTTTTTTATGATGAATATAATTATTTTTACTATATTTATAACTTTGTTATTTAGCTTATGCCTCTCATCCACCATATTTTAGCACCACATTTCTCACTGAATGCATATAACGCGGAGTTTGTTTTTGTTGTTGCATGAAGGTTGCCTTAAGCTTATATTTAATGGGACGTAGTTAATGTAAGTTCCTAAGCTAAGTAAGTTACTTATTGCTGTTATGAAGTATACAATGCTTTTTGAACTCTGAACATTTTGGAGCAACCAATGTTTTTAGGAGACATTACAGTTAGGCTGTGTCTGTGATATCTAGCGCAGACGGACAAGTAGCACATCAAGGATGTGCATTTTCTGAAACGCATGTCTCAACAAGGCTGCTACCACCTAATAACGGATGTCCTTTTTGCAAGTTCATAAAAAGAGAAAGATTTCCACAAGATTGAGAGATTTAATTTTCATGGTCAACCAACACTTTTTTTAAAACTCATGGAGATCACCAACATACACCAAAACATAGAGATGTAACATTAGCGAACAATACCAAATACATGATAACTGCGATTATGCCAGGCGGCGTAGTTGCTGAAATTTGTTTCTATGTTCTTGGTGGTGAACTTTAATTCTTCCTCTGCAGATATATTCTTCAGTCCTGCCACAAACCTTCAAATACCAAAAATTACATTATCAAATCACTCAGCAACTCCATAGTGTTTTTCAATGCAGAATTAAAGCACCAACCAAATTACCTCCTGTAACTCCACCACCAAGAGATCCAAATACAAATTTCAGCATATAGATCCAAATACAATATTCAGTCATAAGGAGATAGATCCAAACACACTCCAACAAAAAGCAACACGCCAACTTCCCTCTCAGCATTTTGTCGAACAACAACCGTGCAATAAAAAAAATCATCAAGTAAACACAAAATCAAGAGGCCACCGTTGGGTCAGATAGCCAAGAGGCGTGCTGGGTGGCCGGAGAAAGTCTTGCAAATCACCGGTGCCCGTTTGGAACCCTAGTCACCTCCTAAATGCGTTTAGAGTCGTCGCGGCCTCATCCACCTCAATCAGTCAGCATGAAAAAAGGGGGAAATGTCAGCAACAAATGGGAGGCGGGTAGCAGAAGAGGGAAGAATGACTTCCTCAGCCAATAGGGTGCCATAGACCGACCTTGAGCGGATTGGGAAGGGCAGTGGAGGTGGTGGAGATGGAGGGGGAGGATCACGTCTTCTACTTCTTCAAGGCCGACTCCGACGAAGCCTCGTCATCGACCGCCTTGCCGGATTAATCAATATGGGATTGAGGGAAGAGATTGAGGAATAGCCTCTTCCTCCAGTGAGATTGAGTCGATTGACCAAATGAGAAACAGCAGGTTAAGGTTTTTTTCTGACAGAATTTTTACCGCAAAAAAATCTGTCGAAATTAACATCTTTATACCAACGGACATTTTTCCGTCGAAGCTATCCCTCGTAATAAATATCAATACCGACAGATGCACATCCGACGAAAATAATCCGCCGTTAATCTCGTTCCTTTTACGACAGATTTATTTCTGTCGCCAATAATAGATATTATCAACATATTTTTTCTGTCATAAAAAAATCTGCCGTTAAAAGCCAATTTTGTTGTAGTGACACCTTAAATACTACTCCAAGTATCTGTTTACCACCTCGGTTTGGCTATCAGTCTGTGGGTGATAAGCCGTGCTCATGTGAAGTGCTATGCCCTGAAGAGCAAAGAACTCGCACTAGAAATTAGAGAGAAATACCTTATCGCGATCGGACACAATAGTCCTAGGCATGCCGTGTAGCTTAGCAATGTCTCTCACATAGACTTCCGCCAACGTCGTAGCAGTGAAGGGATGGCTCAATGCACAGAAATGGGCATACTTCGATAGCCGATCCACAACAACGAGGATGACTGATTTCCCTTGCACGACCGGTAGCGCTTCGACAAAATCCATCGAAACATCTTCCCAAACCTGATCTGGAATAGGAAGAGGTTGTAGCAGGCCTTGGGGAGAAGTGGTGGCCGCCTTTGCTCTTTGACAAGTGTCACAAGTGGCCACATAGTCTTGGATGGCGCGTCGGATTCCAGGCCAAAGAAAACTTTGGCTCACCCTCTTGTAAGTCTGGAAAGTAGCCTCATGACCCGCCATCAATGTATCATGGAAATGGGAAATGATGCGTCGGCGCAAATTGATAAGCATAAAATATATACATTTATATGCCTTATTTACCTATATGCTAGTGTAGTTTTTATAATAAAATATGAATAAAATGGGTTATTTGTGATTAGGATAGTAATTAGGGGATTAATAATTAATTTACTCTAATTAACTATTTTAGATGCATTAAAGAATTTAAGGAATCATATTTTTATTATGCGTCTAATTTTAGTTTGGTTTTGTTATTGCAGGTTTAAAAATGCGAATTGCAGATTGGTAGCACACGAGTGTATTAGGCGTGTTTTGAAGTGCCAAAGTACCTCGGAGCTAAAATCATGCGATGCAAAGATCAAAGCCGTTGATGTTCATTGATGAAGAAGACGGGTGTGAAATTAAAGTACGGACGTGCAGATTTGATCCAGCAGTGGAGATCGTTACGACGGGTTTTAAAGAGAAAGAAAAAAAATATAAAGGAATTGAACCAGCTGGTCCGGTTTGGGTCAAAGAAAAAAATAAAAAAACAACCCGAGCCATCGGCTCGGGTGTCGAACAGAACAGAAAGACAGAGCTCGAGCATCGAGCTCCGGCGGAATGATACTGGCGAGAGGCTGGCGGCGGCAATGACTTTCACGGCGAGGGCAGAGACTGCGGCTAATGGAGCTTGAAGGCAACCCTGGATTGCACCGGCATGACAGAGGAGTCACGGCGATTCGGCGGTCATTGGACAAACGGCGATGACTTCGATGGAGGAGTTGGAATTGACGGCCATGGCGGCGGAACTCGAGACGACGGCGGAATTGGAGGGCGTCTGTTGCAGAAAACAGAGCATCTGAGCTTGGCGGTCATCGGAAGCAGCTGGGGCTCTGGTTTTCGACGGCGGAGCTTGAGAAAGCAGTCATCAGACAAAGGCAGCGGTGGCCACTGGCGCGACGACTTCGACGGAGGAGACGACGGTGGCTTTGATTTCACGGCGGATTTGGAAATAGAACTGAGGCGTGCTCGATTGGGACTTTCTGAAAACAGAGTCGTGCTTAGTTTTGAGACGGATTTGGGTTCATCCAAATTAGAATCAGAAAGAAGGAGGATTCTCTTGATTTGCCTATAAAAATCGAAGAAGAGGAGGATCGAAAAGATGGATTTTTGGGGGCGAAAAAGAGGACTGTGCTGGACTCTGTTTTGAAAAACAAAACAGAGCTTTTGTTGTGGTTTTGGGTTGTGTTTTGGTGTGATTTCGGTCAGAAATCAAGAAGGAAAAGGAAGATAATCGATTGGAGGAGAGAAGGGGAAGAGAATTGCGAAGAAAAGTGAAGATTTTGTGCTGATTTTTGGTGATGAACAGTGCTGCTACAGTAACCTGGGCATTTGCTACAATGCCGTCGAGTTGAGGAAGACGATGAATAGTATTCTGTAAATAGTGTTTCTGCTGCTACAGTACCCGTGAATAGTAAAACTGCTACAGTGTTTTCCGATGCGATTTTTCCCAAATTTGATTTTTCTTATTAATATGAATAGCTAAATCTTTTATCAAAGCTAGAGGTGACATTATTTGATTGGTATTTTTACATCTATAAAGAAGTGTTTTGAATACTTATTTGGTTGAATGCGATGTTTTGATAAAGTCATAATTTATACAATTATTTGATTTGTCGTTAACGTAAGGTACGACAAATGCTTATAATTCCCTGTGATTAGTAGACTGAGCTTATTAATGATAAATATTCAATCAATATTTTTATGTTAATGGTTATGATGAACGTGAATGAAATATCTTCTGATTAGGTCAAATCATTATTTGAATCTAATTGCGTAATTAAATAGACGTAGAATATTGATTAAATAATTGATCCTCGAAGCTTTGATATCTCTCATCGATTATCTTTCCTATCTTTAATTAGTTTTAATTGAATTTTTAATCGTCATTTTAGTAGATAGTTAAATTACAATTTCTCTACAAAATTTCGAGATAAGAACTTTAATTTGCTAAGCTAAGTAGTTTGAAATTAGTTAGGAATAATTCTACATCATTCCCCGTGGTTCGACCTTGGACTTACCGAGTATATATTACAATTTGTCAACCTATTTTGGGGTTAGACCACAAATCTCCCGTGTCTGGCATCCATAACCTTCCTTTCCACAATAAGATGTCATCATGCCACGTGTAGGAAGGCTCATCCGCAGCCTGCTTCTGAATGTGCGCGATCAAGCGCTAGGTGTATGGATCATCCCTATATGCCTGCTAGAGGTCTGAGAGGAACGGACAACTCGATACGGATAATGTCATACATGTGCTCCGGTTGTCCAACGTGAAAGAGCATCGGCAACTGTGTTCTCAGACCTATTTTTATAGATAATTTCATAGTCATACCCCAGTAATCTGTTGCTACGTTGGTGTTGATACTCGTTCTAGAAAATATTTAAGAGGCTGATGGTCTGTGCTGATGGTGAACCGGCGCCCCAGCAAATATGGCCGCCACTTCGTCACAACATGAACAATGGGTAGCATTTCTTTTTCATATGCCGATAGAGTCAACGAGCGGCCTAAGAGTGCTTTGCTGAAGAAGGCCACATGTCAGTCTTTTTGCAAGAGGACCGCCTCCAGGCCCGTGTCTGAGGCATCCGTTTTCACCACAAACGGAAGATTGAAATCCGGCAAGAGTAGTACTATCACGCCCTGGGTACCGCCCGATCCGAACCAAAAATGGTCCAAGAGTCGAACCGGCACATGGGGGCGACATTAAGAGATATGGCGGAAGACTTATGCCCCTCTTACGGGCGATCTCACTAACAGAGTTACGCATAAACAGTTTTGAGCATGAGTAAATAAGAGAAATAAATGTAGAGTCTAACTCAAAGTAGATCGACAAGTCATCAAACCCACAAGTATAATTTTGAGCCAACACACCGTCTCGAATCAAAAGGGTCTATAAATCTCAACATACCAAATATAACAACTCCAAAAGATAAACTAATTAAGTCTAAGGCATCCATGCCCAATCCCGCTCTCTCTACGATCGCTCTTCAAATAGAGGATCCTGTCCGTCTGCGTGTCGCCCCACGCTGTCAAATAGAGGATCCTGTCCGTCATGCATTCATATCTCGTAAATTCACCCTGCATATCCAAAATAACCAACACATGGTATAATCATGCATTTATATCTCGTAAATTCACCCTGCATATCCAAAATAACCAACACATGGTATAATCATGCATTCATATCTCATAAATTCACCCTGCATGTCCAAAATAACCAACACATGGTATAAGCATGCATAACATCGCAATAAGCATGTATCATCATAATGGTGAATGCCTCCATCAAGGAGTAACACAATCTGCCACTAAAACGGGACACAATTAAGGCCACGAAGGCGTATCATGGTCCGGTTCCTACACAGGAACAAGGGGGTTGTCAATCCTAAGTGCTGCTCGCTCTGGACAATCCTGGCCAAGGATGCCCGAATCTCACGAAGAGAAACTAGAGCAGGTGTATTCGCCCTAGGTAGTCTCCTGCGGTGGGGGAGAGCCCAAATCTCACGAAGAGAAACTAGAACACGTGGTAGCTGGTACACAAAAGCATACCATCCGGGTGCTCAGTGTCCGATTTTTGACATCTCAATAATCTTCGCAAGGCAAGTACACAACTCGCTCCCCATATATCTCAATCAAAACTCAACCCAGGAGGGAACGAAATCGAAAACATGTCCTTTCGGACCAACCAGTTTCGATTAATCCATCGATCGATTATTCCGACATACTATCTCACACATTGCATACAATCGATTAATTCCGTTTAAAAAACGATAAAACTTCATCCATGAAGTCCGATACATGATGCATGCTATCATGGTACATCCGTGAGCAATCTACGTGGGTTCTAACATATGGAACGTGCTCCCAATCCATCCCCTCATGCATCATAATCAAAGCATAGATCAACTACAATATCATGATAAACTCCTAAATATGTGTGTGTTCATGCACATTCTAATCACATGGCAATATGCTTTGACATAACCTCATAAGACATTAAATGCATTCTTAAATCCCATTTCAAATCACAATTCTTAATAAAACCACACTTGACATAAAAGAGTACATCTCATAGTTCACAATATCATAACTTTGCCAGAAACATGCTTATTCAAAAAGATTTCACCATGATATAATTTCAATATTAACATGTGTCGTTATCAACATGTGCAATAATATCACATACCGTACTTAGCTTAATCCATCCATGTAGAGTTGAAGGCTTACTCTTTTACCATACAATAAACCATAATATGCTCACCTCAATTACTCATAAGCAATATGATTTACACATTAATGATGCATTTCATAAGCCATTTAACCTATATTTATGTTGGCGTTTGATTAGAATTAGGGGTACTTTAATGTAGTTTTTGGTTTTTATAGGAAAACAAGAGTAAGATGCAATAATGGGGTAAAAAGTAACTTTAATATTTAAATCTTTATAACTTCATGCACAGATATCAGATTAGATCGATTCAAAATTCATTTTAAAGTTCACGAAGTCAGCTTTCAAGAGCCACAAACCACACTCAATTCGGAGTTCAGAGTAAAAAGTTATACTCATTTGAAAATCGGGCTGTAAATCAAAACCGAGAAGATGATCGCGGGTCATATCTCCCATTTTCAAAATTTCAAAAACCGAGACTCTATTAACACATCTTGAAAGCTTAATACATACCTCAAATATTAATAAAAATTCATCAAACATTCTAGAACATATCCACATATCATTCTAAGATGAAACCCTAAGAAATCATAGCAAAAGATTAGCATTTATTAAACCCACCATTAGAGCCCTAAATAAGAACACTCATTCAAGTAAAACTATTAAAACAAACCATTCACTACCCAAAATTGATATTAAAGAACCCATTACCTTGATTTGATGAGAGAAACGTTGAACACCTTTCAAACAAAATAATTTTATATTAATAGTCTATTAATCATTATTAAGCTTTGAAAAATAAATGCTAAACCTTAGATCTAGGGCCTTTTAAAAACATAGACATATGATTTTGAAGATTAGGCTTAATAGATAAGTATAAAACAGTAGTTTTTATGTTTTCAAAATTGATTAAAACATTGAATGAATCAAGATTAAAAAATGATTAAAAGATTTTTAAAGAAAATAACAAAGATTAGGCTAAATATCTTTAATCCCTTCCTCTTTAAGCAAGGGGAAAGAGGCTTCTAATTCTCCCAGCTAAGCCTTTTTCCCAAATTAGGAAAGGGCACAGCACTTTCTTTTTATAAAAAAAATTTGAGGTAGCCCTAAATAAAGTTTGGGGTAAGAATAAGGTTTTTAGCTAAAATTGGATAATTTGGCAATTTTAATTCGAAATTAAGTCCAGAAAATTCTGAAAATTTTTGTAATGACTTTCTGTAATGTCTGGGGAATTTTGGTCATAAAAGCCTAATTTTTGACGGCGGGGCCCGCAGGGTCCCGTCAGCCCTAATTTTCGGAAAATTAGTGAAAAATCTGAAAAAAAAATTCTAAAAATGCAGGTTTGATCTAAAATCACTTGAAACTCATTATTGTGAAATCAGTTTTGATTAAAACCATTGTAAATTCATTTATTTTCGAAAACAACCGAGTTAAATCGAAAATCACTTAAACCGCATAATTAACCAATGACTACTATTAAAACAAACCGGTTCAAAGGTTAGGGTCCTTACAAGTACAGGCATTGTGACCATGGCCTGTTTCATGCGATTAAATCCGCGAAGGCCTTTGACACATATGAGCGCGAGCCAAGATGTCATAGCCAAAACTTTGGCTAGATCAGTGGCCACCCCGTTGTGAGCAATGAGATGGCCCAAGTACTCCACCTGTTTGCTTCCAAAAAAGCATTTTGAACATTTAAGAAATAATGAATTCTCTCGTAAAGTAGAGAAAACCAACCTCAAATGATCCAGTTGGGACTCCCACGACTTGCTGTATATTAGAATATCATAAAAAAAGACCAAAACGAACTATCAGAGAAAGGGACGAAAAAGGTCATTCATCAAACTTTGAAATGTCGCCGGCGCATTTGTCATGCCAAAAGGTTTGACTAGGAACTCAAAGTGACCATAGTGAGTGCGAAAGGCCATCTTGTGCACATCCAACAGTTGCATCCGAATCTGATGGTACACATAGTGTAAGTCGAGTTTGCTAAAAACCATAGCACTAGCCAACTCGTCCAATAATTCTTTGATGATTGGGATAGGATATTTGTCTTTAACAGTAATAGCATTCAAAGCACGATAGTCTACATAGAACCTCCATGTCCCTTCCTTCTTGCGCACCAACAGAACAGGTGAAGAAAATGAACTAGTACTAAGTTGGATGATACCTGATGTCAGCATGTCCTGTACCAATTGTTCGATCTCTGTCTTTTGAAAGTGTGGATAGCGGTACGGACGGACATTAGCCAGAGCAGCACCAGGAAGAATGGGAATAGAGTTGTCATGGTCTTTGGCTGGCGGAAGGCCAGTCGGCTCGGAGAAGAGATCCTGATGTTCATCCAACAGGAGGCGCATGTCCTCCAGAATATCAGCCTGTTCAACATCCACACTTCCCGTTGCTGCAACATTAACCCTTGGGCCGCAAATCTGAAAAATGACCCCACTGCCTGGGCTATGTGTAACACACCAGGTTGTGCCCCTTGCAGATGCACATGCTGTCCATGGGCTTCGAAATCCATAATCAAGTCTTTAAAGTTCTACACCACGTCCCATAAGTCCTAGAACCATTGAACCCCTAAAACCACATCCGCTCCCATGGTCGGTAGCAGGAAGAGATCAGTAACAAAGGTGTCACCTTGAATAGTAAGGGCGGCTTGGGCACATACCCCTAAGCTCCGGAGATGTTTGTCATCCCCAAAAAGGACGTCAAAGTGCTTGGCATCAGTCACGTAGTAGTCCAGCCACTGTGCCACCTTGTCGTTAATGAAGTTGTGGGTAGACCCACTATCAATCAACACTGCTACATCCTGGAACTTGAGGAGCCCTTGTACTCGCATAGTGCATGGAGTAAAAGTGCCCAAATAGGCGTGCACCGAGATCTCAGGTTGCACGTCAACATACTTGTGATTCAGTTCCTCGATAGGGTACGCCACTTCCCCTTCAACCTCCTCGATGAGTAAACTTCTCGGAACGGAACAACGATAGCCCTGGACAAACTTCTCGTTGCACTTGAAACACAACTCCTTGGCTCATCGCTCCTCCACCTAGGCTGGGGTCAGGCGACGAACAGGTGGAGCAATAGCTCCTACAGGAATGGGCTAGTCGGCAGAGGGACCAGGTGCTGGCGATGAGCCTAGCGCTGAGCTGTTAAGGGCCCTCAATTGCATACCTCCACAGCCTCGTCTTCACTGGTGGGCCAGCTTTTTCTCCTCGATGCGAGCATGGCGTACCACCTCCATCATCGTGTGGCAAGGATAGTGTCTTATCTCGTCCGATATCTCTGGCTTCAATCCCCTCTTGAACGTACCCACCAATGCTGCCACTAGCCAATCAGGTAGACGATTGGCAATTTTCATAAACTCGGTGTAGTATGCTTGCACCGTTGTGGTCTGTCACAGGCTGGATAGCATCTCATTAAAGTCCTGGAATTCATTGGGACCAAATTGAAGACAGAGTTCATCAGCAAATGATGCCCATGTCGGAAAGAAAACCTCCTTCTTGTAATAGCAGAACCACACCGAGATGTCACCGTCCAAGTGGAATACTGTGATGCGCAGTCGTTCGGCCTCCGAATTGGTTCCCTAGTAGTCAAAGAATTTTTCCACCTTGTAGATCCATTTTGTTGGGTAGTCGTCCCCATTGTAGCATGGGAATTGAAGACGAGCCAGTCTGTGCTCTGCCGCACCACACAGGCCCCCTTGAGGACCCAGCGGCTCCTCCCAGTCACCATCGATCTCCTATTGTATATTCCGAAGAGGCGTTGTCATAGAGGCATTTGTTCGAACACCTTGTATGCCTCTTATCCCTCCACTCATACAGCCAACAACCGCGGGCTGATTGAGGGATCTAAATCGGACCCCTTGCATATAGGAATTCAGCAGAGGAACCCATGCTCCTGATTTGCCAAAACCCCTTGAACCAATCGCCTGTGAAGTTTCACCATTTGCTGCGAAAAAGGCCAGCGGAGGAGTCAGTGCCCCCCCTGTCTGGTTGGTTGGAGCTTGTGCCTGCTGATCTACACATGAATTATGCATTTTATTATCTCCTAAACTTATAATTATGCTAGTATTTGATTAGAATTTCTACTACTTTAATATAGTTTTTAGTTTTTGTAGGAAACAAGAGTAATACATAGAAATGAGTTCAAGAAGTCAGCTTTCCAACGCCACCAACTAAGCGCAATTCGGAGTTCCGAGCAGAAAGTTATAGCCATTTGAAATTCATGAACAGTAACTACGATCGATCGTAAATTAAATGCGATCAATCGCCTCAGTCGCAAAATAGCGTTATTGAAGGAAACGATCGATTGGACCTCAAAACGATCGATCGTATCTACTGGAGTTTTTGATCCGTAGAAGACAGTAACAACGATCGATCGGTATCATACGGCGTCGACCGCCAAAGCGATCGATCGGAGGAAAATAACGATGGAATTGTGATCGATCATCGTATACGAAAAATTGAAATAAGCCCTATTTCGACTCGGATTTAGAAGGGGACTTCGTGGTTTTCCTTCACTCTTATAAATAGGCCTTATGGGAGAACATTTTAAGGACCAGAGAATAAACTTTTGAGCTTTATTGGAGGCTAGAGAGGAGAAAGAAGAAGGAGTCTTTTGGAGCAAAGAAGAAGAAGGATTCATGACGATGGATCCACATAAACAGGCTTCTCTTTTCTTTCTTTTTATGTGTAACTAAACTTTTATTCAAGACTCGATGAAGCCTAAGATGTGTATTGCTACTCTTGATAGTTTAATTTTATAAAGTTGATTATGATTCATGCTTAATGCAATTTCATGAGTATTCGTTGAGTGCTTGATCATAGACTTGATTGATTATGAATGGAATTAGATATTGTGATTAATTTCATGCCCGATCAAGGATAAGATTAATTGCATTATAATAGAGTTGTGATTGATTCAATGCCTGATCAAGGATAGGATTGATTACACAATAGTGGATGAGCTTTCGTGTCCGATCAAGAACGTTAGTGAATTCATTAATAATTCGTATGTCCGATCAAGAACACGAATTACCATATCATGTCAATGTACGCTTAATAATAATTGAGAGTAGTAATTGCATGTCTAGTGGTGGATTCATTGCCTTGATAATTCTCTGCATTGATTAAAACTCAGCTTAGTACTTAAAGTTCATAGCTTTATTTAGATTAAACAAAAACTGCAACTTTCTTCTCTTGAATTTGGTAAAAGATTAATCCGTCCCTGAGCTTCGACAACCCTTTAACACTCGCCGTAGTATAATTGTCTTATGCACTTGCAAGGGTTTTATATTTAAACGGTCACCTGCGCGGTCTGCAATTGAAGCAACTTTGCAAGCATGGATCTGATCTCCTCCATGTCGTTCCCTTCGGTCGCCTTCAGACTGTCGGCCACGTTGGTCGTCTCTGGCTCTAGCTATGCCTCAGCGGCCATAGTCGGTTGCTTGTGAGGCGGCATCTTCGTCGCAGATCGGAATGGCTCTGATACCAATATTGTGACCCCAAAGGATCATAGGGTATCAAATCATCAGAGAAGAAGAAAGAACAAAAGTAAACTAAAATAACTTGATTGATTGCATAATGAGGAAGAGGACAAAGGTCCCCTTATAAGGACATAAGGGAAGCGCGACTCCTAGGGCGCGCCACTAATGGGCCAAGCTTACAAGTATTATTCCACTAACTGATACAATAGCAAATCTACTCCTAGTCATAGATAGCCCAGCATGATATCCGGTGTGCTGACCTATGTGTGCTGATGTCCTGGGTCTGACGTCACAACAACTACCACTCAAAAAGCTCATCAACTCTCCCACTATGTTTTATTTAATAGCACTATCCGTTTCTTGTGATATACATACCATGTGACACATCAATGTTCTGCCATAAAAAAAGCAAAGTCTCAAGATCGTTGTTGCCAAAAAAACAAAAAAGCCTACTCACCCCAATCTGAGTTTCTTCCATGGAAAATGAGATGATTGGCCTAAGCTACAGGGAGGGTAGTTTTACATGAACCTGTTCATATATAATTGACTTGAATAGGAATCCTTACAAAGTTTCTTTAAAAAAAATTAATTTTGCTCTCTAATTAAGGTTACTATTCACGAGGTTAATTAATGTATAACATCTTGCAATTTTTTACTCAGAGGAGTCACGAGTTTATCTGACTCGGTGCAGGACTCCACTGACTCGCCGAGTCATGCAGTTTCTAGTCTATAGGTGAGTTTGACTCACTTTGCATATGAGCCGAGTTGACTCGGGCAAGTCATTGGAGAAAACTGAGTTTTAGAACCATGTTATCAAGCATATGATAACTCAAATCTCTTCACTCATCATCCTTATTTCCTTAAGTACCCTTTCACTATTAAACTAGTAGTTTACATAACTCTCATCTATTCCATTGCTCAGGTAATTCTTATACCTAATGCAGTCCTTAAGCTGCACTAACCAAAAGACACTTGCCAGTTCAGCTCCTTTACTACGTGGCACACAAAACTAATATCTATCAACTCAACTAACTCATCAATTATTTATTATCATTGTCCATCAAATGCAAGCATGCAAATAATGTCCCCTTGGTTTGGCTTAGATACCAACTGCCATAGCCCAAGTTTTAGAAAACAAATAATTTGCGATAAATCTTTGAACATTTTGCGCAAGTGGAAAATACATTTTTTTAAATGACACCTGGATTACGACTCATTGATGACTCTGGAATGCAAATTTGGAAAGTAACTTCATTCATACATAATAGTACAAACCGCCCATTCTAAGGGTTATCATACCATACAAGCTTCAGCTTGATGAAAATAAAAGATAAATACACTCATACATCCTTCACAAAATAGTACTCCTTAAATGGTTGATGTACTGAAAGTCTTATTTAACATTAGACTTATCGACTCCTGACCAAGTGATTAGCTAACACCTACATCACCAAGGATGCATGAGTAATAATACTCAGAAGGACAAACAACAGGTCGCTTGTAAAGCTACAATACTCCATTTATCATTCATTATATCACAATCAATTTATGACTTAAGAGCTCCCATTTACTTACTCATTCTCTTGGTCAATTGTTTTGACACAAGAGATACAAACCATCATGTCCTTATAAGACAATTCTCCTCTTCATGCCTTCCCAGCGACCCACTTGACCTCATATTGGCAAAATTAAAGGAAACATCGTTCATACACATACACATACATCCAATTTATACAATGTTATAGAAATCTATATCACAATTCACAACAGTTCACAGATGAAGGCATCATAAGCCTTCCCTATACTTTCTCGCTATCCAGGAACTCATGTGGTTCTGAGAGCAATTAGTCTCATCCCACACACCTATCTTTAATTCCTCATCTAGATTAACCAATATCAATTACCCTTACTACTGTTACCCTTCTTACTCATCCAAGATCATTAATAAGATCAGCATAACCATTTTGTATTTCTTTCAAACTAGGGAATCAATTGACCCCTCTAAACTTCACAACTTCCTAGACTCAAGACTAACATCCATACTCTGGTATGGAGGAATACCTACATCCAGATGCTCAACCTCTCTCTCTGGATCATACATGTGACTCATGTATGATTATCTCATATAAATTACACTGTTGGTGGCCTATCAGATAGCCGTCAGTATATAAAAGATAGTTCATTGAGCACAACACTAACTACCACAACCACACCTCCATCCTTCTAACTCCTTTTACCTCTTCATGAGCTTTATTAGTCCCCAGTCATTTCAGTTGACTTTACAACATGCATCAAGACTTTGGGATTAGCATATGTTTACCTATGATCACCCCCAACCAACTTATCATCCTACACTAATAATCCCAACCTCCCACTTTGAATCTCATTATCTTCTCACCCCAATTGGTCAAATTCCTAACAATTAAGATTTAATTAGATCGTTGTTCACTTAACCCACTTCAGTGGACTCATTGCTACCATTGGGTGATTGACAGTTTGCTGACAATATACTAATCAACAATTCCTCGTTAAAAATTGTATCTAATGAATACCAAACCAATCCTAATACACAATACATTCAATATACACTCCACATACCTTCTTACACATATCCATACCTTCCCATTCAAATAATCCATTCAATCAAGAATATTATTCAAATAGTATATTAACTCCATTCAAATCTACATCCATACACCAATCCTTCATATGCTACAAAGTCACAACAATTAGAGCTATACATAGATATAAATTCTACATTTTTTCTTCTAGCTTCTCATACTTAGTCAAATCCTTGTTGATTTCCAGATTATGCCTAAGTGTTCTTTTGAATCTCCCTCTCAAACTCTCTAAATCTGAGATCTCTCCAAAGATTTATGGCTTATGCCCTCGAAAATTTGGCCTTAGGAACTGGTCCAAGGCTTTTATAGTCTCTGAAATGGATTTAATTTCATTTGAAGTCTAGCAGCAATTAAAATGTACATTGTCCGTGACCTGTCGACTAGCAATAATGGTCACTGACGGCACCTGCCTCTTTATTTTCCAAATTCTTTTTTTTTTCTAATTTTCTTAATTTTTTTCTAATAACTTTTAAGCATGTTGATCTATTACAGGAGTACTAGGTATTGTTGATGCTTTAATTTAATTAATGTAAAGCTCGTGAGAGGCTAGTTATTTTGTTTAATGTATTCTTTAGAAGAGACAAGGAGTTGTGTACCTGAACTGGTTCCATGACTGAATATTTTATTTTTGTCATATGAATATTATGCACACCGATGATTTCTTAATTATCTTTGAAAATCGTTTGCATATCCCGGATTCATGTATTTTTTGGGAATATTCTCGAACTAGAGATCGGATCCGCTGTACCTTCTATTTTTTTATTTAAAATGACTTATCAAAATCCAGGTGGTGAAAGTTATTTAAATAATTTCTCTAACTGGTTTCAATCCTGAGTGGCAATTTTCTAAGAAGTAGAGGTCGAGAGAACCTTTTTTAATCAACCTTGCATGTGAATTTGAATAAAAGCAACCAAATCTGCTCATGATTGCAAATCAGATGAGCCAGAGAGACTCCAAATCTTTGTCAACGATGTTTTCAACTATATAAAACAGGGTTTCTTCCCAAAGATGTAGCCAACAAGTCCATCTCAAAAATGTTTGAAGGGATCTTAATGGAAAGATGGGAAAGGAACTCTCGGTAATGGGGAATAGTAATTGAGGAAGGAGAAGAGAATACATTGCTCCACCGCATGCATAATGAATAGGCCACGCTGCCGCCGATGGCGCCTGAGAGTTCTGCGTGCTATTCTCTTATTCCTTCATTCTCTTGTTAGGTTCTGCTTAGGGTGGGTAGTCTCAAGCTATCAATCACATTTGAGGTATATTTTTTGAAGGATTAGCCATTAGGTCAAGTTGCACTCAATATCAGAAACTACGTTTCCAATTTTGATATTTCCCTATTGATCATCGTAAAATTATGTGACTTAAATCATTTGCTCAATCTGCCTAAAAAAATTAGCAAATCCGTTGTGTAAAACCCATCTCAAATTATTCCATTCCTTTCAAATAATATACATTCCTCGTTCATATTAATTATCTTATTTGGTTTTTCAAATTGAAGTAAATGATTGTGAAAGAACAAATCAGACTAATAATTTGGAACGGGGAATATATACAAGTAATTGACTCTCCAACGGATTCTATACATGTAAATGCCAAGATAAAGAAGAAGAAGATTTACATCATATGCCATTGGCTATTTACAAGAAATTTATGTACTATCAGTAGCAGGTAATAATCATTTATAAACCCTAAATAATTTCCAGCTCAATATCAGAAAGATTTCTGCTCCAATCCCATCTCAAGCAGTCGATTTGCCTCATGAAATCACCTGCAGGACGAAGCTATCAAATAAGCAAGGAGAGCAAGGATACTCTCTAAAGCAGATTAACTGGATTGACCGCCAAAATAAGGTGATTTTTGTAAGACATCTCTAATTTTCATGAGAAAAGAGAGGATGGGGAGAGCGCATTTAGAAAAGGCATTTCAGGACTTCAAGGAAAATTTTAACGAACGTGGCATTGGTTGCTTGATCTACATCTTGTCGGTCATCGGATGAAAAATAACGTCAGAGTGCGTTTCCACTAAAGTTTCCAGCAAGGACTCTTCCCACTATAGCATTTACCAAACAGTATAATTATCCTCTGCGAATTATACTATTATGCTAACCAACGGGGTGTTGGTGTGATGGCCAGTGCACGCTTCCTGAAATAGAGGTCCCGAGTTTGAACCCCTACTCTGGTGGCCATCGATTTTCAAAACCGGACCGGTCATCAACCCGGATTGATGGCCGGTCCGGTTGGACCACAGGTCGAACTCGATTAACCCGGTCTTTGATGTTAGGAGTGATGCCCACCTCAGATATGATAAATATAAATTGTGTTATTAACGCCAAAGCTTATGTAGCTCAGTTGGTTAATGATCAGGATAACTTGTATACAAATCCCCATTTTGAATCCTGCTGTAGACAATTTTTTTCGCTAAAAAAAACCGTGACCCAATCAAATTTCGGACCGGACTAGTCCAATTCGGAGGTTTAACAGGTCAACCATCTGGTTCAGAAGAAAACCAGTCGGCTTAATTGACCGGTGTGAACCGTCCTAACCGAACCAGTTCTTCGGCTAATTGCGGTTCTTCGTGGTTGGACCGGCCGGTTTGGTCCGGTTTTGAAAACCATGGATAGAGTGCTCTAAGAGGCCGGTTGCCTTACCCCTTCTAGGTGGGTCTTAAGGACTCAGACACTCCTTGTGATAAAAAAAAATTATACCACTGCTTGTATAAAAAAAATTCCATTCCACATCAGAAATCCTATTTGGTTTTTCAAAATAACTTTAAAATTCAATTTAATAAATAATCTAATGCTATTAATATGAAATGGAGGGAGTAGTTATGTATTGTTTGGGCTTACAGTTCTTATCACAAATATGCTGTGTTTATTGGTCCTTCACAACTAGGGTTGGTGATTGTACCCGTTATATTGCTCAAACATCCATAGCTCACCGCTAAGAAGTTAAAATGGAAAGGTTAAATTTATTGGATGGTAAATAATTTTATCCGATCATTTTAAAAATAGAATGGTGGCGGAAAAGATTCTTTCATTCCCATTTACTAGTTTGTCAGAGACAACTCTTTGAATTTAGATATATGTGAAGCTTACTTTTAGAGATAGTTAAGGGACTCGGAATTTGGGTATTTGTTATTTGAAGGCAACTCTTTCAATTGTAGTTTTTTAGGTTAGTTTTTTTTAGGGAAATGCATGTTGTTAATTGATATCTACAAAATATAGACATTTTTATATGCCTTTCTACCTATATGTTAGTCATGAGTTTAGTTAAAATAAGGATAATTAATAGTTATTAATGTTAAGTGAATAATTATGAGTTTAATAAATAAATGCACTTAATGGATTAATTTAGATGCATTAATTGGATTTAATAGATTTATATTTTATTATGCGTCTAAGTTATATTTAAATTTATTTATGTAGGTTTAAGAGTTTCAATGCATATCGCCAAAAGTGAAGCACGTCAAATTGGTCATGTGAAGAGATCGATGGTCTGATGGATGAAGTCGTTGCAACGGGTGTTCTAATCAGTCGAGCAGAAGCTCTGCTTGAGCGCTGCCGATGGAGATGCAGGTGGAGGCTAACGACGGCAGCCATAGGCGAGACGGCCGACAGCGAGGTCACGGCGGTCGACGGTGGCGAGAAGACGATGACGGCCAAGCATAGAAGCAGACAATGTAGTCGTGAGGAGTAGTGAAGATCTCGAGAGCTGTCAATCATGTACTGCTCTGTCAAGAGAGAACCATTTGCCGATCAACCGTTCAAACCAAGCTTATTCTTTCTCTACTTCTATGTCTAGTTAATTTTATTTTATCAAGGCTCAGATGAAGCCCTAAGCTTGTGTTGCTACTTTCAATTATTTCATTTAATCATAGTTGATATGATTTCTTTTATATATACTTAATGCAAATTTCATAAATTTTCTCCTAGTGCTTTAACCAAGACTTGTGTGATTATTTATTAAATTTGATCTTAGAGAAATTCTTGTGCCTAACCATGGAACAAGCTTATGTTAACTCTATGCCGCACCAAGGATAGTGTTAATTTAATTAATTTTCATTGAATGAACTATTTGTGTCCAACCAGAACATTTAGTGCATTTATTTGTAACTCGTGTGTCGAACCAAGAACATATAGTTCCCGTGTCGTATCAACTTATGCGTTAATAATAATTGAGAGTAGTAATTCCTTATTTAGAGGTGAATTAGTACCCTTGACGACTTTATACATTAGATTTCTTGTTAAGTTTATTTTTTTATTTACTGCCAAAACGAACTCTTTTATTAGAATTAGTTAAGCTTAATCTAGAACTAGGTTAAATCAGACCAAGTCCTTTGGGTTCGACCTTGTAGCTGCTAGTCTATAACTAGGCTCATGCCATTGCGAGTAAAATAGTTAAAAAATCATAACAATCATTAATATTGTAATTGCTTAGCTTAAACTAAATTATCGATACAATGTACAATGTTGATAGCAAATACATGATAGCTTCTTTAACTAAGTTGGTAGACAATATTCATGATGTTTGCCGAATTGTTAGATTTTTAAGTTTCTGTTTAAACGACATTGTAATGGTTAAATTAAATGATTGATGGTGGTCCAAATAGTTAAGGAACAATCCATACCTTGTAACTAACTGAACAATTTCAGATAAAATTTGGTAAATGGTAATGCGAACGATATGTCTTACTACCGAATCATTGCCACACCTACATGAACAAATAATTCCAATTGAAAGAACAAATACGATATATCATTGGTGTGAAGTGTGGACCTTATAATTTGTATATAAAAAAAGTGTGGACCTAATTTGCCATTATAAAGTACTGCATCATATTCCACCAAAAATTGAACTCCTCTTCTTTTACATCGCTTTTGTTTCCACTTATTTGTATCTCGTTGTCCATAATGGTTGTTTCTAAAACTGAGTCTTTCATCTACCGATACTTCAAATTTCGTCTCCAACTTTTATCCAAGGCATTGTCCTTCTCCTGTGGCAAAGGGCTCAACCCATTTCCTCATCCGTGATAAGTGATCACCCAACTAACAAAATAAATTCAAATAGTATATTTTGACTTTATAAGCAGGCCTCCCAATTTGCAGTCTCCTCCATGGTTTTCAAAATCGGATCGGACCAGCTAGTCCGACCGCGGAGAACCGGAACCGGTTCGGTTAGGACGGTTCACCCCGGTCAATTGAGCCAGTTGACCTGTTAAACCACCAAAATGGCCGGTTCACTCGTTAAACTGCCAAACCGAACTGGTCCTGACTTTGATTGAGTCACGGTATTTTTTTTTGGCAAAAAAAAATGCATAAAATATAATATTTATCATATATCTAGGTGGGCTTCAATTCTAAAATCAAATACTATGTCAATACGATTCGACCCACAGTTTGACTGCGGTCCAACCGGACCGGCCATCAATCCGGGTCGATGACGGGTCTGGTTTTTAAAACTTTGGTCTCCCCACATCCATCTTTTTTAATGGCACGTTCTTGTCATTCCTGCAAGGTCCCCTTGGTCCTCCTCCTACTCCCCACTTCTGAATCCCCATTGAATTACTTCACCTCCATCATCAGTTTTGGAGACGCCCTTGCCGACACCGGAAACTTGATCTACTTAGATAGAAACATCCATGCAGCGAAGTTTCCCTACGGAGAAACCTTCTTCCATTATCAAACTGGCCGGTTCTCTGATTGGAGATTAATTATCGACTTCATAGGTACATGCATAGAGCTGCCCAAATATATGCACCAGGGAGCTTTTTGATGGCATAATTTCGATCGAGGAACGCCGGTCAATACCAGGAGCAAGAAGGTTTGGCTGCCCCTGCATACTTACCTCTACATGCCAGCCGTTGGATCTTGATCCCATGGTTGGAAATGCGCCAGGCATATAGTTTTGGATATGTTACCCAGCTGATAACAACTATTTCCACATATTTTCATTCATCTACTTCCTCTTAACTTATCTATGTTATTTTATTAAAAACCAATGTTATATAAAATGGAAATTACATAAGTTTTTATTTTGTTCTTACAACACAATAGTTACTTGGTTTGGGCAGCTGAAGCCATGGGTATCCCATACTTGCTCCTTATTTGCCAATGTCACAGAATAAAGATATCAGTCGAGGGTAAACTTTGCCGTAGGAGGAGCAACAGCCCATGGGCCTGAGTTCTTTGCTGATAGAGGGATTGGTTGGAAGACAACCAACAACTCTTTGGAAATGCAAATTGGGTGGTTCGAGCAGATTTTGCCTTCACTTTGTCGTGTGCCATCAGGTAAGTCCAATGTTGGCTGCCGACGACCCCTATGAGATCTCTCAAACCACAATAAAATTTTGGAGCTCATAATCCTGGCATAAATCCTTAAAGATTGACATGAGCTACGCACTTTCAAATTTCAATTCATGTGAAGCCTTACTATGTCTCTTCTAAAAATTTTGAAGTTACTGAGATAATCGGGATGTTTCTGAAATTTCATCTTAAATGTTAGAAACATCCCAGATCAATATCCCAATTACTGACTTTAATCTGGAAATCAAGTACTTCCTCCCTCCTGAATTATTATTAACATGAGGTTTTTCCAAATAAACTAATTTTAGTTCAATTTGAAAAACGGTGTTTTTAGTAATAAATCTGGACAGAGGGAGTACATTATCTTATGATTTTAATCAGTGCACTGACAGAATGATGGCCGGTTTTTAATTGTAACCTGTAAGTCCCCTTTCATCCTAACTTGAGCCATTTTCATGGGACCAGCTTTGTCTGCGACAATATCTGCCCCTCTTCATAAATTAAGAGGTCCATATGGTTCTCAATGGTCAATTCATCGTACTTCATACAGGTCTATTTAGCTAGTGTTGTTGATGTTAATCCCTATCCCTTCTTGTATATTTAAATTACTCAGTTTAGTAGTGCTTATGCTCTCAGTTATCATATTGTGTGGGATGTCGCCCAAGTCGCGTTAGCTTGTATACCTGTTAATCCGTTCATAATCATAATCATAATCAAGTAGAGCATTTTCCCAACTATTTGGGGTCGGCGACACGGATCTTACTCCTCTATTCCAGCCTGTTTTGGGCTACCTCTTTTGTAAGAGATAGTAAAGTTAAATCCTTTCTTATTAACCCCATCAAAGTTCTCTTAGGCCTCCCTCTCCCTCTTTTAGCATCGTTTACATGTAACCCTTCTAATCTTCTCACAGGGGCATCTAAAGGTCTTCTTTGTATATGCTCATACCAACGCAATCTGCATTCCCTCAGCTTCTCCCCTAAAGGTGCTACTCCTAGGCTCTCACGAATATATTCATTTCTAATCCTATCTTTCCTAGTTATCTCACTCATCCATCTTAACATTCTCATTTCGGCTACATTCAACTTACCTATATGACTCCTCTTTGGTGCCCAGCACTCCGTTCCATAGAGTAATGCAGGCCTAATGGCCATCCTATAGAACTTGCCTTTAAGTCTTTTTGGAACGCACCTATCACACAACACTCCCGAGGCTGCTCTCTACTTTACCCACCCCGCATTTATCCTATGCACCACATCACTATCAATATCCCCTTCTTTATGGATAATGGATCCTAAGTAACGGAATTGATCACACATTGTCACTTATTGCCCATCTATTTCAACTAGGGCTTTATCTATAGTTTTACCTACCTTAAAATTAAATTCCATGCACTTTGTCTTAGTCCTGCTTATTTTAAAACCTTTTGATCCTAGAGCATCCCTCCACAATTCTAATTTCGTATTTAAAGTTAATCCGTTATGGTTCTAAATTGTAAAAACTGATGAATCTAATATTGGCTATGAAGAAATCATTAAGCAAAAGGATCCAAATTGTAATAAAGAATTACTTGTATCAAAAAAACTGTTTTAATATGTCAGAGGTTTGACATGTGTCGACCTAATTTAGTACTGTGAACTGCATTACATCTTACCAAAACATTGGAATTCTAATCTCATTGCGACTTGATTTTTCATGTTGTTTTACTGACTTGGCTGTATTTCAGTGTTCAGAATGGTTGATCCTAAAACCGAATCAGCCATTCACTTTTGATGATGCGAATTCCTCACCTACTTTTATGGAAAGAAATTGTCTAATCTCCTTTAGCAAAGGACCCAACCGAGGGCCCGTTTGGATACTATTTAATGAAGAAAGGAAAAGTACTTTTCTCACCTATTCCTTTAACAAAAAGGGAAGAATGTTTGGTACATCATTTTCTTTTAGCAGAAATGCTTATTTTTCCTTCAGAAGGAAGGGTAAATTTGTTACAAATAAAATTAATTTCTTTTGAAAACTACTTAAAAGGGGCTTTCTACCAGAAACATCATCATGAGGAAGTTTCTGGTAGAAAGGAAAAGGGACCCTTTCTCCCCTTTCTACCAGAAATTTTTTTTCTGGTACAAAAGTATCATCCAAACAATTTTTTAAGTAAAAGATCATTTCTCCCCCCTTAAAGCCCCATTCTCCTAGAGAAGAGAAAGGGTGCATCCAAACGTGCCCAAGTCTAATCTTTTGTCAAGAAGAAACTTCATCATCTGACCAACCATCTAACCAATAATTAACTTCAAACCGTAGATGATTGTGATATCTTCTTTCTTGGGATGCTTATTTCTTCAACTGACCAACTCAAATTCTCCACTTTATATAAGCAGGTTCCCTAATTTGCCTTCACACCACATCCACCCTATTCAATGGCAGATTCTCATATTTCGTTTAAAGTCGTCTCCCTCTTCCTCTTATCTCTCCTTGTACAGAGCACTTCTGAATCCTCGCTGAATGGCTTCACCTCCATCATCAGTTTCGTCGACTCGATCGCCGACATCGGAAACTTGGTCTACTTACATAGAAGCAACCATGTTGGGAAGTTCCCTTATGGAGAAACCTTCTTCCATCATCCAACTGGCCGTTTCTTTGATGGCAGATTAATTATCGACTTCTTGTGTATATATGTATAGAGCTACATTTACATAAGCCTAGCACTTGCACATTTTCAATTGGGCAGTGTCCCTTAGATATAGAAGGCAGGCGGATTTGGCTGCCTCTGCATCCTATCCTTTCATGCGTCCGATCGCAATATGCCAGCGGCGAAGCTGGCGATCGTGGGCTCGAGCTCAGAGAAGACGGCCGATGGCTCGGATATTTAGCGGTAGAAGCAGATCGAGCTCTGCTCGAGCAGTGACGAAAAATAGAGCAGCCATGAGCGATCAGAGCCGGCAGAAGATGGTGACAGCCATCGGCGATGGATTCGAGCTTGGTAGACGGCGATTGACAGAGAGGCCCTAAAGGACGAGGATGACGGCGACCGGAAGTAGAAGCCACGGAAGGATCGTGCTCAATTTGGAAACCAAAACCAAAACAGAGAAGGGAAAAATAGAATCCTACTCGATTTGGAAACAGAATGAGGCATGCTCAATATAGGAAGTCCCGAATTAGACACTCGATTTGGGACAGACTTGGAAGGCCTATAAAAGACAGTGCTTGCCGAGAGAGGAAACGGGGAGCTTTTGACAAAAGGAAAACAGAGACATATAGGAGAACTTTTGGCCGAAAAAGTCAGGCGCTTTGGGCATGGTTTCTGTCCGAAGAAGAGAGGAGTTGGCCGGAGGGGAGAAGAGGGAAGAAAAGGGAGGAGAAAAGCTAGGTTTTGGGTTGAATTGCGAATTTTCTATAGTGATTTTGGACTGCTACAGTACCACAGGCTGATTCGGGGAAGAAGATAAACAGTGTTGCTACAGTACCCCATGCTACAATGTCACTACTACAGTACACCCATGAATAGTGTTTTGATGAATTCGACACTGCAGGCTATCTCTTTCCCTATTTCTATGCCTGGCTAATTTTCTTATCAAGGCTAGATGAAGCCCTAAATATGTATTATTACTTTTGATTGTTTATTGAAATTGGAGTTGATATGATTGTTCTTAATGCGATTTCATGTTTCATAATTTGATCTAGTGCTTGACCATAGACTAGTATGATTATGACTAAAATTTGATCTTGATATTTCCTGTGTCTAGATAATAACAGGTTTGTATTGATTCTATGCCATACCAAAAGGTAGAATTAATTACATAATTTATAGTGTTTTTCGTGTCCGACCAAAGAACGTGTAGTGAATTTACTGGTAATTTGTGTGTCCGACCAAAGAACATGAATTACCATATCATATCATCTTGTGGAAATACTAATTGAGAGTAATACTTGCTTGTTTTGCGGTGGATTCGATGCTTTGATATTCTCATCACTTGATTTCTTGTTAAAGTTTGCTTCTTTAGTTAATTAAAATCATAAAAATTCAATCTTTCATTAGAATTAGATTAATCAACCAAGTCTTTTGGGTTCGACCTCGTTTTCACTAGTCTATACGTAGTCTCGTGTGATTGTGAGTAAATAGTTAAAAATTCAATCAATCAATCTTCTAATATGCAACCATCGCACACATTAATTATTTCCATATACATATACATCATCATGTAATTTTCAATCAGTTTTATATATCGTTGATAACCCGTAATGTTACATAAATAGAAGCATATACAAGTTCATGTTTTGTTACTTACAACACAATTTCTACTTGATTTCGAGCTGCTGAAGCCATGGGTATTCCATACTTGTTCCTTATTTGCCAAGGTCACGGAATAAGGATATCAGTGGTGGTGTGAACTTTGCACTAGGAGGAGCAACAGCCCTTGGGCCTGAACTCTTTGCTGATAGAGGGATTGCTCCGGAGACAACTAACAACTCTTTGGCAATGCAAATTGGGTGGTATAAGAAGCTTCTGCCATCAATTTGTAATGCACCCTCAGGTAAGTCCAAAGTACTTATTGGGCACAACCAGTACAATATTTGTATACGTTATAAATTTACGTTCAAATAAATTAATGTCAAACAGTTGAAGTGCACATGCATTATTGTTTATGCACCATCAATCTTGAAAATCGATAGCTCATATAAAAGACTCGGGAGTATAATTCTTAAGTGCATATTTTTTACTTGATTATTCCTACTTAATATTAAGAAATACTCCTTCCGTTCCAAATTACTATGTACATTTGGAAATATTAATTATTCTAAAATATTGTGTACATTATGCCAAATCACGTGACTTACTCTTTCCAAAATTGGAGGAGACTTGGAAAAGGATTGACTTGAATTTGGTTCGTGAACGAGCATACGACTAGGATGGGATATCAAGGAGAAGAAGTTATGTGACTTCCTTGAGGGCTTCATGGTCTAATAAATTCTCAAATGTACACAGTATTTTGGAACGGAGAGAGTATATATTTTTGCCAAATATACCCCAAGAAACCTTCATTATATACACGAGAAGCAGCAAGGGCATAATTGGTCAAGGATGCCAAAATATCTCATCCTTTATGAAATTCTATATTTGTCACCAATTAAATTGATTAAACAAATTAAAAATAAAAGTTAGGGAGGTATTAGCTGGTGTGCATGGAAAAACCAAATATTTTTATGGGATTTGTGTCCACTACCAAGTGGTGAGTGGGCATATTATTTTTATCTCCCATTTTTTTATCACGGTCAACCTCACGTGCTAGTGTGGTGGAACAAGCAAATATTATTCAACGCACCTACCTTGCCATGTCGGATTTGGCACAAACTGCCGATCTTCAAAATCAATGGTCTCCCATTTGCACTAACGTGGGCTAACCTGTAAAATGGTGCAAATGACTTGTGTCACGCGAGGCGCACTGACTAATTTCTCCATCGCAAGTTTAAACTGTGGACCTCATAAGTCCCACGCAAATAGTCCAATTATTTGGGATTGAAGGAGGGATTAACAATCCGGATTTTGTGCCTACAATCAACCATGAAGTCCGTCTGACCCACCTTTGAAATCAAATTTTGGAATCATGTGGTATATTTTGTGTTCATCGAAAAAAAAATCTTCCAGGGCCAGTATGTGCTTCCCATTTTTTCCCATCTTGCTAAATTGCACTAGTGAATCTTGTGCAAATGTTTTAAGTAAATTAGATGTATTAATTTAGTATTTTCTTCTATTTTCAAGTCAGAAGAAATTAATTTTTTGAAAATCTGATATGCTGTATTAGGATTTTGACATTTTTAATCAATTTTTATAAATCTCTGATGTAGACTCTCGTCCACAACGGAGAAGAATGAAGGAAAATAGCAAAGCAAACTAGAACAAAATAAACGAAATAAAACTTAGCAAAGCAAACTAGAACAAAATAAACGAAATAAAACTAAGCTGTGATTCTCATCTCATATCCCGTTTTGGCCAGAGGCCTCACATATTTAAAGAGTGAGAATATTCTAATCTTAATACAAGTAGTAATTCATAACTAGGAATCATTATTAGATAGAAAATCATATTCCTAATAGAAGTAACAGACCCTAATTGAGTCCATAACATTCCACCAACGCTTCTGCATCACCTTGTCCTCGAGGTGCTCTTGTCGTTTTGCAGCGAAGGCAATAATGCAAAAGCTCAACTCTACCAAAATATGGTGGAACCACCAAGGTTCCTGTAGATGAGTCGCAAAGAGTCCGCTTATGGAGAAAACTCCGGATAAGGAAAGGGGCCCACATGATATATGGCAGGTTTGAACCAGCCCAAGGAGTAGGCTCGAGGTGGTGCGGTGGTTCGACCGAAAGCATAAAGCTCGCAGCTTGCAGAAGGTTTGGTGGCTGAGTTGAAGGGGGTGGCGGCTTTGGCGATGGCAGCTTTGACAGATCTATAACCACCATGGTTAGCAGACCTGGCTGGGGGACCTCGACCAGAGGTGCACCAGGCTGGATAGGAATTTGGTGATCATATGCACGAGGAGGAGGCAGCCCATGAGGCTCATAAAAAATAGCATGATGTTTATCAAATAATTATATAGATTATGACTTTATCAAAACATCGCATTCAATCAAAATGACTAATAAGTAGCTCTTTCATAGACATAAAAATACTAATCAATGATGTCACCTCTAGCTTTGATAAACAATTTAGCTATTAATATTCATGAGAAAAGGAAAATCAGATTTTGGAAGAAATTGCATATGAGAAAAGACTGTAGCAGTTTTACTATTCATGATTACTATTCACAAAATTACTGTAGCAAAACACTATTCACAGCAGAAACACTGTTCATCATCTTCCTCATGAGTCTGCGATCACTGTAGCAATTGCACAGTAATGTAGCAACCCGAAAATCAGTTCAAAATCAACGCTTTTTCCTCTCTTCTTCTTCTCCTTTCTTCTCCCGATCAATTCTCTACCTTTTCCGGCCAAAATCACCACCAAATCCCGGAAAAATATGACCCACTTCTCAAATCAAGCTCTGTTCTTTTTCTCTGCAAAGGCTCTCTAAAGTTCTGTTCTCCCATCTGCTTTTATAGGCAATTCGAAAGTCCTTTTTGCTCCTCCAATTGCGCAACCAAGTCCCAGTCGAACACGCCTTTGCACCGTGTCCAATTTGAGTCGAAATCGAATTCCTAATTCGAATAGGAGTGTCTCTGTTTTTTTCTGTTTTGGTTTTGGTTTCCAAAATGAGCACTATCCTTGCGTTTCTGTTTGCCGTGAGCCTCCCCGCTTCCATTAACGCCGTCTTCATTCCGCCGTCGACCCACGGCCGGAATCGTCTTCGCCGTCTCATGGTCGTCAGAATACTCACTTCTGTCGGTTGCCATTAGCGTTCGAACAGAACTCATGAACTGTCCTAAACACCCCAGCCATCTGCTCGGGTGTCTTTTCTCTTTTTTCAAACCGAACCACTGACCCGCTGAACCGGGTCAGGTTTTATTCATTTCTTTCTTCATCTTTTTTTTTAATAAAACCCGTTGTATCAATCATATCCGCCGGATCAAATCTGCACTTGGTCCTTTCTTTTCAAATTGATTCGAGCTTTAAAAACCCGCAACAAGCCTCCTAGCCGTCGGATCTTCTCAAACTTGATCTCTTTGCATATAAACCCAATTGACGCGTTTTAATCCCACGATTCGCGACTTTAACTTCTAAAAACCTACAATAATAAAGTCAAAACAAAATTAGATGCATAAAAAATATAATTCCATAAATTCATTAATACATCTAAAATAGTTAATTAGAGGAAATTAATTATTAATCCGCTAATTACTACCCTAATCAATAATAACTCATTTTGTTTATATTTTATCATTAAAACTACACTAGCAGATAGGTAAATAAGGCATATAAATATGTATATTTAATGTTTATCAAATACCCTCAAACCTATATTTTACTAGTCCCGTAGCAAAACAAACAAAACAAAATCACATAAAATAAAACTAAATTAAATTAAATTAGAAAAGTAAATGTCACTTTCGTAGGGAACATGATTGCATTGAGCGTATGCAACAAGCCGTTAAACCTCTAGGTGTCCCTAGTAGGACGAGTTTTGTCTCGTGAGGGTTTACAGCCATGCTACCCACAAACATGGTTTTAAAAACCCGGTCCGATTGGAGCCAGACCTATTTTCGGTCTGGGTCGATCGGGTCGGTTGACCCGGCCGGGTCATGGCAATCCGGCCGGTCGAACCGGGAACCCGGCCGACCGGTCCGGTCCGGGTTTTACCTCCATCCCCCCATCTCCCCACCTTTCGGCGGAGCCCCTCCTCGTGGCAACCCCTCTCCTCCCCGGCCGGAGAGAGAGGGGGGGGGCGGCTTCCTCTTGCCGCCGTCGGAGGGGGGGCCCACCTAGTCTCGAGGCAGAGCCCCCGACAGGGAGCACTGGCTCTGCCTCGAGGCGGAGCTGCCCTACCGGGCTCTAGCTGGTTCGAGGAGGGCAGCCCCGCCTCTGGTTTGCCTCGCCGGGTAGCTCCGCCTCCAGCCCCCACCGCCTCAAGACAAGGCGGAGTTGCTCCAGCTCTGGCTGGTTTGAGGCGGGGCAGCCCCGCCTCGAGGCAGAATCAGAGCCCCCATAGGGCTCGTTCGAGGCAAAGGCTCTGGCTTTGCCTCGAAGCAGGGCTGCCCCAGCGAGGCAAACCAGAGGCGGGGCTGCCCCGCCATGAACAAACCAGAGCCCCCCGATGGGGGCTCTGCCTCGAGATGCGGCGGGGTGGGGGGGCAAAGGCAGAGCCCCTGCCTCGAGGCAGAGCTGCCTCGCCTCGAACCAGCCAGAGCCCCTCGATGGGGGATCTGCCTCAAGACGTGGCGGCGTGGGGCGGGGGGCCCTTCGGTGGCAAAGCCGCCCCCCACCATTTTATAAAAAAAAATGATGATGTCATCACTGGGTCAACCTGGGTTGACCCCCGGCAAAAATTCCAGGTTGGTCACTGGTCCGGTTTTTAAAACCTTGCCCACAAACATGTACTTATGAAATTAACTTTATTAATCTAAGTGCAATAACAAAATAAACACTTCAAAACAATCAAACATATTATCCCGTTAAATACAAACCACAATGTTTAAGAAAATCAACCACATGTACTTGCATTTATAATCAACTGGAATATAGAAGCCCTCAAGTAAGTGGTTTTATTCTACACTTTCATCTTGGAAATTTCTACTCAATATGATATAGCATGATAATATAAATAGTAAAAGTGTAAAACATTGTAGCAATACGCCCTAAATTTCTGTTTTACAAATATCCAGTGTTACCTATTAACCAAAGAACATCATAATCTATATAGTCATCGTAATCTTTAGGTTCATGATAGCACAAATCTGCGCGCCTCCTTCAGGTCCAACATTCTAGATTTGAGAGGATAATACACCATAGACTTTTTTTTCAATAGGACTGTGTAAGACCTGACTTCAAGAATCTTAGGTTTAGCAATGACTCAGCCCAATGACTCCCAGCACAGTTGGCTTAGGGCATTAGGTTTTAAGGGACTGCTTCGGGCCCGAGCATCAGCCTAAGTTAATCTTATAAAGTCAAGTAGCCCCTTTCTTTCTTTTGTTTTCAATTTTTTTTCATCAACATTCATATTTTCCAGCAATCTTATCATGTCGAGGTTGTATTATACTCTCAACCTATTTCCGGTTCCAAGCCCTTGCCATAGCCAAGTAAATGGTCTATCATGATCTTTTAAGCTCAATAATAACCATGTATCATCTAATGACTTCGACCAAAGTTATCCCACTGTAGATTAGTACTCAAGAAATTTCTAAAGGGTATTACTTTATGTACTAGTGTGTGTGAGTGAGTTTTATTAGCTCAAGCACATGATTCGAGAGGACTGTAACAGAAAGATATGCTCAGTTAAGTGTTTCTATCCTCCAGTATATTTACTCACACTTCCAATGTAAATTAATCTCTTAAAAATTAGAGTATGCATCATCACGGGATAAACTATCAAAACCTATGAAAAATACTAACAAACAACCTAAAAACTAATCAAATGTTTATTTATTTTTCTTTTTTATTTTTTTTAAATAAACAATGTTATTCCTATATACCCCCAAACCTAAACTAAATATTGTCCTCAATGTTAAAAATGAAATAAAGGATAAAATAAATAAATAAATAAAATCAAGGATAGATATTTCCTGGAGAGCAGCAAATTGCTAGAATCTCATGCGAGTGAAAAACATCAACAAATAAGAAGATGAGAGCAATCACAATATCCAACCAGAAAACATCATTGAACAAATAAATAACCTAAAACAAAGAAAAAGTTGGCTGCCTCCCAGGAGCGCTAAGTTTCCTGTCTTCAGCCAGACTGAGTGTAAGAGTATTCAATCATGATAAGTGGGATTAGATAGAGGAATGCTCTCCACTTCTGATTGAATCAATTCAAGGAATGGCTTAAGTCTTTGGCCATTTACTTTGAACACATTGCCATTCAATGGATTTTCAATTTCTACAGCTCCATGAGGACAAACAGTTTTAACAATAAATGGGCTAGTCCATCTAGACCGGAGCTTACCAGGAAATAAATGCAATCTAGAGTTATACAAAAGAACTTTTGTGAAGATTCAAAAGTTTTTCGATGAATGTGTTGATCATGCAAAACCTTCATTCGTTCTTTGTAAATTTTTGAATTCATATATGCATCATTCCTAATTTCTTCTAATTTATTTAGTTGAAGCTTACGCACAGAACAGGCAATATCCAAATTAAAATTAAACATCTTTATAGCCCAATACGCCTTGTGCTCAAACTCCATAGGCAAGTGTCAAGCTTTTCCATAAACGAGTCGATAAAGGGACATACCAATATAAGATTTAAAAGTTGTACGGTATGCTCAAAGTGCATCATTTAACAGCAGAGACCAATCTTTGCTATTTGGGTTAACCGTTTTCTCTAAAATGTGTTTAATCTCCTTATTGGCAAGTTCAGCTTGCCCACTTGTTTGTGGGTGATAAGGGGTAGCCACCTTATGAGTAATTCCATATTTTTTCATTAATGCCTCAAAAGGTTTATTGTAGAAGTGAGAACCCCCATCACTTATGATTGCACGGGGTATACCAAACTGTGACAGAACATTTTCTTTCAAAAAGCGTATAAAGTTTTATGGTCATTATTTCTACAAGGGATGGCCTCTACCCACTTGGAAACATAGTCAACAGCCACTAAGATGTACAAATAGCCAAAAGAAGGTGGAAATGGACCCATAAAATCAATACCCCAACAATCAAATACTTCAATCACTAAAATGGGGTTTAAAGGCATCATATTCCTACGGGATATTCCACCAAGCTGTTGACAACATCCACAAGTACGACAAAAATTATGAGTATCTTTAAATAGGGTAGGCCAATAAAATCCACATTGTAAAATTTTAGCAACAATTTTTCTAGCAGAAAAATGACCACCACAAGCTTTCGAATGACAATATTTAAAAAGATATGGATCATCCCAAAATAAATTTCTTACGTCCACCATGAACTTTTTCTTGTCTTGTGTTGTCCAATGAGAAGGAGTTTGACTTGTGACAAGAAAATTAACAATATCAGCAAACCATGGTAAATCAGAAAGAACAAAAAGATGCTCATCTGGGAAGGTGTCTCTAATTGGTGCAACCTCATTGAAATCAACCACAGTCAACCTAGATAAATGATCAACCACCACATTTTCTACTCCTTTCTTATCTTTAATGGTAATGTCAAATTCTTGCAGTAGGAGTATCCAACTAATCAACCTAGGTTTTGCATCTTTCTTTGATAGAAGATATTTCAAAGCAGCATGATCAGTAAAGATAACAATAGCAAGATATTCCAGTCAAGTAAGCCCTAAATTTATCCAAAGCAAAGACTATAGCAAGTAATTCCTTTTCTGTTGTTGAATAATTCATTTGAGCAATGTCTAAGGTCTTACTTGCATAGTAAATAACATAAGGCTTCTTGTCTTTCCTTTGCCCCAAAACAGCCCCCACAGCAAAGTGACTAGCATCACACATTATCTCAAACGGTAAAGTCCAATCTGGGGGTTGCATAATAAGGGCTGAAGTAAGCATTCCCTTCAGTTTAACAAAAGCTTTTTCACAATCTGCATTCCATTCAAAAACAGTATCTTTAGATAGGAGATTGCATAATGGTCTAGAAATAGAACTAAAATATTTGAAGAACCTCCTGTAGAACCCTGCATGACCCAAAAATGATCTAATATCTTTAACAGTCTTAGGTGTAGGCAAATGGGTAATTAAATCAATTTTTAATTTATGAACTTCAATTCCCTTAGAGGAAACAATATGACCCAGAACAATTCATTTAGAGACCATGAAATGACATTTTTCCCAATTAAGCACAAGGTTCTTCTCTTCACACCTGCTCAAAACTTTCTGCAAATTAGACAAATAGTCATCAAATAAATCACCAAATACAGAAAAGTCATCCATAAACCCTTTAAGATAGTGTTCAACCATATCACTAAAAATACTCAGCATGCATCTTTGAAATGTTGCAGATGCATTGCATAAACTAAAAGGCATTCTCCATTAAGCAAATGTGCCAAAGGGACATGTGAATGTAGTTTTCTCCTGGTCTTCTAATGCAATTTCAATTTGATTATAACTGGAGTAGCCATCTAAGAAACAGTAATATATGTGGCCAGCTACCCTCTCTAGAACCTGATCTAAAAACGGCAATGGAAAATGGTCTTTCCTAGTGAATGAGTTCAGCTTCCTGTAATCAATGCACATTCTCCAGCCAGATGTATCTCTAGTGGGTATTAATTCATTATTATCATTCTTGACAACTGTTACACCAGATTTCTTAGGCACTACTTGTGTAGTACTAACCCACTTGCTATCAGAAATGGGGTAAATGATCTCCGCATCCAAGAGCATAAGAATTTCAGCTCTAACCGCCTCTTTCATGATTGGATTTAACCTAAGTTGCATCTCCCTAGACGGTTTGGCATTGTCCTCCAAATAAATCCGATAAGTGGATATTAAAGGGCTTATTCCTTTCAATTCAGCAATTGTCTATCCTATTGCACCTTTATGCTTTCTCAAAATATCAAGCAACTTACCCTCTTCGATAAGATTAAGGTGAGAAGATATTACCACCGGAGGAGTTTCACCATCACCCAAAAATGCATATTTTTGTTCAGTTGGTAATTTTTTTAACTCCAATTTAGGTGCTTGAATGCTTGATGGTGTAGGCAATTTGTTTCTCAATGGTAGCTCCTCAAACTTGGGTTTCCATCCATTCACTTCCAATACCAATAGAGAATTCAGCAAAGAAAAAATCTCAGCCTCTTCAAAATCCACTTTAGATTCATCATATAAAGAATTAACTAAGCAAGATTCTAATGGATCAAAAAGAGATGAAACATGAAATTGATCTCTAACAACGGTATCAACCCAATTCATTTCCTGAACATCAGTATCATCCCCTGGTTGTTTGCAAAGATTAAATATATTCAATTCCAAAGTCATATTGCCAAATGAAAGTTTCATCACACAATTAATCAAAGCATTTGAAGTAGCAAGAAATGAACGACCTAATATAACAGGAATATTTGCACTTGCATTTACAACAGGATGTCCAAAATAATTAAATCAACGGGAAAGTAAAATTGTCTACTTGAATAAGCACATCTTCCACCACTCCCCTTGTGATTTTAATAGAACGATCAGCAAGTTGAATAGTAATGGTGGTGGGTTTAAGTTCCCCAAGACCTAACTGAGTGTACACTGAAGAAGGCAAAAGATTAACACTTGCCCCAAGATCAAGTAAGGCTTGGTCTACCCTAAAGTTCCCGATCACACATGAAATAGTTGGACATCCGGGATCCTTATATTTGGGCGGGTTTTTGTGTTGAATTATAGAACTTACCTGTTCAGTTAAAAATGTTTTTTCTACACATTTAACTTACGCTTAATAGTACACAAATCTTTCAAGAATTTAGCATAAGAAGGTACCTGTTTGATTGCATCTAACAAGGGAATGTTAATTTTCACCTGCTTAAAAAGTTCAAAAATTTCAGCATTTTGGTTCAACTTTTGAGGTGGTTTCAACCTCTGTCGAAATGGAGCTGGAATAGGACATCTCACATCTTCACTTGACCCAGACTTATCAATTTTTTCATTATCATGTTTTGATTCATCATTCTCAGAAGATTTTTGGGCCTTAAGTGGAATTATTTTGCCAATTTCTTTTCCACTACGTAGAGTGGTAATAGACTTAGCATGTTCCAATTATGAATTAGAAGATTGTGTGTCCATTATGTGAACTTGCCCTTGCGGGATGGGTTGGGGTTGAGCAGGAAACCTACCTTTCTCTTGAACAGCTAGAGAAGATGTCAATTTAGTGAGAGAGCTCTTTATGTCATTAATGGCTTGTGAGGTTTGCTGATTAATAGTAGCTTGCCCTTGCATGAAAGTTTGTAGTGTCTCCTCAAGTGTCTTCTTGTGAGGTGGAACATATGGAGTATAATTGGAAGATGCTTGAGGAGGTGGTGTTTGTGTAGCATTTTCATTCCTCCAACTAAAGTTGGGGTGATTCTTCCATCCTGGATTGTATGTGTCTCTATAAGGAGATTACCTCTTGAAAGGGGTCATGAAATTTACTTGGTCATGTAACACCTCATTGAAAGCAGGAATGGTAGGACACTCATTAGTCGGGTGTCCTATGACATTATAAATTCCACAGACCTCTTCTGTAGCAACAGACTTAACAACATTAATTTTCTCTAATTCCATGGCCTCTACCTTCCTAGCCAAAGAGGCTATCCGAGCACTCAAATTATCCTCCTCCCTAAGATGATGCAGACCCCCACTAGTAGTTGAAGACTTCAGAGGGATCGGTGGGATCCCAAGAATCTGAGTCTTCAGCTATTTGATCTAGAAAATCAAGGGTTTCATTAGGGTCTTTATCAAAGAATTTCCCATTACACATTGTTTGCACAAATTGCTTCATTGAGGGCGTCATCCCATCATAGAAGAAACTGATGGTGCACCACTTGTCATACCCATGATGTGGACAAGAATTTAACAAATCTTTATAATGCTCCCAACACTGATAAAACGATTCATTTTGTTTTTGGGCAAAATTTGGTATTTGTCTTTTTAGAGCATTTGTTCTATGAACAGGGAAAAACTTTTAAGGAATTCAGTTTGTAGTTCTTTCCATGTTCCTACAGATCTAGGTTGAAGAGAATTCAGCCAAGTCTTGGCTTTATCATTCAAGGAAAATGGAAACAATTTTAGCCTGATGATGTCCTCACTACAAGCCTGTTCAAAAGTTGCACATACTTCCTCAAATTCTTTTAATTGCAAATAAGGATTTTCATACTCTAGACCATAGAATTTGGGAAGCAAGTTTATCATTCCAGGCTTAAATGTGAAGTGATGTGCTTGTAGAGGCAATATAATACAGGAGGGTGTGCCAGTGCGTGCAGGTTGCAGATAATCACGCAAGGGCCACATTGGTGCATCATGTTCAATCTCATTTTCATTAATATCATAGTTACTACCCTGATCAGCAATATTGTGTGGTGTGTGTGATGGAACAGAAAATTCAAACAAAGGATTCTCAATCAAAATAACAGAATTATTTCTAACCAATCGTCCACTCGTATCCCTATTCCACGAGTGCATGCACAAGCAACAGAAATTTCAAAAGAGATATGGAACGAGGTTACCAAATTTGAAGAAAAATGCAATGAAAACCTTTTTGTTCCAGATAGGACTCAAAATTCCTACAAAATATACAAGCTAAATTAAGCTAAAAATAATTAAAATTAACTAAACTATACTAGAGAGAAATAAACTAATTGGAATAAACTTCATTCCCCGGCAGCAGCGCCAAAATTTGATCAAACCCCAAAATAGGTTGACAAACTGTAATATATACTCGGTGAATCCAAGTGTCGAACCAGAGGGAATGACATAGAATTAATCTATTCTAAACTAATTTAAAACCACTTAACTCAGCAAATTAAAGTTCTTATCAGAAAATTTTGTAGAGAGATTGTAATTTAATTAACTACTAAAATAATGATTAAAGATTCAATTAAAACTAACTAAAGATAGCGAAGATAATCGATGGGAGATATCAAAGCTTCAAGGATCAATTATTTAATTAATACTCTACGTCTATTTATTTTCTCAATTATATTCAAATAATGATTTGACCTAATCGGATGATATTGCATTCAAATTCATTGTAATAATTAACATAAAAATATTGATTGAAAATTTATCATTAACAAGCATAGTTCTATTAATCACAGGGAATTATAACCATTCGTTGTAGCTTTCGTTAACGACAAATCAAATAATTATATAGATTATGACTTTATCAAAACATCGCATTCAATCAAAATGAGTAATAAGTAGCTCTTTCATAGACATAAAAATACTAATAAAATAATATCACCTCTAGCTTTGATAAACAATTTAGCTATTCATATTCATGAGAAAAGAAAAATCAGATTTTGGAAGAAATTGCATATGAGAAAAGACTATAGCAGTTTTACTATTCACGATTACTGTTCACAGAATTACTGTAGCAAAACACTGTTCATCGTCTTCCTCACGAGCCCGCGATCATTGTAGCAATTGCATAGTACTGTAGTAGTACTGTAGCAACCCGAAAATCAGTTCAAAATTGACGCTTTTTCCTCTCTTCTTCTTCTCCTTTCTTCTCCCGATCGATTCTCTACCTTTTCCGGCCAAAATCACCACCCAAATCCCGAAAAAATACGACCCACTTCTCAAATAAAGCTCTGTTCTTTTTCTCTGCAAAAGCTCTCTAAAGTTCTGTTGTCCCATCTGCTTTTATAGGCAATTCGAAAGTCCTTTTTGCTCCTCCAATTGCGCAAACAAGTCCCAGTCGAACACGCCTTTGCACCGTGTCCAATTTGAGTCGAAATCAAATTCCTAATTCGAATAGGAGTATCTCTGTTTTTTTCTGTTTTGGTTTTGGTTTCCAAAGTGAGCACTATCCTTGCGTTTCTGTTTGCCGTGAGCCTCTCCGCCGCCATTAACGCCGTCCTCATTCCGCCGTTGACCCACAGCCGGAATTGTCTTCACCGTCTCATGGTCGCCGGAATACTCGCTTTTGTCAGTTGCATTAGCGTTCGAACAGAACTCATGAACTGTCCTAAACAACTGAGCCATCGGCTCGGGTGTCTTTTCTCTTTTTTCAAACTGAACCACTGACCCGCTGAACCGGGTCAGGTTTTATTCATTTCTTTCTTCATCTTTTTTTTTTTAATAAAACCCATTGTATCAATTGTATCAGCCGGATCAAATCTGCACTTGGACCTTTCTTTTTAAATTGATTCGAGCTTTAAAAACCCGCTACAAGCTTCCTAGCCGTCGGATCTTCTCAAACTTGATCTCTTTGCATATAAACCCAATTGACGCATTTTAATCCCACGATTCGCGACTTTAACTTCTAAAAACCTACAATAATAAAGTCAAATCAAAATTAGATGCATAAAAAATATAATTCCATAAATTCATTAATACATCTAAAATAGTTAATTAGAGGAAATTAATTATTAATCCCCTAATTACTACCCTAATCAATAATAACTCTTTTGTTCATATTTTATCATTAAAACTACACTAGCAGATAGGTAAATAAGGCATATAAATATGTATTATTCATGTTTATCAAAGACGAAGAAACCATGGGCCGATAGAGAAATCGCCGGCGATGGGTCGCAGCGTTAATGGCTAGGTCGGCGACGATGAGGCAGCTTAGCCATGAGCTCGATGACGAAGCATGTGACGACAGAGGTTCACGATCGGTGGTGATTGGGACACGGCAGTCCAGAAGAGTCGTACTCAATTGGGAAATCAGAAACCGAAACGATTTGGGACTCTCTCAAACTGCATCGTGCTAAAATAGGATGCGATTTGGTTTCATCCAAATTAAAGTCAGAAAGAATTAGGACTCATATCGATTTGTCTATAAAAACAGACGAGGGTTTCTAGAACTGGAGAGCTTTTACAGAAAAAAATAAAACTTGACAGGAGGAAAAACCAAAGCTTTTCCGGCGTGATTTGGCCGGATTCCGGTGGTAATAAGGCAGGGTTTTAGCCGGAGGTGAGGAGGAGAGGAGAAAGGCTGGATTTTGGACGATTTTGCGCAACTATTTCGAAGCTGTTATTGTGCTACAGTGATGTGTGCGAAGTGGAGAAGCTGATGAATAGTGCACAGTGAACAGTGATTTGCTACAGTACTTTGGTGAGTTGTAGTTCCTGCAAATGATTTCTTCGACGAATCAGGCTTTTTCTTCATTTCTTTTCATGTCTAGCTAATTTTATTGTACTAAGACTAGACTAGATGAAACCCTGTTGAATTGTTTGACTCTCGATGTTTATTTGCAATTCTAAAGTAGTCATTTTTATTCCATGTGCTTAATAAATTTTGCTATCATTGTTTGAGAGGTCTTAGCGAATTCCGAGGTTCTATTTGAATAAAGATTGCATTTTATATTTGATCTTTGCTCGAGAGAGGGAGATTAATTAAGTTAAATTTATTCGTTTAGTTGCATGTTCGAGAGGGCTACACACATTACGATTATTCGTGACTTCGAGAGGGGCATGGATATTTGATCACTTGGAATTGTACGGGTTAACGGAGAGGATAACTATATGGTTTGGGTGGATTCGAAGTCTTAGTATGCTTTTCATTATATTATTTTCGCATAAATTTTCTTGCTTGTTTAATTAACAATTAGAACTATTTATTTTATTATAACTTGTTACGTAAAATTCAAATATTCTATTAGGATTATGTTAATCAACCAAGTCCTTTGGGTTCAACCTCGTTTCCACTAGCCTATACGTAGTCTCATGCGATCAGTAGTAAAAATAGTTAAAAAAATCAATCAATCAGCTAACCATCATGGTGTTGGTGTGATGGTAAGTGCACCCTTCCTGAAGTGGAGGCCCTGAGTTTGAACCCCCACTCTGTTGGCCATCCACCTGGGATTATATCCCAATTAACTTGGTGCACATGATGGGTGAGCCTTGTATGCACCCGAGAGGTTTGAGAGGAAGGGGGGGGGGATTCCTATTTGGTTTCAAAGTAACTTTAAAATTCAATTTAAAAAACAATATAATGATATTAATATGAAACGAAGGGAGTAATTATGTACTGTTTGGGCTTACTGTTCTTATCACAATATGTTGTGTGTGTTGGTCCCCCACAACTAGGTTGGTGACTGTACCCATTCTTTTGCTTAAACATCTGTAGCTCACCACTAAGAAGTTAAAAAGGGAAAGGTTAAATTTATTGGATGGTACATAATTTTATCCAATAATTTTTAAAATAGAATGGTGGTGGAAAAGGTTCTTTTGTACCCTTTTACTAGTTTGTCATAGACAACTCTTAGAATTTAGATATATGTGAAGCTTCTCCCCTATAGCCATTTTCCTCGATCCTCTCAGGCTCCGTCAGCAGTCACCTTCTACCTCTCTGACTCCGAGTCGGAGCTCTTGCCCCTGGATTCCGGGTACCCGGCTGCCAAGCTTGCCCTCCCCCAAGCTCCCGCCATTCCTTGCTCTGCCTCCCACCCACCGCCTCCTTCCTTGGCTCCTTCCTCGGTGGTGCATACTCCTCCCAAGGTCTTTCCCTTCTCATCCTTCGACTGCTCGGGTGTTCTAATAGAGGAAAAACATAGCTCTGTTCGAGCTCTGCTCGGGCGACTGTGGAGACAGCCGACGCGATGAAGGCGGGGGTTCACGATCGCACGACTCGAGGAGAGGTCGAGGGATACCATGGGTCTGAGAGCACTGTTGCAGACGAAGATAGACTCGAGCTCTCATGGTGAAAACTCATGGCAAAACCAAACAGCTCGAGCTCGACAACGGGGTCTCGGCGACGGCGAACTGAAGTGATGGCGAGGAGGAAATGGTGGACAGCTTGACTGCGTGATCAAGAGAAGAATCGACCGCAAGAAACAGTACAACAGAATGAAGATGCTCGATTTGGAAACTACCGAACCGGGAAGGCGTCAAGCCAAATTGAGTTGCTGACTTGCTTCAGACTTGCTCCAAAATCGGCGGTAGTGTCTTCACCTGTCATGCGGCAGAAGGCCGCCGCTGCTAAGCAGATCATTGAGGATCACTACCGGAACCGCCTCCAGGATCGTAAAGAGAGGTGAGCTCTTCTGCTGCTTCCTCGTATTCTAGCATGGTTTCAGTTCTTGCTTTTTCCCCTATCCTATTTTTCTATGAAGTTTTTTTTATCAAAATTTGGATGTGAGTTTTCTCTTTGATCTAATTTGACCCGACTAGCTGCAAAACTGTTCTACGGAAGTAGATGTGGTGATTTGGATTCAGGAGTAATAGTAGGTGAATACATTGCAGTTCATCCAATTCTAGTTATGACATCTAGGACACTTGATGCTTATATAGAATCGAGAGGTTCTCCACTGGGATTTAATTAGCAATTAAGTGAAGGATTGGTGCAAACTATGGTGCAAACTGTCAGATGGTTAGTTTTCATTGGAGTACTAATACTTTAGATTGTTAAATTTGTCTTTTCATTATACATTACAGAGTCATTGGGTTAAAAAGCTGTATGATTGCTAGAACACTGCGGTATATACAATTGATTGCTATAGAGTGCCAGCAATGCATTTTAGGACTTTGTACTTGCTTAATTACAATTTAAGAAATAGAATCCAAACATTCAAGTTAATTCCAATATCTTGAGATCATAATAGAAATATGGCAAATTAAATTGGCCATCTCTCTCAGTTGTCACTTCCAGTGAAACATAAACAAGTCATTCAGGAGGATCGAGTTCCAAATTTAACTTTCAAGAAGGCGATGTTTTCTTTTGCAGTAACATATTTGTTAATAGCAATATGTTCGAATATGATAAACCTTGAAAAAAGTTATACACTTATCATTTCTTTTACAGTGTTGTTCACTAAATTTTGTTAAATAAAAATCACAATCATTTTGGCTTTGTTGTGGATACATTCATTACTGTATTTCTGGATGTATAATAATGTGCTTATTTATAATTACCTTTATAACTGCTTCCCTATTTCTTCTTCAGTGTGTTTAGACTTTAGACTGATTGACTGCTTGCATGTCATAGAAATACATCATATATAGACTTATTATTTTGTTATTTAAGACACCAAGAGCTTCAACGGAGAGCACAAGAAGCTCAAGTTTTAAGTGAAAAGTGGCAAGAGATGCTTAGAAATTTGGAACGTAAAGAGACAGAGTATATGCAAATGCAAATTTGCAAAGTGGGAATTGATGACTTTTAACTCCTAACAGGTATTGGGAGAGGTGCATTTGGAGAGGTTTGATAAATATTGCTACACATGAAGGATCTCAATCATTGTTAAAATTTTTCCTTTTATTTTGGTGTTTTCAAAGTGATGGTAGTTTCAAATACTCCAATTGTGAATAAGTGGTGTTTTTTCGTGGCATTTCAGGTGCTACCCTATCAAATGGCTTTCTTAGTTTTTTTTGGTTGACTGCAATGTTTTTCATTTTTTTTCTTTTTGGTGAAGAGAATGGAGGGATCTTTATAGTTATAAGTATGCTTCCTTTAATAGAATGCAGCTTGAAATTCTTGCTTGGGAACTCTGGGAAACCACCAAAAATAACACATAATCTTCATGAAAGCATCTTATACTTGATGATTAGCCTGCACAGCTGCACAAGTTTAGAAGTATCTTGATTAATAAAGATACATTGAACCCTTGTAGATGATTGTATAAGTTGCTAACTCTTTATTCTCTTGGCTAGAAATTAAGTACTTTGTGTGCTTTTTATGGTTGTCCCCATGAATTGTTTATTTGTTTTTCTATATTTGTTAACAATCACAGGTTAGGTTTTGCCGGGCTAAAAATACAAGAGAAGTTTTTGCTATGAAAAAGTTAAAAAAATCTGAAATGCTTAGTCGAGGATAGGTAAACAGCTTTGAGTCTGAACTTTGATTTCAGTTGTAGTGATGCTTGCTATTTCCTTTAATTAGCCCCAAGATTTATACTTGCAAGCAAATTATTCTTGTCTAAATTACTGCAACAAAAATTGACTCAGGGATACAAGAATACAAATAAGAGCTTTCCTTTGCATATGTTTAGCATATGCCCTTTTTTAATCAACCAGTCATACATATGGCTGTTCTCATATGAGAACTACTCAGACATGGCCTTTTTGGTTTCTATATTTATCAATGTCAGTAGATTCTATTGGCCCTTGGCTACATTATACTTATATCCTGAATGTTTAGGCAATCATATTCATGTCATTTGACCTTGCCCCTTCTAGTTTCAGGTTAAGCACGTTAGATCGGAGAGGAACTTGCTTGCTAAAATTGATAGTCGATGTATTGTACAACTACATTACTCCTTTCAGGATTCAGAATTCTTGTACCTTATTATGGAATACCTTCCTGTGGTGACTTTATGACACTGTTAATGAGAGAGGATGTACTATCTGAAGATGTTTCCCGATTTTATATGGCAAAGAGTGTACTGGCAATTCATTCTATTCACCAGCATAATTATGTCCACAGGTATGTTGACATGTATAATTGATATCTTCATGAAATGAGCAAATTAAATGTTATACTTGTTCTTTTGGATTACTTACGCTTGTTAATTTTTTAGTTACTTTTTTAATGCCAAATACACACATGTGGCTTATGGTCACTTGACATAGACATTTACCTTTTCCTATAAAAAATGTGAATAGGGATATTTTGCTCTGATATCATTGTTCCAATATAAAGGCCGGATTTGATTGTGCATATGAGTAAACCTTCACAACATGTCTTATATACTAGATTTGAAATTGCTGAAATACTGAACACTTTTTTTCCACAGGGACATAAAGCCAGACAACTTGTTGCTGGATAAAGATGGTCATGTGAAACTTTCATATTTTGGCTTGTGTAAACCTTTGGATAATAAATACTCATCCATATTGTGGGAACCTTGTGTAAACTTTTAGAGTGTGTCATCGCTTATCATTAGTGACAGGGTGGCAAGATTTGTATTCAACAAAGTGGACTACTTAGCTCATACGTGAGTTTTATGCACAAACTTGTTATTGATCAATGAAAGGCAAATTTTTTGCATATCAGTTGTATTTATGTATTTATATTTCTTCTGCATATTGTTGTAAGATGACACTATATATATATATATTATTTATGTATACAATGTGGTACTAATTATATGAATAATATATAAGAATATCTTTTGTATTTATGAATAATGCTTGTTATCCATATTTAGCACAACAGCATAAAGCTACTATTTTTTTATTTTTGCAAAGTCTGTATCGATTAATAAAATCTGTCACAAATGAGATTAAACCATCGCAATAGGTATCGAGTCTGTCTTTAAATTTGTCGCTGAATAGTTATACCGACAGCATAAAACAAATTCGTCTCTAAATATTTATACCGACAGCATAAAACAAATTCGTCGGTAAAACTGCTGGTAAAGATATTAGCGACAAATTGCCATTTTTCCCGTCAAAATGTCATTAGCGGCGCCATTTATAACGACAGGGCTAGCGGTGGAAACAATCTGTCACGATAAAGCTGTAGCGATAGATTATGCACTTTTAGCGACGGTTCTTTCCATCGTTTAAGGCCAATTTTGTTGTAGTGAGGTAACATGATGAGGTTTAGTGCAGTTAGTGATCGTTTAAAATTAAACCCTTGCAACTGTACAAGACAATTGTACCATGGCGAGTATTAAAGGGTTGTCGAACCTCAGGGACGGTTAAACAATTTACCAAATTCAAGAAAAAAGTTGCAGTTTTTTAGTTACTCTAAGAAAAGCAATGAACTTTACCTAATCTAACTGAGATTTAATCAATATGGAAGACACCAAGGCTTCGAATCCACCACAATAAACTAGTGTATAGTCTCTCTCTCTCTCTCTTTTGAATAAAGATTTCCAATTGGTTAGCATATTCCTCTCGGACATACACTTGTCAGCTCAAATTATAGTGCTCTCCTCTCGGATGTAACACATAAAACGGTTAAAACATGAAATTGTGATCTATCTCTCTTGAGTATAAACCAATGAAACTTTATTAGTATGTAACACTTCAGATTACTCACGTTCCTCTCAGATACGCAAGTGCTCTTTCAGATTGAAATCCAATTAATTCGCTCTTATCTCTCTTGAGTACAAAGAACAAACTTCAATGAATTAACTCTAATTGCATAACAAATATTCATACACCAACTAGAGTAAAACATAATATAAGAGAAAAGAAACTAAACCAAATTATTGGGCTTCATCTAGGCCTTGGAGAGGAGTTTTAGCCTCGCATTGGGAGAGAATCCATCATCATATTCTTCATCATCTTCTTCTTCTTCTCTCCTTTGCTCTAGCCTCCAAAATAGCTCAAGATCTTCCAAAACGTTCTCCCTTAAGGCTTATTTATATATTTGAAGACAAACTCCGAAGTACCCTCCCAAATCCGAGTCGAAATTGGCTTGATTTAGGTTTTGCCGTACAAACCAATCGATCGCTCCGTATAGCCGATCGATCACTTTCCTTCGTTAAATTGAACATTGTCGCGTCGATCGTCCATTGTGTCTCATCAGCCGATCGATCATTTTATGCCTGATCGATCGTGTTTACTGTAATGTGTAGATCCAAAAACTCCAGTTGATATGATCGATCGTTTTGAGTGCCGATCGATCATTTCCTTCAGTAACACTGTTTTTCGGCTCTTGCGATCAATCGTGTATAAGATGCCGATCGATCGTAAGTACTGTATTATAATTTTTAAAAAGTTATAACTTTCTGCTCCGAAGTCCAAATTGCACGCGGTCAATGGCATTGGAAAGCTGACTTCTTGAACTTTAAATGAAGCTTGAATCAGTTCAATCAGATATATACACACGAAGTTATGATGATTTAACCATTAAAGTCATTTTTCACCTCATTTCAGTATCTTATTCTTGTTTTCTACAAAAACCAAAAACTATATTAAAGTAGTACTAATTCTAATCAAACACTAGTATAAACATAAGTTTAGGAGATAATAAAATGCATATTTCATGTGTAGATCAGTTAGCTGGAGTGTGTACGGATGGAGTAGATGTATGGCTATCTAGGATGACACTTATATGTTTTGACATTGTGGAGATGCATGTTCCGGATTGGGTGATGTTGCAATTTGGATTAGAGCAGGATTTCCCCCTTCTATTGTGGAGTTCATTGAGCGATCTTTGCATCGAGATTGGGAGAGTTTTGATTGAAGGTTGCATCATGCGGCCTATATTGCTAGCTAGATGGGACAACCGGATGACGACTCTTGTTCAGGGGGAGCCTGCCACGATGGAGCGAGATGCTGATAATGCTTACATGAAGTGGTACTTGAGGATCATTATGAAACTTATCTTGCCACCTGTGCATGAGGCGGAGATGTTATATCAACCCAGGGGCGACACTGAGCGGGCGTTGGTTAGTATCTCTTACTTTATATTTATTTTAATTCACCATCATTGTGTGTTTATAGATAAAATATATTTTTTCCCTCTAGCTTATGTGAGACAAAAACTCACTCAATCTCCTGGAGCTTTGGTGGACCAATTGATAACTGCGAAATATACACATTTTTATATGCCTTTCTGCCTATATTTTAGTCATAATTTTAGTTGAAATAAGGATAATTAATGGTTAATCCTGATTAAGTGAGTAATTAGGATTTTAATAAATAAATGTGCTTAATTGATTAATTTAGATGCGTTAATTGGATTTAAGAGATTTATATTTTATAATGCGTCTAAGTTATATTTAACTTTATCTATGCAGGTTTTAAAAGTCCCATTTGCATATGGCAAAAAGTGAAACATGCCAAACAAGTCCAGATGAGATCCGATGAACGAGAGCAGTACGACGGGTTTTAATTGAGAGAAAGAAAAAAAATAATAAAAGAAATTGAAACGAACCGGCTGGTTCGGCCTAAAGAAAGAAAGAAGAAAAAAGAAAAAAAAAGGATAAAACAACTCGAGCCGGAGCTCGGGTGTTTCATCCAGAAGCGGAAGAACAGAGCTTGAGCTCTGTTCGGGCGACCAATGACGGCGGCCCTGGGTTATGGCGGTGATGATGAAGGTCATGGCGACCGGGAGTGGAGCAACAAAAACAACAAAAGCTTTCGATTTGGAAGTCTGAATCGAAGGCACAGAAGGGCTGAGCTCACGAGCGGCTATCATTCGAAGCAGCGGCATGGGCGAGGGAGATTAGAAAACAGATAAAGGGCATGCTTGATTAGGACTGTGGAATCGTGCTGAAACAGTGTCGTGCTAAATTGGGAAGCTCAGAGGCATGTTCATGCTGAAATTGGGTGTTGGATTTCGATTCGGGTTCATAAAAAACAAAGTCAGATTGGTTTGGGCTCTCTCATGTGGAACTGCTATAAAAACATAGGAGAAAACCGAGACCAGAGGGTTTTTTGGACGAACTTGGTGTTCTGTTTTGAAAAAAAATAGAGCTTCGGCGGAACTGGTTCTTTGTGATTGGGTGGTGATTTTGGCCAGAAAGCTAGAAGGAAAAGGTAGAGAATCGATTGGTTGAAGGAAGGAGAAGAAGAAGAGAGGAAAAAGCGTCGATTTTGAGCTGATTTCTGGATTGCTACAGTACCTGCTACAGTAACTGTAATCTGCTACAGTAACCGCGGACTCACGAGGAAGATGATGAACAGTGCCGATCTGTGAATAGTGATCCTACTACAGTAAACTGTGAACAGTGTTGCTGCAACAGTATTAATAATGCAAATCTTTTCAAAATTCGATTTATCTTTTCTCATGAATATGCATTGCTAAATCTTTTGTCAAGGCTAGAGGTGATATTATTTAGTTGATATTTCTACGTCTATAAAGAAGTTCTTTCACTGCTTATTTGGTTGGATGCGATATTTTGATAAAGTCATAATCTATATAATTATTTGATTTGTCGTTAATGTAAGGTATGGCGAATGCTTATAATTTCCTGTGATTAGTAGACTATGCTTGTTAATGATAAATATTAGATTGAAATCTTTGTGTTAATTGTTATTATGAACTTGAATGCAATATCATCTGATTAGGTCGAATCATCATTTGAACCTAATTGAGAAATTAAATAGACATAGAAGTATTAATTAAATAATTGATCCTTGAAGCTTTGATATCTCTCATTGATTATCTTTGCTATCTTTAGTTAGTTTTAATTGAATCTTTAATCGTCATTTTAGTAGTTAATTAAATTATAATTTCTCTACATAATTTCTTGATAAAAATTTTAATTTGTTGAGTTAAATAGTAATGTTTAGATTAGTTTGGAGTAGAATAATCCTACATCATTCCCTGTGGTTCGACACTTGGATTTACCGAGTATATATTACAATTTGACAACTATTTTGGGGTTTGATCAAATTTTGGCGCCGTTGGCCGGGAGTGAAGTTTAGGATTAATCTTCTAATTAGTTTATTTCTCTCTAGTATAGTTTAGTTAACTTCAATTATTCTTAGTTTAATTTAGCTTGTTCATTTTGCAGGAAATTTGGAGTCCTATTTGGAACAAAAGGCTTTTCTTGGATTATCGGCAAATTTGGTAACCTCGTTCCATCTCTTTTGAAATTTTTGTTGCTTGTGTATGCACTCATGGAATAGAGATATCAGTGGACGATTGGTTAAAAGTAATTCTGCTATTTCGATTGAGAATCCTTTGTTTGAGTTTACTGTTCCATCACACACACCACACAATATGGCTGACCAGGGTAGTAACCATGATATTAATGAAAATGAGATTGAAGATGATGCACCAATGCGGCCCTTGTGTGATTATCTGCAACCTGCATGCACTAGCACACGTTCCTGTATTATATTGCCTCTACAAGCACATCACTTCACTTTTAGGCCTGGAATGATAAACTTGCTTCCCAAATTCCATGGTATAGATTCTGAAAATCTTTATTTGCATTTGAAGGAATTTGAGGAAGTATGTGGAACTTTTGAGCAGGCTTGTAGTGAGGACATTATCAGGCTAAAATTGTTTCATTTCTCTTTGAAGGACAAAGCCAAGACTTGGCTGAATTCCCTTAAGCCTAGATCTGTAGGAACTTGGAAAGAACTACAAACTGAATTCCTTAAAAAGTTTTTCCCAGTTCATAGGACAAATGCTTTGAAAAGACAAATAACAAATTTTGCTCAAAAGCAAAATGAATCATTTTATTAGTGTTGGGAGTGCAATAAAGATTTGTCAAATTCTTGTCCACATCATGGGTATGAGAAGTGGTGCACCATCAGTTTCTTCTATGATTGGATGACGCCCTCAATGAAACAATTTGTTTAAATAATGTGTAATGGGGAATTCTTTAATAAAGACCATAATGAAGCCCTTGATTTTCTAGATCAAATAGCTGAAGACTCAGATTCTTGGGATCCCACTGATCCGTCTGATGTTTCTAATAAGCCGAAGTCTTCAGCTACTAGTGGGGGTCTGGATTATCTTAGGGAGGAGGATAATTTGAGTGCTCAGCTAGCCTCTTTGGCTAGGAAGGTAGAGGCCATGGAATTAGGGAAAATTAATGTTGTTAAGTCTGTTGCTACAAAAGAGGCATGTGGAATTTATGATCTCATGGGACACCCGACTAATGAGTGCCCTACCATTCCTTCTTTCAAGGAGGTGTTACATGACCAAGTAAATTCCATGACCCCTTTCAAGAGACAATCTCCTTATGGAGACATATACAACCCTGGATAGAGGAATCACCCCAACTTTAGTTGGAGGAATGATAGTGCTGCACAAACCCCACCTTCTCAAGCATCTTCCGCTATATCTCTTTAACGTCGCCCCCGTGCGCCGATTCGACTCTTGGACCGGATTCGGTTCGGATTGGGCGGTGCCCGGGGTGTGACACAACTGGCCGGTTCTCTTATGGGAGATTAATTATCGACTTCATAATGCATAGAGCTACCCAAATATATGCACTAGGGAGCTTTTTTACCACACAGTTTTTATCGAGGAATGCCTATAAAAAACTGGTGGCAAGAGAGTTCTTTCCACATTACCTGGCTCCAACTATGGTTTTGGCGCCTGACCCGTAATCCTTTTTTTTGTTCCATATGACCCAGAAAGTACCCAAAATACCCCCAGACAGAGGTATAAACCATACCATAGCCCACGCTCTGCATTTTTCCATATTACCCGGAATCTGAGGAGCCTTAAGGCAAAGAAAACGGCGGAACGTGCCGGAGAAGTTCCGTCCGGCATCTCCAGCCATATCATCGCCAGCGCCATCGGACTCGGGAAAGGTCATCTTCGCGCTAAAAGTGGGAAAACAGGAAAAACTGGGTACGCAAAAAGAACTTCAACAGAGGCATCGCACATGAAAAAACGATACGTGAAATTCAAATACTACGATTTTTATAATGAAAATTGGTTCCAGAGAAGAAAGTTGAAAACTTGCCAAGTTTTCAACTATTTACAATATCGTGTCTTCGACAACACAACTACAACAATAGTCGTGTTGTATGCAACATGACTCATAGACGATGCTTTTCACTCATATCGTGTCTTACGGTTTTTTGATATATTTCGGTATTTTAATGGCAGGTACTGATGGATAAGATACATGTGTGCTTACACTACGATGGAGTTTTTATAAATTATGATGCGTACGTGGGCGGGAAACGGAAGCTCATGCCTCTAGATACACGTGTAAAGTACCTGGAACCATTGCAGCAAGTGGAAGAAAGATTACCGCTAAAGTCTATAGCTGGTACATTATCTGTGTCATATCGTGTTGATTTTGAATCCCCATACATCCTTGAAGACGATAAAGACCTCGAGACAATGTTTTTCCTTCACAAGAACAACCAAGGCACAAATGGACTACTCCACATGTACTTGGAGTGGACTTCTACTGGCAATAACATGGAGACTTCCACTCTCAACAAGGAAATGAATTCTAGTGCAAATAAGGAGGAGGAGAGGATACCCGAGGCAGAAGCAAGGCTGGCCAGTAAGACACCGCCGGAGAGGCCGTCCAGCCCGGGCAATAAAACACCCACATCAGCAGTTGAAGGAGGAAGAGATGAAGATTATTCATTTGAAGCTGCGAAGTAAGACTTCTAAGGCGCGGATACAGGTAAGTCGTGTACTATTATAGTCGACTATAATAGTACACAACTAAAAATTTGGTCGTGTTTTATGCAACACAACTATATACATAGTCGTGTCATTTAGTACATGACTATATATGAAGTCGTATTGCATAAGACACGACTTGACTACTTCTAGCCGTGTTCTCAAGTCCATTCATACAAATTTTTTCACGCAGATTGGGAGATGGGGAAGAAGGTGAAGATGAAGATGAAGATTCCTGTCTAGATGGAGAAGAATTCTTCGATGAAGATGATTTACCATGGTTTGCAGATGAGCGGGATGAGCCGCTAACACTACCAAATTTTTGCCAGGCAGATCCCAAAGGAAGAGAGCACTTTGTGCCCAATATAGAACTCCAACATGCAGCAATAGCATCAACTTCTAGAGTTCCCATGGCATGAGACACATCTAAAGGGAAGTCTGTGGCGTCAGAGCCGCAAGATTTAGAGGACAACAATGACGGTTGTTGGGATTGGGGATACTTATTTACTACAGGCCGGTCCTTCAAAAAATTATGAGGAGGATACGATGTTGACCGGCAGTTTGCAAGCAGATGACTATGAGGTACAACTTCCCTTCGGGGCTAGATTCGAAAGCAAGAAGCAGTTCAAGATGGTGCTTACTGATTTCGCAATCAAGAGGAAATTCATGTTCAAAGCTATGGACGAGAACAATGACACATTTGCTGCAAAGTGCAAGATTAGAGTGGTACATACGGGCTTCGAATCTACTTGACGGAGTCACCATAACAAGGAGGGAAGGAAGACATGCGACACGACTATATGTTCTAAAGATCATCCATTGGCCTCAGACCTATGGATTGCATGGAAGTGTCATGGCCTCCACAAGGATTCAAACTCCATAAAAAGGCTAACATGCAACAGTACATTGAGAAACATTGGGGCATAAAGGTCAACTATAAAAGGACATGGAGGGTGAAAGAGGAATTGATTCGATTGATCGATCGCAACCTGGAAGACGCATATCAGATTTTGCTACATTACAGGAAGGAATTAGAGCGGTCTAATCTAGGTACACATGTGGTGATAGAAAGATCATCTGATATACCTGAAATTAAAATTGAACATGCCGGATACGACTTCAGACTTGTCTTCTAGATGTTCGGCCCGATCGCATGAGCTGAACATTCCGAAGATCACTACGGCCGTTGCTCACTGTTGATGGAACATTCATAAAAGGAAAGTACCCCGAAGTTTTATTGGTTGCAACAACACTCGACGGGAACCAACAATTAATATGCTTTGCATATGCAGTTGTCGAGAAAGAGACCATAAATTCGTGGTACGTATACAAAGAAGACTGTATGAGTAGTCATGTTTTCGAGTACGCGACTACTCATACAGTCGTGTTGTTTTATACACGACTGTCTACAACCGATGTCTTCTTTCTTTAATATGCTTTCACTCTGATTTCTGACTTGCAGGAAGTGGTTCCTCGACCTACTGAAAGCCACCCTGTTTACGGACCCCCGACCTCTCTGGATACAATTGTCTCGGATAGACAGAAGGGACTTCTGAGAGCGGTTTCTGATGTCTTTCCCGAGGTTCACCATGGGTTTTGCCTGAGGCATATGGCCTCTAATATGCTTCATCATTGGAATGATAAGTACCTGAAGACATACTATTCCGAGCTGCAAAAAGCTTCAGGAGACCGAACTTCGATGAAATCATGCAGAAGATGAAGGAACACAATGAGGAGGCCTGAAAATATGTTGAGAAGATAGATAAATGAAATTGGGCTAACGTGGAATATCCGGGTAAAAGATATGGCACTATCACTTCAAGCAGATCTGAAAGTCTAAATAATATGCTTTGGAAGGCTAGGTTTTGGCCAATAACTCGTTTGATTGAGCAAACCCGTGTGACCACAACCTCCCATTTCGAGAGACGCCGCATGGAAGCAGAAGGGCTAACGACACCGTTAACAAAAAGTATGCACAAAATCATATCAACGAATTGAGGAACAAGGGTGCTAGAACAGTCATAGTGCAACCGCTATCATTACAGTAGTTTGAAGTGACATCTTTATACCATATGGTATGAATTTTTATAACGTTAAGACCATCCTCCCAGAATAGGCATGTCCGGGTATAGTCGTGTCTCTCGATGACATGATGATTCGAATAATCGAGTATTCAAATAATCGACTATTCATACAGTCGTGTTACCAAAAACACGACTACTGATACTCTCCTTGTGTGCTGTTGTGATCTTTTTTCCATAGGATGTTGTTGATCTGACGAAGAGAACCTGCATTGTGGCTTCTTCCAGAGCATGGGACTTCTGTGCAAGCACGCCATTGCATTATCGATGAGAGGAGCTTCGATCGGGTAGAATACTATGAGAAGTGGTACTATGCAAGCCTGTACCGCACCACGTACGAAGTAGTTTTCCCTACTTTAGACAGGAGTAAGTCGGCGGATTACGGGGTTTTTCAAATGCGAATTGCCCAGGCTTGAAGCTCCAAACAAGAGGAGACGACAGACAAAGAGAAGAGAGTCACAGCCTGACCCGCCAAAAAGGTCGAGGTTGAAATGTGGCAATTGTCGAAAAGTTGGTCACAACCGTAAAAGATGTTCTAACCCAAATGTTGCAAAAGAATCAAGGAAGCGCAGAAATCAATGACTCTCGCAACAAGGCAACCTTACTAGTAACGAGTCAACGCAGGGACGGCGCTCCGGATAACCTAAGCCCCCACCATTCTTCACTTAGATTGTTGTGAAAATTTTGTATAACAAATATTACATTATAGCGCAATGTATGCCTTTACAGAAAATATATTAGAAATGCAAAAAAATATTTCGTGCATCATACATGTATCTCCATTATAGTAGTGATCTCAATTATAGTCGGGGTTTCGATGACAGGTAAATATAAAAAGAAGACTCCGTAATAGTCGTGTCGTCGACTTAAGCTGACTATAGTAGGCGCATATTATAGTACACGAGTAAGTATATAGTCGCGTCTTATGCAACAAGACTATATGCGTAGTCGTGTCGTTTAGTATGCGACTATATATAAAGTCGTGTTGCATGAGAGACGCCTGTATACGTAGTCATTTGTTCAAGTCGTGTTGCAAGAGAGATGACTATATACGTAGTGATGTGTTGAAGTCATGTTACATGAAAAAAATGTATTCAAATTTATTGAAAGTCTAATGTATGTACATCAAAGAATCTTTTTACAATAAAAGAATGGTGGGTAGAATTGAATACACGAAAAAAAAAGTATGTAGAAGAAAGAAAATATATGTACAAAGAAAACCTGCTACTATGACTTGCTATTTTTTGTCTCTAGTTGAATCGTCGTCAAACTCGCTATCAATAACCCCGCGAATCATAGTTGCAGCAATGACTGGGCACCAAAACGTGTAATTTTGGACTCCAACTGCGCGACGTACATCATGATGAAGATGCCACAGTCTTTTGAGTTCTCTTGCCAGGGTGCTTTGGCGATCTGAGTCATCTTCAGTCGAGTAAACCCATCCATGACAGCTTGTGCCATCACAACGTTCATGAACTGCGTGAATTTGTCTGCTGATTTCTTGTGATGTGTGTACAACTAGGATCTTCCAGACAGCGGGTTGTAGAAGCGCCATACACAGTGCGGGAAGTGTACCAAGATGAGGCAAAAATGGGAGCCAGTGCGGATTGGGAAAAAGGCATAGAACATGTTCCTGTTCAAGCCGTCGAGCATCCTTGCGAGCTTTTTTACCAATTTCACATTATTGCCTCCTTCTTTGTATTCCTGCAAAGCCGCAAGCGAGTCAGAAAATGATGCTGGGAACATAAACTTATCGCTACAGATGAAGGGAACACTTACGCTGTCGAATATCTCTTTGAATGAGTGGCATCCAAAAAAAACACCACGTATACTTCATCCGCTTTCTCTCATTGTGCTGCCGCAAGAGACTCAAAAACTCATCTATAACCTATAGAAAGCAGCTACAGAAGTCAGAACAGTCGAAGTAATGCAATATACGACTTTAATAATATGTGTAAAGTCGTGTCTTCGAATACACGACCTTACGTAAAGTCATGTATTTGAAAAAGGAAAAGAGGAAAACATATGAGTCATACGAAAACATAATATATACTTACATTGGTGTTTATTTCTGTGGTTTGCAGGAGGGATGCGTAGTTGTCATCACATAGCATTAGGATTGGATAAGCCTTCCTCGGATTGGCGATCCATCCATCTATTGCCACTTTATCCCGCCCTAGCAATACCCCCATGTCGAAGCATAACTCCAAACCGGCATAGTTTTATGGGAGTGCAATTGTAGCGTTAGCCTTTTGAGGGATTTGGAGGAGATCGACGTCAACAGCCTGGGATGAGGTTAATCCAGTGGCATCCTTCGCATCCTCGTCGTCCTTCACCTCCTCCTCCTCCTTGGCCTCCTCCTCGTCCTTCACGTCCTCCTCCTCGTTCACCTTCCCCTTGGCTGTTTGGATATCCGACTGCTGTAAGAGATCACCTCATCGATGATAGAGGTTGTTTGCGATCGGATATGGTTTCTCCGGAGTCAGCTTTCGGCTGACAGGACCTATTCCTCCTTGCGTGCTGCACCGCCATTCTCCGTATATGCTCATCTTCCCTAATCCATTGCAATTCAACCGTGGAGACACCCCTCCTTCTCTTCCTTACCACTACACTAGAGGGGAATAGGTCCCGAATGTACGGCTTCCGGCCCTCGACTTCTGCACGCTCCATATCATCGTCGAATTTTGGTTGGAGCATCTTCAAAAACAACTTCGCAGAGGATCTCTTCGTAGCCCGTTGAATCTTTTCTTCCTCATCCGTGCATTTGATGGGAGCTAAAATGACAATTTACATATTCGTGTCAGTAGCAGTACGATAAAGAACATAGTCGAGTTGCATGTAACACGAAAAAGTAAATAGTCATGCAGAATACAACACGAAAAATTTAAAAGTTGTGTACCATGTGACACAAAAAATAGATAATCGTGTACAACTTACCTTTACCCCATTTTGATGAATCGGCGGCTGACTTGTGCACCAACTCCTTTCTCCACATACCAATTGGAGTTTTCTTCATATGCTCCTGGCCATCGGGCCGCTTCTTTGGCTCCATGTGATGCACCGATGACTTCTTCTTCGTCTCCTTCTCCTCTGATTCCTTTGTCTCCTTCGTCGGCTCTTTAGTCTTATCCTCCTTGGGATGCCCAAAGATCTGACCCTCTAACAGCATTGACGCTACAGATGCCTTCATAGAGTGAAGAAGCTCTCGCAGAGGTTTGACACTCCTTCCCATGTCCTCATACGAAGATAGAGCTATCTCAATTACTGATTGTATGCCCTGAAGCGAACCCTCCAATCGCCCCATTTCTGGCCTCTCCATCTTCTGCCGTCGCAGAGGAGGGGCCACTGAGGGAGACAAAGCAAAGAGAGATGCCTCTTCGGCCATGGGGACGATTACATCAACGACTTTGTCCCATACTTCGAGATTATGGAAGACTCCCTTCCAGTAGTCGGTCATACGATGCTTCTTCTGTGCACCCTTCTTGACCACTGTAATCAGAGCCCCACTTCCTGGCCACCTTTTGACCATTGGACTGGTAGGGCCCATGATAGCATGGAAGATTGTCATGTGCTCAAAAAATAAAATCTGCATAGTGAATAGATAAAAACATAAGAAGGGGAGGCGCAGATACAGGCAAGTCGTATAAAATTATAGTCGACTATAATAGTACACAACTTTATTTATAGTCGACTATAATAGTACACGACTATATTTATAGTCGTGTCTTATGCAATACCACTTTATACTTAGTCATGTTGCATAATACACAACTATAAATACTACAAGTGCTACATACCTGAAGGACATATGAGGCGCCATTTAGGTATCCACTGCCCAGGCACCCTCCTTGAGATGTCGCACCCACTAGTCTGCTGATGTGGGTTATACCAGAAACCAACAAGTTATGCATAGCCCCAGCCCAATTGTATGAGCTCAATCTTGGGAGGTCTTCAATGTAACTGTACAAACAGGGATGCAGCGCTCTAGTGCTGTGTGGAAACAGCACCGTGCAGAAGAGGCGCCATTTGGGATGTTTCTGAAATTTCATCTTAAATGTTAGAAACATCCCAGATCAATATCCCAATTACTGACATTAATCTGGAAATCAAGTACTCCCTCTCTCCTAAGTTACTATTAACATAAGGTTTTTCCAAATGAACTAATTTTAGTTCAATTTGAAAAACGGTATTTTTAGTAATAAATCCGGACGAATGCACTGACAGAATGATGGCCGGCTTTCAATTGTAACCTTTAAGTCCCGTTTCACCCCAACTTGAGCCATTTTCGTGGGACCAGCTTTGTCTGCGACAATATCTGCCCCTCTCTTCATAAATGAAGGGGTCCATATGGTTCTCGATGGTCAATCCATCGTACTCCATACAGGTCTATTTAGCTAGTGTTGTTGATGTTAATCCCTATCCTTTCTTGTATATTTAAATTACTTTGTTTAGTAGTGCTTATGCTCTTAACTATTATATTATGTGGGACGTCACCCAAGTCGCGTTAGCTTGTACACCCGTTAATCCATTATGGTTCAAAATTGTAGAAACCGATGTATCTAATATTGACTATGGAGGAATCCTTAAGCAAAAAGATCAAAATTCTAAATTGTTAGATTTTATTCTGGAAAACGGAATCTTACCCGGTCGAAATATTCGACTCTTAAGAAGGAAATGCTTTCTATTGTTAAAGGAATCAACAAATTTCAAGATGATTTATTAAACTAAAAATTTCCTTCGAATTGATTGTAGTGCTGCAAAGTAAATAATTGAAAAAGATGTGGAACATCTAGTCTCCAAGCAATTTTTTGCTGAATGGCAGGCTCAATTATCAGTGTTTGATTTTCATATTGAACATATTAAGGGTAACTCTCTTCCTGATTTTCTGACCTGCGAATTTTTACAGGGCACTTAATGTACACATCTCATGATAAAGGCTGCCAAACCCATGGTCGTGGTGCTTCTAATAGAGGTCATGGTTGGGGATTTTCTCCCTCAATTTCCAGACAAACTACTGCAATTCTTTGTAGTGAATCACAATATGTGGATCTGGATATGTTTCTCGAAAATATATAGAAAGAAGCAATAAAGGCTTCAAAAAGCAAAACTAATGAAGCTTCTGGTAGCAAACCTAATAATAAGACATTAGAAAGTCTAGAATTGCCTTATGTGGCAAGCAAGACAGAAAAAATAATTTTTTGTATCAGTAATCTTGATCTTCATTGGAAAAGTGATCCAAGACATATCCTTTAGAAATATCTAGATCACCAAAGCTACCTAGCCGTATATGGCCAATATCGCCATGTTCTTAAAAGAATCCTTTAGCTGACTGGTTTGGTGGATACCCGCCATACTTATCCCAATCTCAGGGGCCGTTTGGGGCGTGATTAAAAGCAAAACATCCAGATGGGATGTTTTGCTACACTGTAGCATCCGGATATTTTATATATCCAGCTGAAACACCTCAGGAGGTGTTTCAGCTGGATGTAAAAATCCACATGGATAACATTTCAGCTAGTTATAATAAGTGCATAATTTTAAAGGTACTCCAACCCCAAGATTGGGGTCTTGATCTTAATAAGGTTCATTCACTCAAATTGGGAGAATAAATATATTTCTACAATTATTGTGATTATATTAATGTTTGGAATCATGTATTTTTCCATGAGAACCCTCGTAGAAAATATTCTTGGTTTTTTTAATTTGATCCAGCAATACTTCAACAGAAAATTCCAACTTTTGAGATTGAATCATGTATTAATTTCAACAGAACATCCTAGTCGATGGTGGCACAAATTTGGGATTGACCTCAATCTCATACCTTTTGAGATTAAGGATCAATATGAACCTTGGATAGATTCTAATCCGGTCAGCATTCCTAATTGTGAAGCTTTAATTGAAGACCAAAGTATATTATCTTTTTATGCAATACACAGGCTTCCCTGGATATGGAAATGGACCATTACAATTGACTAGGATGATCTTAATATCCCGTGCTCATTCATAAATTTTTGTTCAAATGGTGGGACAAATTCAATAAATTCGAAATCAAGGAAGCTCTTGAAATGATTCATGAGACCGTTGACATTAATTTAGCCAATGCAAGTGCTCATTCATAAATTTTTGTTCAAATGGTGGGACAAATTCAATAAATTCGATATCAAGGAAGCTCTTGAAATGATTCATGAGACCGTTGACATTAATTTAGCCAATGCAAGTGATGATGAGCATCCTGAAAATGATCAGAAAAATTGGATAAAAATGTGGAAACATATGTTCAAGAGAAACTACCCCCAGGCCTCCAATCAAGAAATCATGGTTAAATGCATGAATAATCTTAAAGCATAATTATGCACCAATTTCATTGACATGGATGAATATTCTAGCCAGAGAATCTCAGGACCTCGATACTAATATGAATGAAGATTCATTAGATGGACCCACTAATGAAGATATTTGGAATGTTGTCATTAGTCGCATGGCCAACAAAGTAAAAAAAAAAATTAAAACAAGAATAATGTTGTGGGCCCTTCATCCTTAAATAAAGTGACAAAGAATTGAATGGTCAAGCAAGCTTCAATAATAGATGATAAAGAATCGAATGACTAAGCATGCTCCAATAATGGATGATAGAGCATTTTTTTTTATTACTTTATATGTCATCAATGGCGATTTTAGCTTTGTATTATTACTGTTGTATTCGTCAGCAATGACAACTTCTTATTTATTAGATTGTATAATATGAGGCGTCTGCGCCTATAAAAGGCAATATCCTCAGGCTTATTGAGGCATAAAAATAAGTACAGTTCTTTTATTGTCTACGTCAAAGAAGGAGCTTTAAACTTTGTCTCTATCCCTTCTAATTTGTAAGTCTATAATTTCGTTATAATGGAAGTTATTTGTACAAAAAGTTTGCTCATACTTTTGTTATAAATTATCTTAAATTTGTAAGGATTCAGAGGAGCTTTGAACAAACCCGTCGAGAGGTGCCCTCCAACTTCTTATGTAGCTAGCTTCCTTAGTGAGGTACTGGATTTGAGCCGATAATGCTTCATAGTTAGTCTCTTAATATAAGCGATCCTTGTGATCACCCTACCCTATTAATGCTATAGTAAATTGCTACATTAAATTTTGATTTGCTACAGTACTTTGGAAATACAAATTTTGGTTTGCTGGCAACGACCCTATGAGATCCCTCAAACCACAATCAAATTTTGGAGCTCATAATCCTAGCATAAATCCTTAAAGATTGACAAGAGCAACCCACTTTCATATTTCAATTCGTGTGAAGCTTTAGTCTGTTTGGTAGAGGATTTATAGAGTGAGAAATTTGGATTTTAGGGAAGAAGCTGCCTGGAAGAATCTAGTTGTTTGGTAGGGAAGAAGTAGCTTTTAGAGAAGAATTTAAGGCCTGATGACATATTTTGTAAAAAAATGAAAGGCAGAGGCATATAATAAGAAACAATACATTTTCATGATTGAAAATATATTTTTTATTATTTTCCCATGTCTTTTTTATAAAATTACTAGAAATGTCATTGAGAAAAATCAATGAAGTAAAAGCTGGATTCTTTTGAAAAGGAAATTTTTATGGAGAAGCTGGATTCTTCTAAAATCTAGGTATGTAACTGCTGCCAAACAAGCTCTAACTGTGTCTCTTCTACAAATTTTTAAGTTACTGAGATCCTTGGGATGTTTCTGAAATTTCATCTTAAATGTTAGAAACATCCCAAATCAATATCCCAATTAGTGACATTAATATGGAAATCAAGTACTCCCTCCCTCCTTGATTACTATTAACATAAGGTTTTTCGAAATGAACTATTTTAAATTCAATTTGAAAAACGGCATTTTTAGTAATAAATCCGGATGGAGGGAGCATATTATCTTGTGATTTTAATCAGTTCTCGCGAGAATGCACCGACAGAAGATGGCCGGCTTTCAATTGTAACCTGTAAGACCCCTTTCACCCTAACTTGAGCCATTTTTGTGGGACCATCTTTGTCTGCGACAATATCTGCCCCGCTTCATAAATTAAGGAACCCATATGGTTCTTAATGGTCAATTCGTCGTACTCCATAGCTAGTATTGTTGTTGGCAATCCTTATCCCTTCTGATCTCCAAATTCGTGTATGATAGGCATGTAGGCGTAGTAGTAGACGCAAAATCCTTGATACATGGATTTCATATCTGGCTTGTATGTAAAGTGGTTATTGTCTCATATGCATAGATAAGGGTGATCTCAAACTGGCAAGTAGCCAACATCAATTGAGATTTCCCATGGCTTTCCAAAGTAGTCTTTGGTAGGTAGTATTTTGGAAAATCCAACATTGTAGTGAAGTCGTCCAAGAAGTCAAGCGGGGGCAGAATTTTAACTTCACACAGAATCTCCTCTTGAGGAGATTTTAAGAAAGAAGTCATTTTTAGCTTTCTCACCACCAAGTGATTTATATGGAAGGTAAACCCAAATTCTTCTTAAAGTGGCAACCAAACACACCTAACTTCGGTTAGAAGTAGAATACCCTTGATTTTCCCATATTTTGATTCAATTGGCAACCAAACACACCCTTTGTTGGACACTTTGGAGGTCTATTGGTTTGCTTTATAAAATGGGAAAAGTTTAAATGGGACTTGTCTCATGCAGCTTAGTTCGAGTAATCTCGAGCCGTCGGATCTTGATCTTATGGGTAGAAGAATGGGTGATGATTCACACTCACCTACCACTGATTTGGCACTCACCATCGGATCAAAATTTGATGGTGCGAGATGACTTGGTTCATGTAAGTTGCATGAGACCTGTCTTATATACACGGCACTCTTATAAAATAGCTGATATATATCTCCACTCACGATATAAAATTCGAAATATGTAAATGGCTGTGGCTATAGATGAAATCGCACTTGCACTTGCCCTGTTATAATGGAAGCTAAAAATTGTACACCGGATAAGCCGGTGTTTTTATTTGACGGTCAAAGTGGGTCTCACATGGTTCACTTTTTCTCTTCCAATAAACACTTGCCACATCACTGGTGTATCCCTAGCTGTAGCAATATCAATTTCCTTGTAATCCCAATGTTTTGGACAAATAATGCGCTTGCCTAGTCTCCACTTGAAACAGCAAGCTAGGACCCTAATGTTCTCTAATATGCCTACCTCCTTATAATTAATTATCCACATATGTTGTAATCTACCCCTTTAGAATCCGGTTTATATGAACCCAGACTCACACACGTCTGCATGAGCTGAGGCGATCTGGACAGTTGGATTTAAATCCAACAGTCAGATATAAGCAGGTTTGAATCACTGCCCGCCCTGCACACCATTGGATCTCAATCCAATGCCCATCTCGGCTCATTCGTGTTGTCTCATCCTGAGGCGTGTGAGCCTGGGCTCATATAAAATCATTCTTCTTAAAAAACTGGAAAACTATCAGTGCCCTCGACCTAATTTTTCCACTGTAGACTACACATCTTACCAAATTTTGATGCTCTCCTTATCTCGTCGACTTGTTATGACTGACTTTGTCATGGTTTTCGATCTGACTTGGCTCTATGTCATTTGCCACTAATCTAACTTGAGTCTGTCCCTTGTTCATTACTGATCAATTCCTGACCTACCTATATTCAAGTCCACTGTCTTCTCATGAAGAAACCCCCACCTCACCTACCACGCAACAACAAAAATTAGTTCTTATGGACTTACCAAACTTGCATTATCCACTTATTTAAGCAGGCAACCTGCCTTCTCACCCTCTCCAGCCTATCCAATGGCAAATTCTTCTCTTTCCTGCAAGGTCCCCCTCTTTCTCTTGTTCCTCATCGTACTTCCGATTACTGAATCTTCATTGAATGGCTTCACGTCCATCATTAGCTTCGGAGATTCCCTCGCCGACACCGGAAACGTTATCTACTCTTATGCGAACCACCACGTTGGGAAACTACCTTATGGAGAAACCTTCTTTCATCATCCAACTGGCCGGTTCTCGGATGGGAGATTAATCATCGACTTCCTGGGTAGATGCATATCTTCGCATACGTCCTTTTACATAGCTTTGTGTACATAGATATAATATATGTCCCCTCCGTATTAAGTGAAATATTTTTTTTTTTAAAAAGGAGCTAATGATCATTTTCTTGGACACATACATATCTTCACATACATCCTTTTACGTTTCTTTGTTTGTGTGGATAGTTTGTATACTTCCTTCGTATTAAGTGTCTTATTTTTTTCATATTTATTTCATATTAAGTGTCGTAACTTTTTATTTTCAAAAGGTGACAATGATTGACTTCTTGGGTACATACGTATCCTCATATACATCCTTTTGCGTTGCTTTGTTTACGCTGATGGTATATATACATCATGCGCACTAAATGTCCTAGTTGATTTTTCAAAATGTTGAGGAGGGAGTAAATATATATTGATAGCTTAGTAATGTTACATTAATTAATTAGAGAAGTACATATGAGTTGGTGTTTTTCTAATTACCAAGAAATATAGATGTTCGGACTTCTGAGTTCTGACCATGATATGTATTGGATTTCGAGCAGCTGAAGCCATGGGGATTCCATACTTGCCTCCTTATTTGCCAATGTCACGGAATAAGGATATCAGTGGAGGGTTGAACTTTGCAGTAGGAGGAGCAACAGCCCTTGAGCCTGAATTCTTCGAAGAGAGAGGGATTGCTTTGGCTAGATACAACAACTCTTTGAGAACACAAATTGGGTGGTTCGAGCGGATTTTGCCTTCAATTTGTCGTCCACCTTCAGGTAAGTCCAAAAGTGGTGTGAGTGGTAGATTATCTGCAGCCACTAACCTCTACCAGATTCTTTGAGCCACTCAAATCACATCCGATTTGAAATTCTACATAAATCTTCTAAGATATCAAAAACAGATAGTCTTCTGTGCCTTATATCCCTTTGTTATCACAATTTTTCTAATCTTCGCCCCACAAACCACTATGGTGCTCAGAGAGGACAGGAGAAGTCGAAGGCGGGGTCGTAGCAACGGTAACATGACGTCCACATGTCGAAAAATTAGTCTGTGACCCCAGCGTGCCACGTGAGATTTACGTCCATTTTACATGAGCTGTCGGATACTAAATATCTATGGCGCACACACAAGAGGCACAGGGGTGCGACTCCCACTTGTGCTAATATGTGCTGGTGTGTGCACCATGATTTTCAAGATTAAGGGCCCTTGTATGGCAGTCGCACTGAATAAGTACTCCCACACGTTTAGCAAAGTAACTCATTTAGCCAAGTTATAAATAGGTTTCTAACTTTTTTATGGGAGAAATAAACTTATAATCGGTGTATATTTCATCATATTTTTACAAGGTTTATATATCTTCTAAAACATTGAACAACTTATATTTTAATAAACGGAATGAGCCGAATAAACCAATTTACCGCTACTTTAATGAAACGAAGATGAGATCATATAAGTTAGGTGATTATAAGGTGGGCTGCATAAAAAGGGGTTGTAAGCAATGATTGCACTATAAAATATATTTTACCAAATTTAGAGAGGACTTGACTAAAATTCCAATCAACTTTGTCAAAGACAGTTTTCTAAACAGCTTTCTAATGTTGTTCACCAACATACCTAAGCTACTAATACAAAATACATGCCATAAAATGACCAAAATACCCTTGTAAGTGAAAACGGACTGAACTTATGAGGGGTATTTTGGTCATTTTTCATGAGAATGACTTTTGGCAAAGTGTATTAGTACTTTGGCCAATTATTCTATTCTAAAAACATGAAGTATGAATCCCGTCGCTATGTACACTAGTTCATGCCAATCAATGTCTGTTGCCCTATTGGATTTCAATACTGTTCATCTAGACCAATTTCCATTACCAGCATCACATCACCACCAAAGAGAGCTTGCCATATCATCAACGGAGAGGAAGAAAGGGTTGAATAGAGGGAAAAAATTAAAACTTTACGTAAATTTCCATGGTCCCACCTCCAAGTGGCCCTTGGTCTTTCTTCAAGGTCACATAATGTAGGTGAGAAAGGTTTTATTATTTTTTCAATATGACAACGTGTGTTGGTAGGGGGTAAGGAAGTTTGATTGATCTACATCATGCTCACTGAATTAACACGTGTTGTCGGATCTTGATCCCAAAGCTCACGGCAGCCGTGCACCATATGTAAGGTGGAGCCTGTGGCAATTTTTTCCAGTTGTGGGTATTGTTTACATCAATTTACTTATTATACAACATTTTGCATTAAAAAATATATATTAGCAGCAGTGCACCATCTGTAAGGTGGAGCCTGTGGTTATTTTTACAACGGTGGGTATTGTTTACATCAATTTACTTATTATACAACATTTCATGTTAAAAGAAAAAATATACTCCGTAGTTCAATCAATGGACTCTCACATCCTAAAGGATGAGTAGTTCACGGCTGAGAAGTCGACACGGCTGGTCTCCTTTGCTTGGTTTTCGACACGGCTGAGAAGTTATGATTCTTTGGTATCATCCGATTGGTCAACCTCTTTGGTGTTTGATCCTCTTCGGTATGGATCTAACTTCTGGAGCGGTCAGCCTGCCTTAGTTTCTCAGTTTGGTCAGTTGTTGTGATTTGCCGATCGATTGGCTTTCAATCGCGATCGATCGCCTAGTTCAAATGGAGCCGTAAGCCGGGTGTGCGATCGATCGCCCTCCCTTCCGATCGATCGAAACTACTGAAAATAGTGGAATGCTTTAGTGATCGATCACCTTCCCTTCCAATTGATCGAAACTTCGGGAAATTGTAGAATGCTCTAGCGATCAATCGCTACTAAGGGAGGGCGATCGATCGCCATCCCTCATTCGGCCAATGTTTGTTTTCTAGAATTGGTCTGATCTTCACAATTTGGGAGGGGTTATACTTATACTGTTCTTGTAGTGCCGCCCGGCCGGCCTTCATTTCTGGTTGATTAGTGTCGCTTTAGGGATCCTTTAGCTTAGTTGGCTCTTTTTTTAAGGGGTCTTCCTTTTCTTATTTTTCTTAAGTTAGGGAGTTGGTTGTAAACCTCTATCCTTTGTATCTTTCTTTATTTTTTTAATATTAATTTTTAATTATAAAAAAAAAAGATGAGTAGTTCACCACCCCGTACTCTAATCAGCTCACCTCCCCTGAGCACAAACAGTGGACGTATATGTCTGAAACTAAAGTGACGGTGGACGTCCACCGATCATGTGAAGGGGTGGGCTGGCTAAAATGTGAGATGGTCAAATACTATTCCGATCCCATTTTTTACTCAGCCTGGCCTCAATCCTATATTTTGGACTGAGTTCTCCGTGTACCTGACTTGGATCCGAATGGTTAGTTTTTTTAATCGGAACTGGGCCAACTGGCCCTTCATCAGGAGAGCCTCCCAAAATTAAGTACCCATTCGTGTGGACCCCTACACGACTTTTTTTTATCAGGGATGCATCTTCATGATGTTATTTTAATTTTCTCTTCGAAGTAGTATCTAAAGTATTTTGAGATAATATATGACAGACTGCAAGGACATTTTCAATAATACCCTCTTTATGGTGGGAGAGATAGGTGGCAACGATTTGAACCATGGAATGCCAGCTCGCCGATATATCGGCGATATATCGCCGATATATCGGTATCGGACACAAACCGATACTCCGATACCATTAAGTATCGTTTTTTACATTTTTTCCAAATATCGCCGATATATCGGTTTCGGACCGATATATCGGCCTTTTTTGAAAAAAAAAATTATTTTTTAAAAAAAAAAAATTTTGAAAAAAAATTTTTTTTTTTTTTTTTGGGAAAAAAAAACTTTCATGTTTGTTTTCTATCCTTTTATGCATATTTTGAAATCTATTCTTTGTTTAAATTAGTATAACTCATTTTAGAAGTTAGATTTTGAAAATATATGATAAAAACTAGTTTTTGACGACCGATATTTTTTTACGCAATATCTCCGATATATCTCCGATATATCTCCGATATTTCGTCTCTTAGGCCGACCGATATTTTACCGATATCCGATACGACATTCCTTGATTTGAACTACCCAATCTTCCAAGGATGGCAAATTCATCAAGTTGAACACTTCATACCTAAAGTTATTCAAGAAATAGAAGCTTCCATTGAAGTAAGTAGCATGTAAACACCCAATTTTTTCTTATTTCTCAATCTAATAATGGCAGCTTGACTTGATTATCATCCTCAAATGCAGACCTTAATTAAACATGGGGCCAAAGCGTTAGTAGTTCCCGGAAACCTTCCCATTGGGTGCAATGCCGTATATCTCACCAAATTCCAAAGCTCGAACAAGGAAGACTATGACCGAAGCAATTGCTTGATCAAGCTGAACGCATTTGCTGAGCATTATAATCACCAGCTTAATATGATGCTGGACAATCTTCGTCAACGACAGCCTGAAGCCGCAATAATCTATGCAGATTATTACAATTCTGCAAAGCGCCTATATAGCTTTCGTCGACTACTTGGTAAGTGTGTCCAATTTGCTAATTGCACATGTTAATTAAGTTCAACACTTATAAAAGCAAAATTCTCTTTCTCCTTGAAAATCTCACTTTAGAACCAAGTTACATTTGGGAGAGATTTTCAGAGGAGATATATAACATTACTCTTTTCAAGTGATCAATTTCATAGAACCTAATTATGTAAATTTTGAATTCTAGGTTTTGGAGGAGGGGGTTTAAGGGCATGCTGCGGTGGGGGAGGCCCTTACAACTACAATGCCTCAGCCATTTGTGGAGACAACAAAAGTGTGAAAGCATGTAAAGATCCGTCTTCTTACATCAGTTGGGATGGCATTCATCTAACAGAAGCTGCTTACAGGGGGATAGCCAAAACTCTATTGAATAGTATGAAAGCACTTCTTCCCATCGTTTCACCGTACAAAAATCCTGAAACTAATTGGGAATGAATGACCAATATTATGCACAAATTTTTTTCAAGGCATGTGACATCACATTGTATGTACCATTTTCATTCACCTGATCTAGTTTTTTCATAGGATAGGGGTGTATGTGTATAAATGTTGTATCATCATATGTACTATATGTACACAATGTATACATACTGACGTGGCTCATGCATCTTAATTCAAAGCTAACCTGTGGCCTTTTTCATTGATAAGGAAACGACATAAAAGTATTTTCTTATATTGGAGAGAGAGAGACTACAACAAAATCGGGCATTAACGACGGATTTATTTCTGTCTCTAAAAGAACCGTGGATAAAGATATACTTTTATGACAGAAAATGACCCATGGAGAAAGGTATACCATTTGCGACGGATTTTGGCAGAAAACAAACTGTGATAATAGTACCTATTCTCCATGGTTTATTATTCGCAATTAAAAGTTTCCATCGAAATAGCCTTCGCATTGAAAACACACTTTAAAAAAAAAAGCGGAAAAAGATCTTGACCGTTGATTTGAAGGGCCAAGATTAAAAACCCTAATTTCTATCTACTTCTCCTCCATTTTCCCCGACGCCCATCTACCTACAGCTCGCCAACACCATCTTCGCGGGCCTCTCCACGACACTCCCTGCCCCCGCCGCCTTGCCCCAGTCAATGTGGGAACTCCGATGCGTCTCACATCTCCACGACGTCGCCCGGCGGCCTACAGGACTGAAGGTTCAGATGTTGCCGTTGGTTGGCCGAGAAAATCCATGGAATGATGCCAGCCCTGCTGCAGACCGAGTTGAAAAGCTTTTGACTTTATCGCTTCTCGAGCCATCGTCATGGGTTGCCCGCCAGTTCCCACTTGGTCGATTTTTCTGCCAGATGTGTTTCCTCTGAGAAGTTGACCCGTTGTCGTCTCTGCCCTGCGGTTGATCTTTTCGACAATTCGAATGCGCGTTTCGAAAAACAGCAAAGATTGTCTGGTTCTGCGGGTGTTGATCAGATGCCGCTATAGTTTGTCAAAATTCAGGCGGAATCTGTCTCTGCCTCCAGCGGATGTTCCCAAAGTGTCTGAGCCGTGTCCTTGGACTGAAGCCATGTTCTGTTTCTGCATTTAAAGCAGGGGATAGTGAGGTATCTTCTTGGCAATATTGATGCTTTTGATTTTCTTGTGGAATAAATGTTAAGCTACTAGATGTGAATGTTGCAGTTGCCAGCCTTGATATTACTAGGCATTACTTGGTCATAAGTCCTTTGGTCGCGTTAATAGTGGATCAATTACAACGGTTACCTCCAATGCTTCCAGGCGGCTTCCTTCGTAGCATGGAGATAAAGACGGCTCTTGGCTTGTTCACATTGCTGGTGTTGGCTACTTTCCTTGGCACTTAACCACCCACGAAGAAATTCTCAAGTTACCAATTGAACGTAATTGGAACCTTTGTTTCTCTCTCTCTCTCTCTCTGACTATTGGATCAAATGCACGGCTTTGTCACTAAAAAATTTCTACCCTTTGCAATATGGATGTGCAGTTGAAGGTGGGAAAAGTGGAGGTAGAGATAAGTATTTGTGGTTGAAGACCATTTTTTTGTGGTACATGTGTTAAACACCACATAAAATTGCACAAAGGGGCAACACATCAAAAAGTATGTGCGCATTCCTAGTACTAAATAAAAGGAGAATTAGATAATGGTTCTTGGAACTTATTTTTGTGCCCTCCGGTTCTGAAATCCACGGGGTTCACGTGGCTCTCTCTCTGGACCATTCCTACCCTTCTCTTACCTCTATATAAGAAGGCAATCAAACACGTCAAAGATAGACGAGCTGGGAAGAGTCTTACAGCAATTCCATTTGAGTGTTAGAAGCATGGAGATGAAGAAGGCTTTTGGCTTGTTCACACTGCTGGTGTTGGCAACTTTCCCTGCCACTTCCTCAGCCACCTACGAAGAAAACCTCAAGTTATCAGCCGAACGTAATTAAGATCTCTGTTTCTCTGTTTCTCTCCTTAGTTCTAACAAATGCATGGCTTTGTCACTGAAGTATATATGTTGGCAATATGGATGTGCAGTAGAAGGTGGGAAAAGTGGAGGTGAGAAATGGTGCGACTTCTGCCCGTGCACTCGGTCGATCCCTCCCCAATGTAGGTGCAGAGACGTGGGCCCTTCATGTTACCCTGCGTGCAAGGCTTGTGCGTGCACTCGTTCCATCCCTCCACAGTGCCGATGCACTGATGTGAAAAACTACTGCTAAGGTCAAGGACTCCGGAATCAAGCTCGGAGAGATCGAAGGGACGAACTAGATATTAGGTAGATCCATTTTCAGTAGGAAAATGAGGTCCAGTTCTGTGTTGTGGATACTTCGTCAAATATAATAAATCGTTCCTTGCTATTAGTATGTTCTCAGCGTTTTGTTAGATATTTTCTTTTTGTTTTTTTGGTAACTGTTGTTGTTGTTGTTAGCTATCTATTGCTACACCTTTGTCGGCCTTTTAGCTAAGATCATATATTGTTAGCTGTTACTGCCTCCAATTTTTTTCTCATATAAGTGTCCTAACGAACTAATTTTAAACCATTTTGAAAAACCCAATAGGGCATCAACCTTTGAAGTATTCTTTCCTAAGGCCTCTTGCTTCGCCTCGTTCCACATCTCGACATGCATTGATTCAGATCAGAGAGAGAGAGATGTGCTGGGCTGGAGCCTGTTACATGGGGGAAAAGGTTCACATGGTAAGTGAGAGTTTATGGCAAGAAAGTACCCACATAGATGGAAAACTATTGTAGCATTCGTTATTTTTAGGAAAATTTATATAATAAGGTATGAAAAAAAAAATTTAAAAATGACACACTGTAGCAATTATTTGCAAAAGAGGGTATCTGACAAGCCACGCAGGCGCCAGCGCGGCTGCGTGGCATTTTTTTTAAACTGACCCGAAAACCGACGCCTTTCGTAGAAATGTTAAAGGCGTCGGTTGAACCGACGCCTTCGATTATGCTTTTAGATCAGGCTCGGGCTCGGCCGCACCGAGCCCTAAAGACTGGTTTTTTATCTCCGGCGACTGGACGCCTTTCGTAGAAATGCTAAAGGCAACCGACGCCTTTCGTAGTACTGCTAAAGGCGTCCGTCCAACCGACGCCTTTCTTGCAATTGTCCTTTTTTCACAATAGAGGCGTCGGTTCAACCGACGCCTTTCATTATAACTAAAATCGACGCCTTCGATTATGCTTTTAGATCGGGCTCGGGCTCGGCTGCACCGAGCCCTAAAGACTGGTTTTTTATCTCCGGCTACTGGTCAGCTTTGCCTCCGCCTCCCCGCGCTCGCCTCCGGCCACCGTCTAGGCGGCGACTCCACCACCTTCCTCGCCCCGGCCACCGTTCCCGTGCTCTCCCCAACTCCACCTTCCTCGCCCGCAATCGCCCCAACTCCACCTTCCTCGCCCGCAATCACCCCGGCAAGCGTCCTTCCTCGGCCCGGCCACCGTCGCCCCTCGCCTCCGGCCAACTCCTAGGCGGTGACTCCACCACCTTCGTCGCCCCGGCCACTGTTCCCGCGCTCGCCTCATCTCCACCTTCCTCGCCCCGCGATCGCCCCAACTCCATGGCCGGGCGCTCGCCCCGGCCACCGTCCTTCCTCGGCCCGGCCACTGTCGCCCCTCGGCCCGGCCCGCTCTACCTCATCGCCACTGTCGTGCCTTGCACCGGCCAGGTCCGCCTCATCGCCACCGTCGCGCCTCGCCCAGGCCATTGTCCCGACCAGCTCTGCCTCATCGCCACCGTCTCGGGCACCATCACGTCATTGGCACCGTCTTAGCCAGCTCTGCCTCCCCATCCTTTCCCCGGCCATTGCTCGGCTCGCCTCTTCGCCTCGGCCACCTCATCACCCCGTCGCGCGCATCTTTATAGGTAATATATATTTTTAATATATGTTTGAAATATGTATGAATGTAGATGCATCGTATGAAATTAAGTATGTTATATTTGTGTAGTATTTGATAGTGTTTCTTTCTTAAAAGTTTTGTGACAAGAGATGGCGGGAGAAATGGTTCCGTTTGTCTTAATGTATGGTGGTAGAATTGATAGAGGTGAATACGAAGGTGGTAAAAGTGTAGGATTATTTATTAATAAGCCATGTACTTACAAGGAACTAGAGATGCAAGTGGTAAACAAACTGGGATGGGACCAAAGATTGTGGAAAATTCGTATGAAGTACAAGATGCCTATTTATAGAGGAAGGACTACCGTAATACCAATTGACGATGACAATTCTATGAGACAAATGTTCTATTTTGCGCCTCATGTGCTTAGCTTCGAGCTACGCGTAGAAAAAGAGGCGCTCATGCGTAGGTTTGGAAATGATGGTCAAGGCAAAAGTAGGAGTGCTCGCAGAAATAGGTCGAGTGGACACTGTAGAGGAAGGCGTGTGGAAGATAATGAAGAAGATTGTTGCGAACGTCAGGCCCAGGACGTCAGCACGCTTACGTCACACGCATTGATATCTGCTGGGCCAGATTTGTTAGGATTAGATTGCTTTCTTTCTTAATAAAAGTCATATATTTTGTAATCAGGCCCGTTTAGGCTAATTGTTAGGTAACGGACTGATAGAGAATAATCAGGGGTCAATTAAGGTCCAATTAGGGCCCATCTGGCCAAACTAATGGCGCGGGCCTAGGGAGCCGCGCCCATTTACTTTTCTTTATAAGGAGGTCTTCCTCCTCTTTTAGGGTTTATGCAATAAGAAACTACTTTTCCTTTACTTTTTCTCTGGTCTTCTCCCCTTTCTCCGGCCATGATACCTGGCCCTGTTCGTGTCCCATACCGGGACACAACATTGGTATCAGAGCAGTTTCGATCCGCCGGAATGAGGGACGAGGTGCTCGACTTTTATGCCGACATCCAACGACGGATTGAACAACTCCGATCCTCCCAAAGGGCCGCTGCCGTTCAACCCTCGCCGCCATCAGTTTCGCGATGGAACTCAGATCGTCACCACCACCACCCCCGTCAAAATCAGAGACCTTCTCAGTTTCCTCAGATCGCCACAATTGTTTCTGCCGGCGAGTGGGTTGACTCTCCGTATGTCCATCCGTCGACCCGGCCCTGCTGGGGCAGCAATCCATCCGTTCCATGGTGTTTCCGACCGCCGCCGGTCTTGACGTCATCGACAGGCAAGCCACTACCCCAGTCGACCCCCGCAGCCGGTGACTTCCTCTCCAAGGACGAGGGCAGCGTCGTCGTCGAGACCGACAAGGCCGACACGGATGTCAAGACCCTCTATGACGGCATCCCCGCTGCCATCGTTGTTAAGGAAGGAGAGATTGCTCCTGTTGGTGCCCCCATCGGCATCCTCGCCGAGACTGTGGAGGAAATCGATGAGGCCAAAGACGAGGCCGCTGCATCCGTTGGTGCTTTTGTATTATCTGCTACCCCGCCGCCTCCTCCAGCCCCCGCAACCGCCTCCGTCTCCAATGGAACAACCTTCCCCGGCTGCTGTTATGAACCACCGCCGCCGCCATCAACCCTTTTCCGGTCGACGCCGCAAAAGCCCAATTTTTCTCTCGCTCTGCAAAAGCTCGCCTTTTCCTACAAGGCGCTGCCGTCTCCGCCTCCAGCACCTTCCGTCAACGTCGACTCATTCGTCACCGACACCATCGGTGCTCACTGCCGCGACAATCGCCGACGTATGTTGGGTGGTGGTGAGGCGCCGTTTTCCACTCGCCGGGCCCTCTCCGACGATTCCAAGCTAGAAGCTTTGTTCGCCACGCTCTTCGTCTCCGACAGCGCCACCGGCCGCAAGGGGAGCCACCTCCACCTCCTTGGCCGGCGTCGCCATGCATGCGGGCATGGCAGGACAGGGCTGCATGGCGAGTCTTGTCGTCTCCTGCCTTTTCAGCATTCTCCTGCTTACCATGTGTTCGACGAAATGTCCAAGTGGAAAACAGATGTTTTTTGTCCGGTTCCTTGGGCCACAATGTCGCAGCTTGCAGCAACTGATTCTCCTCCACGCCAGAATATGCTGACAGCTACGGGTATGATTTATGATTCTTCTGGTCATTGCAATATGTGGCGTCATGATGAGCATCTTGTGAGGGCAGTAATCTGTTCTGGTCTCTATCTTGGAATATGCTCTATTGTGAACAGGGAGGAAACAATTTCTTTAAAGACAATGGAGGATGGACAAGTCATGCTTTACTTGAACTCTGTTATTGCAAGGGAAGTCAAGATTCCCTACCCTTGGCTTGTTTTTAATGAGAAAGTGAAAGTTAACTCCATCTCCCTCCGTGATTCAATAGCTCTGTCTGATTCGTTGCTATTACTCTTTGCTGGGGATTATTTCTCATTTCTGGATGCAAGTGGTAGAAGATGTGATGTAGATCAAAGACCTGAGCTTTCAAAAGTTAGGAGTGGTATGCTTGAGGTCGTAGCCAAGACCATAAAGTCCTCTCTGGATGAGATGCTTGGTTTTCCAAGAACCCAAATTGGGTCCATTACTTCTAACAGTCCGTTGCACTTTTCTAATATGAAGTCATCTTTGGCCCAACCCCAAATGATGGTGGTATCAGATTTAGAGGACCTATTTGTTCCTCTTTCAGATAACCTGCTCGTGAATTGGTCCGAATCAAGAACCGTGGTGGATGCGTTCTTGGATAGCTTACCTTCCATGTTCCAGGATACCACTAACATTGAATCAGTATTTGGTCCTGTTCTTAAAGCAGCATTCGTGGTTATGAGCCAACTTGGAGAAGAACTGCTGATTTTCCAGAGCACATTACCATATATTGGGAACAATCTGATAACTTATGCATTCAATGCAATGCCCTTCTCTCTGTTAGAATCTGCCATTGTGGTCACCAACTTTGTTGGGACTATTTTTCTTCTCTCTCTGCCTGGTGGATACCGCTCAGATTCATATCTCGGAAGCTTTTGGACCATCCTGATATTTAGAATTTTGGAACTCTCTGGCTGCATATTGCTCTCAGTCCAGGCACATTTGTCTCCGCTACGGTCACCACCATGCAACATGTTGACTGAAGGTGAAATGTGTGTATTTGGAACAGGTGTTATTGTGTATCATCCTCGGGACATGGGATTGGTTGCGGTTGATAAAAATACTGTCGCCATATCAGTTTCTCAGGTGACGATCTCATTTGCTGCATTTCCCATGGAAATACCTGGGGAAGTGGTATTTCTTCACCCTGTTCACAACTATGCCCTTGTTGCCTATGATCCTTCTGCTTTAGGTGCTGCCGGTGCCTCACTTGTGCGTGCAGTTGATCTACTTCCAGCACCTGCTCTGCGACGAGGAGATTCAGTTTATCTCATTGGGTTGAGTAGAAGTCTGCAGGCGACATCAAGAAAGTCCACTGTTACCAACCCCTGTGCTGCTTTAAATATCGGATCTGCTGACTGTCCTCGGTGTCGAGCCACAAATATGGAAGTTATTGAGCTGAATACTGATTTTGGAAGTACTTTCTCTGGTGTGCTTACTGATGAACACGGAAGAGTTCAACCACTTTGGGCCAGATTTTCTACTCAGACAAAATATGGCTGCGTCTCATCTGAGGATCACCAGTTTGTGCGAGGAATACTAGTATATGCTATTAGTCAAGCTCTAGAAAAGATAATTAAGGGTACGAATGGACCACTTTTGCTCATCAATAGCATGAAGAGGCCACTGCCTCTTCTTAGAATTTTAGACGCAGAACTTTATCCTACCCTGCTGTCAAAGGCAAGAAGTTTTGGATTGAAAGATGAATGGGTTCTGGCTCTGGTGAAGAAAGATCCTACAAGCCGGCAAGTTTTAAGAGTTAAAGGTTGTTTGGCTGGATCAAAAGCGGAGCAATCACTGGAAAAGGGTGACATGCTTCTAGCGGTTAAGAAAGCGCCAATTACATGTTTTAATGACATTGAAAATGCTTGTCTCGAACTGGATAGGGCTGGAGATGCTGATGGAAAACTCGGTATGATTTTTTTTCTGCAGGGTCTGGAGGTAGAGATTGATGTTGGAACTGATGTAAGAGATGGTAATGGCACCACGAGGATGGTGAATTTGTATGGCTGCTGGAATCCGCACCCTGCTGTTCGTGCACTTGGATTTCTTCCTGCAGAAGGTTGGTTTTACTTTAACTGCCTGCAGAAGACCAAGACTGAGCACTTTGTACCACTGGTTGATACTGTTTATGTATCAATTGAGAAGTGGGCCCTGGTTAGCAGATTGCAACAATTGATTATTGACATGGGCTTGACTATCAAGAGGGCTTGCAGTTGGATTGACGTCAGGTACAATGCTTATGCGTTTGGGGCCGTGTCTGCTGTGGGCCTCCTCGGTTACACCAAGATTGCTACTCTCGATGTCATGCTTCATACCCGCGTCGAGCGTGTTCTGTCAGCGCCGCTTATGGAGCGCTTCGTTGCTTGGCCGCCTTGAGGACAAGGCGGTAGCGGAAGCGTGGTGGAATATTGTGAACGTCAGGCCCAGGACGTCAGCACGCTTACGTCACACGCATTGATATCTGCTGGGCCAGATTTGTTAGGATTAGATTGCTTTCTTTCTTAATAAAAGTCATATATTTTGTAATCAGGCCCGTTTAGGCTAATTGTTAGGTAACGGACTGATAGAGAATAATCAGGGGTCAATTAAGGTCCAATTAGGGCCCATCTGGCCAAACTAATGGCGCGGGCCTAGGGAGCCGCGCCCATTTACTTTTCTTTATAAGGAGGTCTTCCTCCTCTTTTAGGGTTTATGCAATAAGAAACTACTTTTCCTTTACTTTTTCTCTGGTCTTCTCCCCTTTCTCCGGCCATGATACCTGGCCCTGTTCGTGTCCCATACTGGGACACAACAAAGATTTGTCTATATCACTAGCGTGCAACGAACCCCAACTTTCGCATAGTTTTAGGTAAGTTTATTTAAAACCTGTATTGAATTGTTTATAATGTATAATGTAGGCACACATCTCATGCTCATGAAGCGATGAATATTGGCATGGCACGAGGTGGTGAATTGTTTGGCACACAAACATCATTTGATAACCCTTATTTTCACACTGGATCAAGTGGTATGCAAGAGGGAAATATGAATGATGATGAAGACGAAGGGGAGAATGAGGAAGAGGATGGGGAAAATGATGAGCAAATGCTGAATTCACCGGTTATTAATGTTGAAGATGTACGAGGAGAGGATAGTGTGCAAGAGATGGTTGATAATGAGGGAGATGAATTGGTGGACATCGCAATTGCTACGGATAACTTGGATGATTTTGAGGAGGAGTTGCCATATGAGGAGGAGTCCCCATGGGCACGACTAACCGATGAGGAAATAGATGGGGCAATTAATCGGGGTTTGCATGAGGAGACATATCATGAGGAAGCAATATATGTGGGGCAAATATTCCCTAATAAAGATGAATTTGTACACCCATTGAGGGAGTTTTCACTAGCGCATGATGTTCGATATAAAGTGTTGCATACAAGTCCGACATAGTACACAGCAAAATGTCAATACACTGCCTGCCCATGGAGAGTACATGCATCATTGATGAAGGGGATGAATCATTTTAAAGTGAAGACGTATGGTGGCGAACACACTTGTAGAAATGCTCAGCTAGACACTGGTCATAGACAATGTACTACGGCCTTTGTTTGTCGGCATATATTACCCTCTATTAGAGCGGAAGTGGATATCCCACCAGTGGTTATTCAAGAGAGGATTAAGGAGACGTTTCACATAGATATTTCATACACAAAAGCATGGAGGGCAAGGAATATGGCCATCAAAGCAATGTATGGTGATTGGGTTGAGTCATTTTGATTGTTGCCAATGTACTTGGAGGCAATAGTTAATGCCAATCCGGGAACTATTTGTAGGTTAGTGACGACCCCAATGGAAGATGCTATGTGTCGACGGTTTGAGAAGGCATTTTGGGCATTTGGGCCATGTATTGATGGTTTTAAACATTGTCTCCCAGTCATAAGTGTTGATGCTACTTTCCTATCGGGTAAGTATGGAGGAGCTCTTTTGGCGGCGACTGCTAATGACGTGCACAAGGGTTTGTTTCCTTTTGCATTTGGCCTTGTTTCGGGTGAGGATTACCCTAATTGGAGATGGTTCTTACGTATGTTGAAGGAGCATGTTGTCCTTGATAGGATCTGTATCACTATCATATCTGATCGACATAAAGGGTTGCAAAAGGCTATGCCAGAGGTGTTTCCGCATCCGCATTTTTATCACCGATATTGTATGCGACATATAAAGGCAAACTATCATGAGAAGTTTAAAAATGATATATTGACGAGGTTGATAGGGGAAGCTGCATCTGTGCTTACCATAGACGAGTTTGAGGAGAAGATGAAACTTATCGGTGCAGAAAGTCCAGAAGCAAAATTGCTACTCAATGAGGAAGGTGGATTATCACCTCAATTGTGGTCTCTTGCTCACGATGGTTTTACCAAGATTTTGAATTACCACAACAAATATGACTGAAAGTCTAAACAGCGTGTTAAAAGGGGCTCGATTATTGCCCGTGCAAGCCTTAGTGTCAGCCACATTCTACCGGATCGTCAAATTCTTTGTGAAGTGACATTCGGCCGGATTGGTCATGACAACCCCATACACCCCTACTATTGAGTGGAAGATTAAAGAACAAACGCGTCTCATTGGCAGCATGTTTGTTGACCAAATCAATTCTCACATGTATGAAGTGAGAACAATGCGTGGTAGAAAATATGTAGTGGATGACACCTATCATACATGTTCTTGCAATTATCCTCAGGTGTACAAACATCCATGTCGTCATCTACTTGTTGTCCATTCGAAGCGAAGGCGACCCATCGGCGATTTAGTTGGACATTGGTATACAGCTGATGCATATAGATCGGTGTATGCAGTCCAATTCTTTCCTCCTCCTGATCGACGATCTTGGAAGGAAAAGTCACCTATGTATGTGGTGAAGCCCCCAAGACTGACACGAAAACCCAGTCGTCCACGCACTAGGAAAATACGTAATGCGATGGATAGTGCGGGCATGACGACAGATGGTCGATCACACTACCATTGTGGGAAATGTAACCAACTTGGACATAATAGGCGTCAATGCCAAAACACACCTTCAGCAGATTGGTACATGTTCTTACAATGGTCTTTCTATTTAAAGTAGGTTGGTTTATACATTCTTTAAAGTTACAATTAATTGTTGGTTTCTTTGTAGATATTATGGACCCAGGACCGATTGATCCCTCCGTCCTCACAGAGCAGAGCTCGCACAGATCCGATGGCATATGGAACGGAGAGGTATGTGCATAATCATTATCTCCTTGGTTTTGTATATTGCATAAATTCAACTACTTTTCTAATTGTAAGTACTTTTCATGTGTATAGGATCCCTGGTGCATTGAATGCACTGAGCACTGGCAAAACGTGCGCCATTGGGTAGTTGATCCACGCATGTTGCCGTACATAGAGATGGCAGGTTTTAGCCACTTTACACGGTTACAGTATATCAGGATTGATAGGGCTCTCATCACTGCCTTAGTTGAGAGATGGCGGAGGGAGACGCAAACATTTCACTTGCATTTGGGGGAGATGATTATAACATTACAAGATGTTGCTGTACTACTCGGATTGCGAGTTGATGGCATTGCAGTGAGTTGCTCGACTGTGGGCATTGACTGGAATGAAGTATACAAGCACCTTCTTAGACGGGTACCTCCACATGAATCATTGAAAGGACGAACTAGGGTAAGTCTGTTGTGGTTGAGAGAGCAGTTCAGTCGCCTATCGGAAGATGCCACAGAGATTGAAGTCGAGCAACACGCACGAGCATATTTACTCTATTTGCTCGGTAGCACTATATTTGCCGATAGCAGCAGTAGCCATGTGCACCCGATCTATCTTCTTTTGTTAGAGGATTTATACACCGCCGGACAGTATGCATGGGGTAGTGCCACCCTTGCCTACCTGTACAAAGAGTTGGCAAAAGCTTGCCAACCTAGCACATTCGGGATTGTCGGGTGCGTCACTCTGATCCAGGTAAACCATCAATAATCTGATTCATGCTGAAATGTTTATTTTAATTATAATATTTGATTCATGCTTGGTGTGTATGTGTTAAACAGCTATGGTCATGGGAGAGATTGCATATTGGCCGTCCAAACATTCAAAGCACTCCACTAGATGGTTTATCTCCGTTAGGAGTTCGGTATGTGTTTTCTATTTAAGTTATTTTGAGATCTTCTATTGGGATTTTAACTATTGTATTTTTCATCTTCTTTATGTTAGGTGGAATGCTAAAAAGAAATAAACTATAAATCCTCACAGTGTCCTCTTGATGTATAGATCTGAACTAGACTATCAGCGATCCGGCCAGGTATTAGTCATTCGTAATGTACAAGTTATGAATATAACGAATGTAAATAGAAGTGACACGAATACTATTTTCATATATTGTGTAGGTAACATGGCAGCCATATTATGATCACGTGTTAGTGCAGTTACCTGGAGTATGTATGGATGGAGCGCATGTGTGGCTATCTAGGATGCCACTTATATGTGTAGACATCGTGGAGATGCATGTTCCAGATCGGGTTATGTTGCAGTTCGGATTTGAGCAGATTTTCCCACCTCTTGGTGTAGAGTTTATTAAACGATCATCGCGTCGAGGCCGAGGGAGTTTTGATTGGAGGTCGCATCATGCGGCCTATATTACTAGATGGGATGACTGGACGACCACTCTCGTTCAAGGGGAGCCTGCAATGATGGACCGAGATGCAGATAATGCATATATGAGATGGTACTTCACGATTACGAGGAGACTTATCATGCCACCTGTGCATGAGGCGGAGATGTTATATCAATCGAGGGGCAACACTGAACGGGCGTTGGTGAGTATCTCCGACTTCATATTTGATTTAATTCACCATTGTATGAGTAGATAACATATATTCTTGTTCCTTTGTAGCTTACTTGTGTGAGACAAGTGCACGCTCAGTCTCATAGTGCTTTGGTAGACCGATCCTACGATAGCTATGTAGTGGCATGTCAGACGATGCACAATATCTCTGGTCATGTTCTTGCGAGTTTGCCATTGCTTCGGCCCGTTATGACTGAGATTCTAGGAGTGGAGGTCGTTCCAGATCCTTTATCAGCTTCACAAGACGTTGTGACATCATCAGCTGACACGACAGGTTTTACCCCATCACTAGTTGTTCCAGACGCCTCAGTCGATCAAGTTGAGAGGCCCCTTTCTTCGAAAGTATATACCCGGCGACAGCGTGCACTCCGTGCTTTACGTCAGGCACCTTCTTCTTCAGATGCTATGCCTGACGTTGAGCCTGAGGAAATTCTAGTTCGAGCACGAGGACGGGGTTGGAATAGGTTGAGGAGAATTGATTAAACACTTGTAATCTTATAAGTATATTTATAATACTTTGTATAACTTTGTAATAGTTTAATGTTGTATAATATGTTTGTGTATGTTTTTGTATATGTTTTGTGTTATGTTTGTGGATGTGTTATCAACTTTTGAAAAAATTGTAGTTTAATGTTGTGTATAATATGTTTGTGGATTGTTGTGTATAATATGTTTGTGGATGTGTTATTAGGTTTTGAAAAATTGTAGATTTCATCCGGTGGACGTTGGTTATTGAGGAGCTGTAGTTGAGAGGCATCGTTTTCCGACCCTTGGGCTTTTTTTTTCCCGCACAATGGGAACCGACGCCTCCATTGTGCGGGAAAAAAAAAGCCCAAGGGTCGGAAAGGTGTCGGTTCAACTAACGCCTCTATTATGAGAAAAAAAGGATGCGAGAAAGGCGTCGGTTGGACGGATGCCTTTAGCAGTTCTAAGAAAGGCGTCGGTTTAACTGACGCCTTTAGCATTTCTAAGAAAGGTGTCGGTTCAACCGATGCCTTTAGCATTTCTAACCGACGCCTTTAGCAGACCGACGCCTTTAACATTTCGACGAAAGGCGTCAGTTCGAGTTGGAGTTTCACTGTTACCATTCAATAAATTTTCGCCATCAAACTAGTTGATGACTAGTCTTTTTTTTTTTCTGATACCATTGATGGAATAGCCTAATGCCACAATTTCACCAACAAGAAATCAATGTACTGGTACATGATAAAAAGGGCCATAAAGATATGTGCCAACCACTTGAATGCAGTCCACTCTCCGGGGCCGTTTTGGTTCGTTATTAATCCAAAACATCTACAGTGAAAAATTCACTTTCACTATTCATTTCCGGATTTTTCACTGTGGATGTTTGAAACATGTCCTAAGGTATTTTAGTTGAAAATGAAAAAAATAGGAAATAAATATTGAAAGTGAAACATCCAAAGTGGATATTTTGCTTTTTATCACGCCCAAACGGCCCCTTAGTTCTTTGCTGAGTTCCTCGTGACTGTCACGGCCTAACTAGAATGGAGCAATATATACTCCCTCTGTTTGGAAATAGTGTGTAGATTTTTAAAAAAGATTGTTTTTATTGAGCCATGGGTCCCATAAAAAAATCAGGTCACCTTCACCTCTCTCTCGTACTCATATTTGAGTGCAACATTTGTTTATGTGATTTCTGCTTGTGGGCATATGGGACATGTCAATCATGGTGAAAAATCTTCGATTCGATAAGTTTGGATCATCGAATGGATACTTCAAAGGAAAATTTTGGTTGCTTAATTGATCAATATGCACGTTTCGGGTTCCTAAGGGAAGCTACTGTGATAAAAGTGATGTCTTTCGAACCATGGGAGAGAGTGTCATGCCCAATAATGACATCAGCAGGCAGCAGCGCCACTCCACACTCCACGTTCAGTAGTGAAGATGGCAAAGAAAGAGTGGCTCCGGCACCGGAGAAGACGGTGGTTTGCATCACCGGCAGCAGTGGATTCATCAGATCATGTCTAATCAAGCTCCTCCTCCACTGCCGCTACTCCGTCCACGCCGCCGTTCAAAACCTTGCCGATGAGTAGGAGACTGAGCACCTGCGAGCCCTGGTGACAAACGAGCCGGGCTGGCTCCGCCTCTTCTAGATCGACCTCCTCGTTACGACTCCATTCTCGCTGCCGTCTCCGGTACTGCTGGGGGCTTCTACGTCGCCTGCCCCTGATTGTCGACCGCGTCAGCGACCCTCAGGTTTCAGCTCTCCCTTTGCATTCTCATGGGCTTTTTTTTTTCAGTAATTGAGCTGTTGATTGATGAGGGATTTGGTAGATTGGGATGGCAAGGGGCGTTGTTGGGGCCGGCAATCAAGGGGATGAGGAATGTGCTGGCAATGGCGAACACGGTGGGGCTGAAGCGGGTGGTGGTGATGTCATCGATCTCAGCCATTATTCGAAACCCACAATGGGTGGCGAACGTCGTGAAAGACTAGTAGTGCTTGACTGATGAGGATTTTTTTTTGCTGACAAAGAAGCTTTATTCAACTAAAACAAGTGATGCAGACAAAGAGTCCTCAATTACGGCCATAATAAGGGGATGACACAAATAAAAAAGATCGACATCTTTCCATAAAAATAATACAAAAAACATTCATATGATGTTTCATAGATATAGACACAATGTTGAACACAACTCCGTTGGCAGCAACATCACAACTATTAGCCCCAGAGATAATCATCCAACCTTAAAGTGGCTACTGCAAATTCGGAATACACGCCCATAACAACGGAGGTTGGATTCTCACATGATGAACTTCGACTCAATTGAACACCACTCAACTCGGGCTTACCCAAGGAAGAGACCAACATGCTATACATAAGGTGAAAGAGATTTGCAGCAAAGCTCCCCACTCACCACTTTTTCAAAGACTAAAAGACAAAAAATGAAAACAAAAAAGTCGGTGGGGTCATGCGCCATCGTGGGGATTCGATCTCCGAACATACACCATCTAGGCCGAACAACGGACCAGTTGTCGGCAAGGAGAGAGGAAGTCGGGGCAAGCGAAGCTAAGGGGGTTAGTGACTTTTAAGTTCGCCGATAAGCCAATAGTTCTCAGCCACACTCCTGCCCTACCCAATGACCTTGTCCCGTAGTGGCCAGCTGACACAAATAAAAAAGATCAACATCTTCCCCTAAAAATAATACAAAAAATATTCAACATATGTTTCATAGACATATACACAGCGTCAAGATCAATTCCGTTTGCAGCAACATCAAAACTAGTAGCCCTAGAGATAATTGTCCAACCATAAAGTGCCAACTACAAATTCGAATGTTTGAATACATGCCCATAACAACAGAGGATGGATTCTCACCCCATGAACTTTGACTCAGTTAAGTACCACTCAACTCGGGCTCGCCCAAGGAAGAGAGAAACTTGTTATACCCAAGATGAGAGAAATCCGAGGGCAAAGGAACCAATAGGAGAAAATGCCACAAGTGGACAACCACCAAAAGAGTTGTGTTTATCCAGTAAAACAACCAATACATCCACTTGAAGACTAGGCGAAGATGATCAGAGGAGCAAAAGGAGATGAAGTGGAAGAGAAGTAAATCTCCCCACTCACCACTCTCTCAACCACCAAAAGATCCAAAAAGAAAAACAAAAAAGGCTGAGATGTCATGTGCCATCACGAGGGCTCGACTTCCAGATAGACACCATCTGTCACGCCTCAAATTTCCAAAACCCCAATATGCGCGGAAGCGATAATCCAATTAAGGTTATAAGGGTCGGAATCTGGGACGGACTAAATACTCGAATCACCACATACCCATTTACATGCCTCAGTCTTACTGGATCGATAAGACTTAAACTATATCCACGTACATGAGATAGAATAACAAAATGAAATTCTAATTTAATTATTACATTATTCGATAAGTCTCCAAAAATAAAATGGGCACACAGGCCGCAAGTTCACCAACAAAATCAAACATTAAATTAAAAGTAACTTGTCTTCTGACTCCAGCGTCCATCATCACCAAAAGTAATAGTCAATCACTTCTGTTCCATCTTAATCCCTACATCAGAGGATGCATGAGTATTCCATAGGAAATACCCAGGATGATACAAGAAAACCCATAATTTAATAATGGGAAATGATATTTATACAGCAGATTCCTACACATTTTCCATACACAACTGATGTGTATAGAAATGTGTAGGAATCTGCTGTAGGGTTATCACTGCCCTTTAATAATAATTAAAATGTCAAAAGACTCAAAGATTGATGACAAGTACAATAGACTCAAGATCAGCAAATACGCAGTTCGCTTACCTGGAAACCAATCACTATCCGAGACTCTCAAAAGTCAAGGAAGAAAAACATCAACATTATAGACTCCAAACTTACAGAGAGTAAGGAGATAATGCAAGAATATCTGCTCCAGACATCCAAAGTGTCGGAGGTAATAATTTCTGCTCTCAACTTTGTCCACTTCCCCCATGGACATCAATACCAGAACATCCTAGAGGTTCTACAGAGGAACCTGGCCATACGTCTAGGGATGCTAGCCCCATCGGTGCTTACGAGCCCAATATGCGGAGATTGCAGACCTTCCGTAATATCATACAATCTAAAGCGCACACGTTGCCGTCATCAATTGAACTACAGAGGTTCATAAATATCTGAGACCACCATGGATCTAGCAATGGCTCGTGAGCATACTATGATTCCAACTAAGAGTTCTCATAAATGACTCTTAGCGGAGAAACAGTTATTTCAACCGAATGACACTGAAATCATCTGAGCCTTCTCATCATGAGGCTTGAATCACAACTTTCTGAATTTCACTCTTCATAGGAGTGAAAATACAATGTTCGGACACAACCCAAATTGACTCACAAGGAAGTTCTCAATATCTTAGAATACTTATGTCAGGAACTCAACTGAGACCCGACAAGGTGACTCATTAACGAGACACGCCAATAAGATTCATCAAAGGTCAACACTCTTACACCTTCACCGTACATAGCCCTAGAATTGACAATCCCTGGAATAGAAGTGCTTGAATGACATGTCCAGAAATAGATCATGTCTGAGTCATTTAGGAGCAAGCAACAAGACTTCTTGAACAAAGAATCGTTCAAGAGATGAGACACATAGGACCATTAATTTTGGACAGATGTTCTCAGCTCTAAGACCCATAAATAAACTTTTAGGGTTACTGTTACCAAAGTCTTAGATATCTTATCATATTTAATTAGGGTCTTTAGCATTGTATTTAACCTTAATTCATAGTGGTAATAGTGTTTTAGGGTTTTTAATACAACAAACAGTGTTATTCCCCAACAGGACAGCCCATTTCCTCGATCACTACTGTCTGTACAGAGTGAATTAATCTCTAAAATTTTTATCGTAAATATTCCTAGATGTCTAGTTTATAACCTGACAGACGGCTTAATTTTTCAATTTTTGTACATTTAGTTATAAATTTTCTCGTACAACTCTTTGGCGCAGGACAGTTCTGGCCGGGAGTTATTAACTTAATCCATGTTGATTAATTGATGTTACATACTTAATTAATTGATTATTCACTCTCACTGACATTATTTGATTACTCCTTTCATCATTTTCATAACTCAAAATGGTGCTGATATTCCATAGTATCTTTCATTTTTTGATATACTTTTACAACCCGTTTCATGAATACCACATTTAGTTCCATTAATCGTGTGATACCAAATGAGCCATGTGTTCCCGGACACTGTTGTGTACTGGAACATACTGACATGATGTCAGACCCTGTTTGGTACAACAGAGAGTAAGTCTTACTAATATTCACTGATTAATCCATTGTTTAGCATATGGTATACACTTAGGCAAACTACCCGATTGTGTAATAAGATAAGTATCTCTATTAAACTCTATTACTCAAATAGGACACCTAATAATAGACACTGAGGTGTATGAAATGTTCTGACATAACCACCAAGCTTTGTCTTGTTTTAACAGAGAGCAACGATATTCATATAAACGTTGCTGTAACCATATTTTGAATAAGGTACTTCATTAGTGTACCGAACTTCATCATAAGAGTGTATATCATATAGTTCAATAGAATTAACCAAGAAAGCAGCCAACTTTTGTTGGACAGCACGTAATGTTGACACCAAAGCAAAGCATGAGACGAATTGGATAATATAACTCCATGGGGATGTCATCTAGGCATAAAAACGTGAAGTGTGAAAGCATCCAATTACCCGAATACGGTAAATCATGTAAATCGATGCATGCGACATACATATACAATCATTGAATAACCATACTAATCAAAATTCAATATCTACTGCCAATAATCAAATATGTGGGAGAGAGGAAATCGGGGCAAGTGAAGCTAAGGGGGTGGTAAGAGACTTTCAAGTTCGCCACCCAGCCAATAATTCTCGACCACACTCCCGTCCTAGCCACCGACCCTATCCCACAATGTCTAGCTGATACACAAATAAAAAAGATCAACATCTTCCCATAAAAATAATACAAAAAATATTCAGCAGATGCTTCATAAATATACACAGCGTCGAGCATGATTCAATTGGCAGCAACGTCACAACAAGTAGCCCCGGCTATAATCGTTCAACCATAAAGTGGCTGCTGCAAATTCAGATTCTTGAATACTTGCCCATAACAATAGAGGTTGGATTCTCACCCCATGAACTTTGCATCAGTTGAACACCACTCAACTCAGGCTCACCAAAGGAAGAGATCAACCTGTTATACCCAAGGTGAGAGAGATCTGATGGCAAAGGAACTGATCGAAGAAAATGCCCCAAGGGACAATCGCCAAAAGAGTTGCGTTTATCAATGAAAACTTCCACTTAAATCACCAATACATCCACTTGATGGACATGGGAAGAGGATCTGGGGAGTAGAAGGAGATGGGTAGGAGGAGAAGCAAAGCTCTCCACTCACCACTATCCCTACCATCAAAAGATCCAAAAAGAAAACCAAAAAATGCAGAGGGGTCATGCGCCATCACTGGTGGGGAGAGAGGAAGTCGGGGCAAGTGAAGCAAGGAGGGTCAGAAACTTTGGCGTTCACTACCCAGCCAAAAGTTCTCGACCACACTCCCGTCCTACCTACTGACCCTATCCCACAGTGGCCAGCTACCCCTGGCCGGCCTTCGGCCAAGGCGGAGGTGAAAGTTTAGGACCATTAGGTATGCTTTCTTCAAGAGCAAAAATAATAGGGGAATTATCAAAAGAACCCGGAAGCAAACATTTGACAAATTACTTGCAAACTTAGCCATCCATATAGGATTACAGAGAGCCCGATCTAATTGCCAATATGTTAAAGAACCATTTGAATGCCAATTTGACCAAATAAAAGCTTCAGAAGATGGGTGTCATGCCCCAGAATCCCACACCTCGATAAAAGTGCAGAAGCCAACAAGAAAAGTACCATTCGAGGCAGAGATCCTGGGCAAGAGACCGAACAGTCGATTTCACCACCATTTACAATCATCTCGAAAGGATGTGTAACTGGTTATGCCCACAATCAGAGTAATACAATAATAGACATTATTAAATAATATGAAATGAATCTATTAAACTTTATTACAATAATAAACCTTTAAGAAAGTCAAATAAAATAAACCTATAAGTTTACAGCCCACAACAGCCAACAATGTCACAAGCATCAAAATAAAGCACAGTAATAAATAAACTCTAAATCTCATCACGGCTCCTCCAACTGCCTTTCCTCTACTACAACTCCCTGATCTCAACTTTCTTTCGTGCCTGCATCAGATGATGCATGAGTATTTCATAGAAACACTTAGTCGGATGTAAAAACCCATTGAAAATGAATCAACTAGAATGAAGAGAAATATAGATAATAAAGGAATATTGATATTCAACAACATCTTGACTGAACATAAGGTTTATACACTGCAAAGAAAATTCAGTCAACAAGGGTCCTGGCTCTAAGTATAGAGAAAGGATAATAACTTATACAACTCCAAACAAATCACCGGTGTAAGGAGAAGAATGAACAATCATAATACCTCTAGGCATCTAAAGTGCAAAGAGATTCAACTTTTGCTCGCGGATTACCAAGCATGTGACTACTTACCAGAACATCTTAGAGGTTCTCCCTTCTGAACCCAGCCATGCGTTTAGGGATGATGCTTACGAGTACAATGAGCGGAGACTGCAGACCTTCTGTAATATCATACAGCCTAAACGTACGTATTTGCCTCCCTTCGGGCAATGTGGAACCCAAGTTCCATAAATATCGGAGGTTACACTGGACCTAGCAATGGCTCGTGAGCATACTATGATTCAACTGAACAAGTAGTGGAGAAATAGGTCAATGTCAAACCAGACAATGATTCAATCAACAGCAAAGATCTCAACTTTCTGAGAATAGGGTAACTCTTACCACAATGACTCGCTCCCGGAGTATGAATTAAGCATCACGGTCTTTGGACAACATATAACTCACTTTCTGGAGTAGGGTAGAACAACAAAGCTTCTCAAAGACATACGACTCTCTCTTTTGAATAACAAGGAAATTCAAACACCTTGGATAAAAACAACTCACCATAGGAGTATAGATACAATCAATATATACTTTCATGCTCAACCTTAGATAGTAATTCCCCATAAATATTAGGATTTATAATATAAATATCTGAGACAAGATCACAAGTGAGTCCTAGATGATTTGAATTCAGAGTGGAACTTCAAACCGACATTGAACGCTCTATCTTAACAATAGACAGTTACAGTTCTCTTGATCGAAGGATTCTCCCACGTAATTGGCTTACCTCTAACCCAACCTTACTGTGATACTCCATAAGTATATAGTCTAAAGAATAGAGCTGACACGTTAATTATCTTTATATCATATTACATAGTTTTATTTAGGTACTAGTATTTTCTCTCAAATTCAACTCACTGCCTCCTACACATTAGTCCTCTTCCTATTGCTCCCGGACTCTGTACAGTAGTACTTATTCTCTTAAATTTTTATTGATAGGAAAGGAATATTCATCCAAATTGCTATCGTGTAATCGATTACACAATAGGTTTTTAATTAGACAAACTTCAATAATGCGTTTCTAATTCATTTCTGATCTTTTTTAGCCCTTTTTTGTTCATTCTTCCTTATTTTTAGTGTTCTTTCTTATAATGATGATATCATAAATATGTTGAGCCACCACGTACTATTTATCGTGGATTTTGTGGTATTTTTTTATAGGATATCAAGGTTATTAGGATATCATTATGATTAGAAAGAGCATCAAAAATAAAGAAGACAAAAAAAGGCCGAAAACAAACTAAAATTGAGGGAGATATGAATTGTTGAAGTTTGTCCCATTTTAATGGGGGATTACACGATACAGTGCGCTATCGCTTTGTTGGATTACACAATAGCTCAGCTAACATGTAATCGATTACACGATAGCATTGGTTATCGTGCAATCTATTACACGATGACTTTTTAATGGGACAAACTTCAACGATGCATTTTTTTCTCATTTCTGATCCGTTTTAACCAACTATTTGGGGAACTTCCTCATTTCTAGTACTCTTTCTTATCATAATCATAATCAAGTAGCGCCTTTTACCAACTATTTGGGGTTGGCGACATGGATCTTACTCCTCCATTCAGGCCTGTTTGGGCTACCTCTTTCGTAAGAAATAGTAAAGTCAAATTTTTTTTTATTAACTCCATCCAAGTTCTCTTAGGTCTCCTTCTTCGCTTTACAACCAAGCTCTCATGGAACTCTCACCAAGAAGAAGCTTTTAGGAGAAGGGTAAACATGGAAAGGAACAAAATAAGGCTCTAGACCTTCTAAGGCCAGGGTTTCAACAGCACAAGCTAACCTCTCTAAGGTTTATATAGAGTTTGAAGATTTATCTTCTTAAAACAAATCATTCCATATCATAGACTCTTTCCTCCAATAAAAATGCTCCAAGATCTTCTTAGGAACGTGCATTCTAACCCTAGTTAGGATATAGTATCTTTCTCACAAAAATCCTAACAAAATTCACAAAAATCTCAAATTTTCCTATACGGAGCGATCGATCGCGGTCTGTTTCCACAAGCGATCACGATGCCGGCGATTGATCGGCGCCACGGTGATCGATGGCAACCACGGGAAAAAATAAAAAAAATTCAACATCCCATAACTTTTTGCTCCGAATTCCAAATCGCGCCTAGTCAGTGGCGTTGGAAAGCTCTTTTCACCATATTTAACACCATGAAGCCAAACATAGCAAAATCAAACATCAAAAGGACTTATTTCAGTTTCAATAAACACACCAATTTTTCAGGTGTTACAATGGGATATCAACAAGATCCGGTTCATAGATAAAACGATTGAGTTGATTTAATTTTGATTGATTCACCTCAATACTTCCCTGTTTATCATCATTATGGCGAATGTAGTTCAAATCTCCCATAAGAAACCAAGGGTGTGTTTGGAAGCTGAAATATTATTTTCACCTATGAGACGTCAGGGTAAAAATTTTCACACTGATTTGTGAAAGGTGAAATCTGTTTGGGAACTCAAAATAAATCACATTGATTTGTGTTTGGAAAGGAATATTCATCCAAATGGCTATCGTGTAATCGATTATACAATAGGTTTTTAATTGGACAAACTTCAACGATGCGTTTCTAACTCATTGCTTATCTATTTTAACCCTTTTTTGTTCATTCTTCCTCATTTTTAGTGTTCTTTCTTATAATGATGATATCATAAATATGTTGAGCCACCGCGTACTATTTATTGTAGATTTTATGATTTTTTTATAGGATATCAAGGTTATTAGGATATCATTATGATTAGAAAGAGCATAAAAAATAAAGAAGACAAAAAAAGGCTAAAAACAGACAAAAAATGAGAGAGATATGAATTGTTGAGGTTTGCCCCATTTTAATGGGGGATTACACGATATAGTGTGATATCATGTGTTGGATTACACGATAGCTCAGCTAACATGTAATCGATTACACGATAGCACTGATTATCGTGCAATCAATTACACGATAACTTTTTAATGGGACAAACTTCAACGATGCGTTTGTTACTCATTTCTGATCTATTTTCACCCATTTTTTTTATTCTTCCTCATTTTTAGTACTCTTTCTTATCATAATCATAATCAAGTAGCGCATTTTTCTAACTATTTGGGGTCGGCAACACGGATCTTATCCTCCATTCAGGCCTGTTTCGAGCTACTTCTTTCATAAGAAATAGTAAAGTCAAATCCTTTTTTATTAACTCCATCCAAGTTCTCTTAGGTCTCCCTCTCCCTCTTTTAGTATCGTTTATATGTATCCCTTCTAATCTTCTCACAGGGGCATCTAAAGGACAGATTTGCATATGCCCATACTAACGCAACCTACATTCCCTCAGGTTCTCCCTTAAAGGAGCTACTCCTAAGCTCTCACGAATATATTCATTTCTAATCATATTTTTTCTAGTTATCCCATTCATCCACCTTAACATTCTCATTTCGGCTACATTCAATTTATCTATATGACTCCTCTTTGGTGCCCAGCACTCCGCTCCATAGTGTATTGCAGATTTAATGGTTGACTTATAGAACTTGCCTTTAAGCCTTTTTGGAACACGCCTATCATACAACACTCCCGAGGTTGGCGTCCACTTTACCCACCCCGCATTTATTATATGCACCACATCACTATCAATATCCCCTTCTTTATAGATAATGGATCCTAAGTAACGGAATTGATCACACCTTGACACTTCTTGCCCATCTATTTCAACTAAGGCTCTATCTATAGTTCTAGCTTCCTTAAAATTAAATTCCATGCACTCTGTCTTAGTCCTGCTTATTTTAAAATATTTTGATTCTAGAGCATCAATCCACTATTCCAGTTTCTCATTCAAACTTACTATACTCTCATCAATTAAAACTACATCATCTGCAAAAATATACACCAAGATACATTATCTTGTAAATGATTAGTAAGTTCATCCAAAAACTAAAGAGAAAAGATAAGGACTTAAGGCTGACCCTTGATGAAGACCTACTGTAACCGAAAACTCCTTAGTTTCCCCCCCAATAGTCCACACACTAGTCACAACCCCCTCATAGATATCCTTATGACACCCTTCTTCTTCTTCAAAACACTGCAAATAAGCTCTCTCGGCACTCTATCATAGGCTTTTTCCAAATCTATGAAGGTCATAAAGAGGTTTTGTTTTTTATCCCTATACCTCTCTACTAACTATCGTAATAAAAATATAGCTTCCGTTGTTAACCTCTCCGGCATGAAACCAAATTGATTCTCTGATACTTTAGTTACTATTTGCAAATTCCTTCTAATACTCTCTCCCATAATTTCATAGTATGTCTCATAACTTTTATACTTCTATAGTTTGTACAACTTTGGATGTCCCCTTTATTTTTATACAATGGTATGAGAGTACTCCTCGACTACTCCTCTGCCATCCTCTTAGACTTCCAAATCTTGTTAAACAAATTAGTTAGCCAAGTTAAGCCAACACCTCCTCCTTATGACATTATTGGCAATAGTGTGCCATAAACTTTTAGGTTTATTTTATTTGACTTTTGAAAAGGGATTATCATTAGGTAAATTCATTTCATAGTATTCATTGATGTCTATTATTGTATTACACTGATTGCGGGCATAATCGGTTACACGTCCTTTTGAGATGATTGTAATCGGTCTGGAAATCGACTGTTCGGTCGCGCGCCCGGGATCTCTACTTCGAATTGTATCTCATTGATTGGCTTCCGCACTCTGATCGAGGTATGGGATTTTGGGGCATGACAGCGTGGTATCGGAGCCCTCAAAGTCAGTCTAATACAGTACGGACATTGCTGAATTATGAGATGAAATAATGAACTTGATAGAAAGCAAAAGGGTACTTAGAAGAACTTACTATATGAGAGTGGATTCATAGATAGAACCTGAAACCTTATTTTAGAATACTAATAATGACGTTTCTTGTGTAGGTTTAAATGGCTAGAACAAGAAGCGGTAGGATCTATGAGAAAGACAAACAAGAAGCCGTTAGGCAGTGGCTGGAGGATTGGAAGAAGAAAGACATAGGGAGAGGAACCGAAGATGACCCATTACAGATTGACATAGAGGAAGTCCAGAACCCAGTGGCTGATGTAGAACCCTTACCCATAGATGACCCAGAGTGGGATCCTTACTTGGATTATGTGCCAGGTATGGAGATTGAAGGATATCAGCAAGAAGAGATTGAAGTAGGGTTTACCGATGGATCTCCTTCTATATTTGTGATGGTAGAGGCCAAAATTGTGAGGAAGCACCGTATTTATGTTCGGGCTAAGGATGATGCGGCATTGTCTGACATTCTGTACCATAGGTTTAAATCTTTGGGTTACAGGTGACCATACATGACGATGTGGGAAATTCTGTGGCATACGTACTTGAGGCTTGCACCAACCTGGTTAGCTTTAGACATACTGGATGAGTACCTCTGAAGGCAAGAGCGTAGGAAGGATGGCTAAGAGAAAGAGTTAGGATAGTTTTTAGTTTTATAAATCTCTTGTAATAAAAACCCTGGTTTATAAGGGATCTCAGTGTAGGAATCTTTTTATTAATGAATAAAAGAATTATTTGCTTTAATGCTTGCCTTGTGATTGTTTTATTTTTGTGTGTTTTGTGTGAGCGATGCTAGGAGTCAAAGGAATGAGAGGTGAATTACAAATTGAGCTATATGTAAGATTTCTAATTCATCTCCTTTCTTTGATTGTAGATACGCGAGAATGGTGAACTCAGGAAATCGTGGACGTCGAACCAATGCGAACCCTAATCCTTCGCAGGAAGAGGGAGCCAGTCAGAACATGTCTGATATGGTTAGGCAATTGGCGGCTGAATTGCGAAATGGTGGAAGTAATAATAATAATGCTAAGGCGCCCACACTCGAGCGATTTAAGAGGGCTGGGCCTCAGTTTTCTGGTGAGGATAACCCAGAAAAGGCGGAACGTTGGTTAGTTGAAGTGGAGAGGCTGTTCAAGGGCATGAAGTTACCCGAGGCTGATCAGGTGATTTATGCTACTTTCCTATTTGTTGGTGATGCCCTGTGCAAATTAAAGTTGGTGAGAAGAGCTTTCCAACGCCACCTATTATGTGCGATTTGGAGTTCGGGGTAAAAAGATACGAGAAATTGAATTTTGATTAAACGTGACAGCGATCGATCGCCATAAGAGCCGATCGATCGGTAAGCTGAGCCGATCGACGCCTTACCAAACCGATCGATCGTAGTTACTGTGATTTGTGAATATTGTGTTTCGCGTAAAACGATCGATCGGCAGTAATAGCGATCGATCGGCAGTAGCGCGTAGTGTTAAAATAGTGCATACGACGATCGATCGCCGTATTGCTGATCGATCGCCGGTTGAGGTTTGCATTTTCTAGAAATATTTTTTGGGTGGATTTGCTTGGGAAAGATACCAAATCACAATTGGACTTGTTTTGCACGTCTCTAGGGGGATTGTGAAGCCTTCCCATTGGTTGAAAGTGTCCATAATTTGGAAGATTAGTTTGAGAATGGATTCTCCCCCAACTCTATATAAACACTAGAGAATTGGCTTGTGCTAACCCTAGAACGTCCAGAGAGTTTTCCCTTCTCCTTCCCACGTTCACCCATCTCCTTGGAGGCTTATTCTTGTGGGAGTTTGCGAGAGCTTGGAGCGGGAGCCTTGGAAGAAACGGAAGAGACGAGAGGCACGTAGAAAGGCGATATCTTTGAAGGATTAAGTAGGATGGTTTTTCCCTCTTCTCTCTTTTGATTATATCTGCTTTTGACAAGTGTTTTGAGTCAATACCTTAGTCATTATTTGGATTCTTGTGAAATGAATGAGTTATGTCTTTAATTCTATGCGTAGTGCATCACAAATCATGTATGCATTCATGTGTCACTTCTAGATGGGAATTCGCATATAAAGTCTCATGCTTTATTAATTTTTCAGAGACTAAAGGTTCTGTTATTGTTTGGTTGATGATGTTCCACGTTGAGTTTGTACCTTTAAGGTGCGTCTTACATTAATTGTCTTGTTTGGGGTGTATTAATATTTACAAACTATGTCATCTATATAAGAATACAAGAAAGGAGTGAACTTTAGTAATTCCAGATAATTCTAGGTTCTGTAATTGGTCTAGGAGGGGAGTATATGTTCTGTTATTGATGTATTGTTATTTATAATGTGTTATTAAGTAGGATAATCAAGTTTAATTAAGAGTCCTAATCTCGGCCAGAACTATTTCTGTGCTAACAGTCGGTAGTAAATAATTCATAACTAATTCAAATAAATTCGGAAAAATATAAAATCAGTGAAGTTAGAAACTAGACTCACGAGGGTATTATTAGTAAAAATTTAAGAGGTTAAGTCTTACTGTACAGAGTACAGTAGCCGACGGAAGAGGACTGTTGTGCAGGAGATAGTGAGCAGAATCTGAGAGAAAATACTAAGTACTCAAATAACATCATGTAATATGATATGATAACGATTAATATGTTAATAACAGTAATTGGACTATATACTTATGAAATATCACAGTAAGAATTGGGTTGGATGTAATTCAATTATGAGGGTTAATCCTTTGAGCAAGTGATTCATAACTATCTATTTTTAAAAGCGTTGATGTCGGTTTGATATTCTACTTGGAATTCAAATCATCTAAGATTCTTTGATTTCTTATTTCTGATATTGGTATTATAAACTCTAATGCGAATGATGAATTCCTATCTAGGGCTGAGCATGAAAGGTATGTATGGATTGTATGTTACTCCTTGTGTGAGTTGTCTTGTTATTCTATGCTACTCCAATGAGTGAGTTAAGTGTTGACCAAAGACTTTGATGCTTCTATCTATACTCCTTGAGAGAGTCTATCATGGTAAGAGATACCTTATGATCTTAGAGTGTTGTGACCTATATTCCTTTGAGATATTGCTCATATTGATTACATGATTGTTTCTTCCACTGGAGACCTTGCGAGACTCTCCCTATGGTGGTTTCATAGTGTGCTCAATTATGCCATTGCTAGATCTTGCGAGGTCACTTATAATTATGAAATTGCGATTCCATATTGCCCGAAGGGAGGCACTATACGTACGTTAGATTGTGGACATTACGGAAGGTCTTCAGTTTCCGCCCATCGTGTCCGTAAGCACTGGTGGGGCCAGCATCCTAGACGCATGGCAGGGTTCCAAAGAGAGAACCCCTAGGGTGGTTCTGGTATGTTTAGTCACTTGCGAGCGACTGGTTCAGCGAGCAGAAATTGTAACTCCGTTCACTTTCGATGTCTGGAGCCTTTGATATGATTATTATTCTCTCCTTACTCATATGTGTAGTAGGAGCCTTATTGATGTTTTTCCTATACTTGCGAGTTTGAATTGTTGTTGACTAACCTTGCAGGTGTATAGACCTCGGTTAAGTTCAGACGTTGTGGAATGTCTATGACCTTTGTTATTCTTATTCTCTTCTTACTGCTTGTTTTTATTCAGTGGGTTTTTACATCCTACTGAGTGTTTCTATGAAATACTCATGCATCCTCTGATGCAGGTGCAAATGGAAATTGAGATCAGGAAGTGCAGTAGTGGAATGGCGGGTTGCAGGCGCCGAGAAGAGTTTAAAGATTTTTTAGTTATTTGCTTTGCTTTTATTGATGCTTATGACATTATTGGCAATTGTGTGCCATAAACTTTTGGGTTTATTTTATTCGACTTTTGAAAAGGGATTATCATTAAGTAAATTCATTTCATAGTATTCATTGATGTCTATTATTGTATTACACTGATTGCGGGCATAATTGGTTATACGTCCTTTTGAGATGATTGTAATCGGTTTGGAAATCGACTGTTTGGTCGCGCGCCTGGGATCTCTACTTCGAATTGTATCTCATTGATTGGCTTCCGCACTCCGATCGAGGTATGGGATTTTGGGGCGTGACAATTCTCATCTAATAAACACTCAAAATATTCACGCCATCTCTCCCTAATTTCCTCATCTTTCACTAAAACCCTTTGATCTTCACTTTTAATACACCTAACTTATTCTAAGTCCTTACTCCTCTTATCCCTTAACTTAGCTATCTTATATATGTCCATCTCCCCCTCCTTTGTCTCTAGCCTATTATATAAGTCATCAAACACATTAAATTTAGCTTCATTCACTATATTTTTAACCTCTCTCTCTCTCTCTCTCCCTTAATGTATCTCTCACAATTCTCTTGATTTTAACATTTTTGCCACTCCTTAAAGAAACACTTCTTTTCCTTTATGACTCTTTGAACTTCCTCGCACCACCACCATGTTTATTTCTTGACGTCCATTCTCTTCCTCAATTCACCAAGTACTTCTTTTCCTACTTTTTAAATATAATTAGTCATGTTTACCTACATCACTGTTAGCTCTTCATTTAAGTTTCAATCCCCTTCAATCCTCAATGTCTCTACAAAAGTATTGAGCGTCTCACCTTTCAAGTTCCACCAATTGATCCTAGGCTCCACTTTATCTGAACTTCACTTCTTCCACCCCTTTATGTGAACATCTAAAACAATTAATCTATGCTGAAATGCTGAAACAAGTTATAATAACTCTCATTCTCTTGAGTGTTTCTACTAACTCCGTACCCTTACTTTTTAAGGTCCTAATATTCCATAATATCACTCTAATTCTACGCTCATTGACTAGCTCTTTACTCACGCCCATCCAGACCAACGCGAGAACCATTGCCCACTTTTAGTGCTCTTTGTTATAATGATGAAAAAATGGATAAAAATAGACAAAAAAATGAGGGAGATATGACGTGGCGGGGGGATGGGGGCTTCCTCAGCTCGGGGTGTAGGCAAACACCGGGGTGAGGGGGGACGAACCAATTCGTCAGCCTGATTCTCAGAGAAGTGAGAAGTTGAAAATTTTCACCTATCACTGTCACCGACATTCTTTTAGCGTTTTCACTAACCAAACATTTTTCAACTTGATCGCATTTTTTTCAGGCATGAAAGGTGATATTTTTCAGCTTCCAAATGCACCCCAAGCTTCATCATTTTTAGGTTTAGCATTAACTAGAAAATCCCATAAGACTTGACGCTCTTAATATAGATCTGATGAATAAATCAATGTAAAAAAGAAAGTAAACCCATTAACCAACTAACTTTAGTGTGAATAAATTGGTCACTTTCCAATAGTTTCTCCACCCTGAAGACATGACGATAGGGAGTTTGATGTATGCAATGGTATGTACAGTGCCAGATATTGCACATGCCGTTGGAGTTATTATTTTATGCTTTGGAGATGGCAAATCTTTGTTTAAAGGATTTACAAATTCTCGGATATTTGATCACTTGGGGGGGGGGTCTTTATACATTGCAATTACCAAAACTTGCTAAGATGAAGAGATTCATAGAGGAGTTGGGTCTAAAGCAATACAACTATGTTGTGCATTGTGATAGTCAAAGTGTCATCTATTTGACCAAGAATGAAAATTTTACTCTTGGAGCAAACATATTGATGTGAGGTATCATTGGATAACATATGTGTCGGAGAGAAAACTCTTGGAGTTGAGAAAAATCCATATCAATAAAAACCTGTTGGATATGATGATCAAGACCGTCCTTAAGGTGAAACATGAGATTTTTAGAGGTTGGACCAGTATAGGTAAGGTTGGCCCATATACGTAGTATGGGGGAGCTCCCACATGAGTAGGGAGGGAGAGAATTGTTAGGCTTCTTTCCCCCTCATGTGAGGCCCATATTGTTTGGGTCTCCCTCTCATGTAGAGGCCCACTGCTTAACCCACTTTGGGGTTAAGTGTAAGTCGATAAAATAAAGAATAGTTTCTTTGTAAAAAGTCAATTCTTTTTAAAAGAGAGTTCTTTTGATAAAGAGGTAAGATGAGAAAAAACACTACAACTTTGAAGAAAAAAAAAGGCTTTCTTGGAAGAAGAAGGAGAACGAAAGGAAGAGACTTTTGAAGTCAGCACATCCTCTTGTGAAAGAGAGACAAATCATATGTAGTTTGTGGTAATCCTTCTATCTTTATTCATTGTGTATTCCACCTAATTAAGATTTCTCCATAGCTTATAAGAGGGTCTTTACCCGCGAATATTGATGTAATCTCTACTAATTAGTATGTATCCAAAGTTGATAGTAATGGATTTTGTCTCTGGACCGCGTGGACGTAGCCGTTGTTTGGCGTTGAACCACGTTAAATTTTTGTGTCCCAAGTGTTCGATAAAATATTTATTTGTTAATTTTATTTTTTGTGTGTGTGGTAACTTGTGCATCCTACATCGAAGGTGTAGAAGACTCATTTATGTCATTGTGGGTGTGGAGAAGTGTGTATTTGATTATATTTTTTACGAACTCAAAAGAAGAAAAATGTATAATTTTCCCAACACTTTTCTCTATAAATCCAATTTCACGAATAAGTTACTTTAAGCTAATTATGTGGATTTTGTTGTTGGTCTAGCAAGTGGTGCGTCAATTGTAGAAACATAAGCGTCGTGTGTATATGCTATGCATTCTTCATTGTAAGTGGTATGCCCTTGTAAGATATTGTGATGCATCGGATTATGCTTGTGAGCTCTCTGTTCAGTTAATGGTGTACCGGTTGGCGTTCCGGTAACTTGCACAACCTTATTCTTGCTTTTTCTTTAAAGTCCTGGTTCATCCTATTTCAGGTTTGATTCATCCAATGTGCAAGACACAGAAGCAATATACTTTGTATGTCCATGTGATAATCAAGAGTGATAGAAAACAGAATCAAATGCTCCCTCCATTCCATATTAGTAGTCTAATTTGGTTTTCCCAAATGAACGAATTTTTTGTTAGGTGACCAAGAAGCCATAAACACTACAATACTGGAATAAGAAGAAGGATGAGTAGTTCGCTATCTCACGGTCTATCCACCCCAACCGACTCAGCCCGGCCACAGGGCCGTCGGATTTTGATCCAGCTGCACAGTTTAGTAGTACAAGGCAAGCAGGTTGGAATGATTGTACACCATTGGATCGCTGTCCGATGGTTCACATGGCATCGGCTCATGCTCCCATGCATGAGCCCAGGCTCATAATAAAGCTCTCGAACAATTCTTGGCCCTTTGAACCGAAAACGGTTGTCTATAAGGTTAATACTTCCTCTGTCCTGTTTTAATAGCTCTATCAAGAAAAAAAGTCCTATATTAGATGCTCCATCTGGTCAATTTGAGTTGATTTTGAACCTTCTCCTCCCTTTAAACCATTAATTAAAAATCAACATCTTTTCAGATGGAGTTGCTAAAACAGGACAGATGGAGTATTTAAATACTTTCACACACACACACACAATCAACAATATTATTGATAAACACAGTTACACTGGCTTTTATGGTTCTTCAAAATGAATTATAATGAGCTACTTATTTATTCCCAAAAGCTACAACATATCAACTTAGTAAGGGGTCCATTTTGGGCTCCCTGCAATGAGCAAAGGGAAACTCAATTTGGCTCACAATTTCAGAAGCAGCAAACAAATCTTCCCGCCATTGTGATGTAGAGAAAATCAAAACAAATAAAAAACACAGAAACAAAGAACATACTCCATTAGGCCCAAGTTTCAGGCATCCCTTCCCACTTCCACCAAATAGCAGCTGTTCAACACTCAAACAAGTTGCATTGCCGGCGTCAACAACTAACATCTCACAACAACCCTTTGTCGGTTTGTGTCCGATACTGATATATGGGCGAGGAGACAAAGCTTGGAGTCCATGGCCATTTCTTCATGGTCTACGTCCACGTGTTACTTCAAACAATAGGCACAAATCAACAAAACAGCCATAAAGGGTTCCCATCAGTCCTCCTGGCAGCCAGCCACCTATGACTATTTGAGGTTTTCTGTTTTGACTCGGCATCTCTCCAAAGTCCGAAGCATGGTTCCCGAATAGTTTTTTTATTTAATAGTTTGATCCAAGCTAAGGGAATAGTATAAGCTTTGGTGGATACTTAACACCTCACATGCTTCTTACAACTCATCATACAGTCATATGAGCTGAATGAAGCCTCGGAGATGTCTTTTTGAGTACCCAGCCGCTTAAATTATGCCTAATATTTATAAAAAAATTAATATGGGACAGGCACGTAGCAAAGGAGTAAAATGGGACATGCACTTTTACCAATGTTGCTATTAGGATTGCATATATTGCTACAAATGAGGAGAATCATGCAATGCTTAATGCTCCGTCCCTTAAGTATCCTATTTGTTTTTCAAAATGAACTAGTTTTAGTTACCCCTTCCTTTCCTCTCTCATTTTGTCCATAATCAACTATCTTATCATCAGCGTTGTCAGATTCACCTATTTTCACCACCACTAGCAGTGTCTATACAGTTTGAACACCACTGTGCTGCTTACCTACATCAATTGAAGAATACATAATTTTAATGCCAATGTAGAATTATAAATGTTATTTGTATCTAGAGTGATTTACATATGTTGAGGTTCCTTTGGCAATGCTTAAAAATTCTCAGGTAAACCATATGCTGTCATGCAATTGGTTTACCTAAGAATTTGGAATAAGTGTGAAAAAATCTAATGGAAATTAAATTCCCCCACATTGACCTGAACATATCTTCAGCATTTAATTATTTATCTTGATTAATCCGTTATCTAGCCGGATATATAATGGTGTTAAATGTTAGTGCAGGCCCGTAAATATTAATACTCCGTCCCATATTGTCATGTAAAAAAACCAAATAGAACGCTTAACATCGAACAGAGGGAGTATAAAGTTGAAGCTTTCTCGTAAACTTTGGTGGTCATTTTCACAATTGGCCGGTTCTTTGTTGATTGGTCTCTTTCTGGCGACTGTTGCTTGATTTGGACCCTGTTTGCTTTTTATTAGGTCAAGCCTCCATCAATAAACACGATGGCAAATTGTCCACTTCTTTGCATTATTAAAGTAGAATACATTGTGTCAATTTGCTCAACATTACGTGATCATGATACATTGGGTCATGATCACTATGGGCCCGTTCTCTACTACTAGAAGATATCTAGTAAAAAAGACATCTTGGAAAACAAATTGCCGCCCTCTTCAGAGCAAATAGAAGCCAGCTGATTAAAATGTTTTACCTCTTTTAGTAGCTTTTAGCAAAAAGTTAAGATGAACGAATAATGCTCAAGATAATACAAATTGGACCGAATCGATCATCTACATTGGCAATTCTATACACCTGAATAAAAATAAATACTACATTGGTCCATTCAATAATGTTAGGTAATCCCCTATCATAAACCTAGTTCAACAACATGATGAACGAAATAAAAAGACCTACCAATTAAGCAATAATTTACTAGACCAAATAATCATTGTGAAATAGAGTAGCCAACCAGGAGGGCAATATAACCCATAAAGCCCAAACAGCGAAGTAGAATACTCCCTTTGTCCTTTATGAATTGTCTAATTTAGAAATTAGAAATGAACTAATGTTCATTCATTTTGGGTTCACTGTGACTTGAAAATTTCAGTTCTCCACACTGTACCTATTTTTTCATATGGCAGGGCCGCAGGAGTACAATTGAGCAGACTAAATTACACTAGAAAATATAATTTTTCCTGGTGACCTGACCCTTGTAGTTGGATCCTAAGAATTCAGGACAGCCCCTCGTTAACAAAAACAAAAAGTATCGCATTATTTTTGCGCATTAAAAAATTTATGGTGGGCTTATTGCTCTTTTTGAAAAAAAACTGCTTATCCATCATTTGCTTGATATTAGTTTAATAAAAAACAAGTCACTACCTTTGTAAAAAAAGAAGGCTTTTTTTTGTTTGAAAACATTTACTATCCTAGCGAACAATTTTTTTTAATCAAATAACTTAGCCATGGGGAATTAAAACTTGAAATAACGTATTTAATAGCATATCTTTCATATAACGTTTTCCTTTTCAGCAAAAAAAAAATCATATCCAATTTCCCAACAAGATTAAGATGAGGTGGTGGTTGACTGATTGAAAAAATCCATGAACAAGTTGGAAAACACCAACTTATACGTCAATCAACTATCAAGTGGTCCTTGAACTCATCATATTCGCTTAGCATGTGAGAAACAACCAAATATGCCTTAATCAATAAAGCAGTATAGCTTAACTACCTTATCATTCATTCAATAAAGTAAGGATAATTAAGTAGTTCTCCATCCCACAGTTTAGCCACCCCACCACATTACACGGGTAGCAGATGCACCCCATTACCGTCCAAGTATTTTCAGACGGTGGACATCCACCATTTATGCATCGGGGGTGTGGAGTGGCTAAAGCGTGGGGTGGTGAACTCCTCATCCTAAAAATAAAAGAATAAACTCAAGTGAACACCAGCGCAAATTATGCTGACTAAATTCTTAAGCAAAGCAACAAGATAGTGCGGCCTGTTCTTAGCACATAGCAGAGGGACATGCCGAAGCATGTACCAACTTCCCCTCCAAATCTATCAAACCTAACCAAGCTACACACGCCAAAATATATGGCTCTCAGACTCTCACTCCTCTTTATATCTCATGTATCACTCCCTTTTATAGGGCCAGGCATATGAAAATGCTCGTGCGCATAGTACATCGCATTGTGCGATTACGAAAACCCGGCCTTGTATACAGGGGGCAGGGAAGAGTTTTCATCCCCTACCTGCCCCTTAATACACGCACATCGGCTGCGACATATGTTCTAAATATATGTCTGTGTATATTAACTTTTGAGTTGCCATGCGCCAAGCGCATTTGCATTGTACTATGTCATTTGTGTAGCGTTTACAGCTGCAATGCATTAGCCGTCACATTAAGAGCCGATGGCTTTTGATGCTGTGTGCGCATATCTTCGGATATGCAAACAAGCGTATTCACTTTTTGCTTAAACTTCTTCCCTCAAGCAAATCTAGTAATACAAAACCTGATCCACCCAAGCTTTCAACTCTGCTCCAGACTTTATAAAAAGATAAAAATCCATTCTGATTTTCTTTAAATAAGAAACTTTCATTTTTGTTGCATAAACCATGTGAACAGGAGGAATCTCGAATTCCACCTCCTTGGCCTTAAAATCCCACCTCACTCAGCACCTCTCTAGAACTTTTCTGCCTTCTCTCCTCTCCTTTTCCTCCATTCCACCACCTTTTCTCTTTCAATTCTCACTCAGCCAAAGATGGCAGCCCAATCCCGTGACTCTTCCCTCTTTGGTCTCCTCCTCTTCTTTGTATCCTTCCTCCATCTCGTCAGAGCCAATCCTGTTCATTTTGACAACAGGACTAGCCACTTGAGAGCAAGGGAATTAGGCCAAAGATGCAATGTCTTTCATGGGAGCTGGGTGTTTGATGCTTCTTATCCCTTGTATGACTCTTCCAAGTGCCCTTACATCGATCCGGAGTTCGATTGCAAGAAAAACGGTAGACCGGATAGTATTTACTTGAAATATAGGTGGAAGCCCAGCTCCTGTGCGCTGCCAAGGTAGTGTTGCTTCTCTTTCCAGTACTCTCCATGATTCTCCTTTTTAAGTACCAAAACCAACTTTTATGACTGCTTCTGAATTGGCCATTGGGTGTTACTGTTCCAGATTCGATGGAAAAAACTTCCTTTGGAGAATGAGAAGAAAGAAGATAATGTTTGTAGGGGATTCTATCAGTTTGAATCAGTGGCAGTCACTCATCTGCATGTTGCACGCCGCAGTGCCATGGACGAGGACCACCTTTGTGAGGAAGGACGACCTATCAACACTCACTTTTGAGGCAGGCTACGCTTCCTTCTCTTCTACTCCTTTTGCTTTTTGTTTAGTGGTTCTACTACTTTGTGTGGCTGCTTGTGGTAGGTGGCCGGCCAGGCTGCTGAGAGAGTTTGGATTTTCTGCTAGTCTAGCTAGTGGGTAGTTTTTACACATTGGTGCATGCATGATTATGATTTGTTAACGCTTGGTCTGTTGGATGATGGGTCCACATGTGGTCGACATAACATTGGCAAATCGGAATATAGTATCTGTTGGTGGCCAATGAATGGGGTTCAAACTTAGGACCTCTGTTTCAAGGCAGAATCCTCGCGATCCAACCCAAACTCCATTGGTTCCAATGAGCTTGGGTGGGTTCCACAGGTTATGGCAAAATATGGACCATTGGAGCAGATGTTGTCTGAGACCAAAGATTGTAAAATAGCAAGTACCAAGGCCGATGGTCCCATGACATGTTTTGGTTATAGGAAGACATGGTGTTATATGGACCGACTATGGACTGGAAGAACTCCCATCGTATTTAACATTTTGATGAAACTGCCTGCCCAATTATATAAGCTATTTTTCTATGGAACTTCTCCCAGAAAGAACTGTATGCTAATGAATGTAGGGAACCATCAACGTCCTCTTTTAGTCTGAACCATGTGACCTATATTTTGTAGTCGTCATGTAGCTATCTGCCCAATTTTGTAATTACATGTGAAGCTCTCTGCCAGAACATATTTCTTAAGTCCCATTAACAACACTATGCTTATGGATTTAGACGACGATGGAATTGGATGGTAGACTGTTAGTTATTGGCATACAACTGTGTGTCGTTTAGTCTGAACCACATAACAGTGGAGGCCCACCAAGGAAAAGCTTTCCAACATGTTTAGTTGGCAAAGACTAGAATATTCAAACAAGTGATTAATGTAAAGAAGAAAAATTTATTAGAGAGTTGGGATTTTGTGGAAGGGGTGGATGTCAATTAAAGCATATATGGGTACCACCATGTGTAAATGCAAAGTCTTTATGGACAATACTAGCTATTTAGAGCATGGGAAATTAAATGCCAAGTAAACCACGATAAATAACTAATTGTGTTCTTGCTGATTGTTGCAGGACTACAAGCTGTCAGTGATGTACTTTCGTTCGACGTATCTGGTGGACATAGTGAGGGAAAATATTGGGCGGGTTCTCAAGCTGGACTCTATTCAGGGCGGCATAGCATGGAAGGGCATGAGTATGTTGATCTTCAATACCTGGCATTGGTGGGTCCACACAGGCAACAGCCAACCGTACGATTTTCTATCCAGACCTCCTTATGTTCTTTTTTTCTTTTTCAAATTCTAGATCTCTTTATTTCAATCCTTGATAATCACTACCAATTTGGTAAGATAAAAATTCTTCTAACTTGCACCCAAGACCACTAACCATGATCAGCCGAATCGCCATGTGCAAGCTCAATGGCATCTCATTTCGTTCACTAGTATCTTGTAAGGTTAACGACGGTCAGCGAAGTGACCGAGGGCAGGGCCACGCCTTTCCCCAACTGAGGCACACTCCTGTTTTAAAGGCTTCCATGATAGTATCAAAGAAGAAGCTGGTACATTGGGGCGGACCTAGGTGTAAGGACCTATTTATGAAGCTGGTACATTGACCCCCATGGGTGTGTAGCATGGTTTTCAAAACCCGACCGGACCGGCCGGTCCGACCGCGGAGAACCGGAACCGGGCTGGAAACCGGTTCGGTTCACCCGGTTTACCCCGGTCTGGTAAACCGGCCGGTTTTTTTCAAACCGGCCGGTTTGTCTTAAACCGGACCGGTCCGGACCGGTCACGGATTTTTTTTTTTTTTTTTTTTTGAAAAAAGTTGTTATTTAAGGGGGGATTCGAACCCCCCCCTCCTCCCAAACCAACAGCCTTAACCACCTGGGCTACCTGGGCTCTTGTGTTAATATGATACAAATTAACTATTTAATATATATTTACCATTTATACTTCAAAACCGGGTCATTCCGGTTTGACCGTGGTCAAACCGCGGTCCAACCGGACCGGCCATCGATCCGGGTCGATGGCCGGTCCGGTTTTGAAAACCTTGGTGTGTAGCTTTACCTGAGGTGGGATATTTAAAGTGGGTCAAAGTGGCTAGATGTAGGCTTAATTCTATCATGTGACCCCATCTCAAAACGACCTGACCCCTTACCTAAAAATCCTGGATTCGCCACTAGGTCCTACCATGATATTTAGAGGCCTTCAACAGTTTATATCTACATGGTGACAATGCTAAGATATAATGTTAGGCCCCATATGTACCATGTTAGGATTCTCTTTATGTACTCACTCTACAAAAAGGACTGTTCGTGGAGCCCGGACAGGTTAGATGCATCCTTCACCCTACAAAAAGGAAGAAAAAAGATTGATAAGCAATTCCACAAATAAAAATTAGAAAAAGATTCCAACGAAAAAAGATTAGTAATCAAAAGAGACTTAGCATGTGGTTCTAGATTCAGTATCTAACAAAGAGAGATGTTACTCTGGCTGCAGATGGGACTATATCCAGGATGGAAACAAAGTATACAAAGACATGGATCGTCTGGTTGCCTTTGAGAAGGGGCTCACCACATGGGCACGCTGGGTCGACAGCAATGTAAACCGAGCGGTAACGAGGGTATTCTTTCAGGGCATTTCTCCAGTTCACTATGAGTAAGCCCTCTTCCATTCATTCTCAATTCAGACAGGAATATGCATTTTGCATTTGACTGAAGTGTTTGATTCTGCTGATTCAGTGGAAGAGATTGGAACCAGGCCGGAAACTGCAAGGGCCAAACACAGCCTGTGAGTGGGTCAAGGTACCCAGGAGGCCCTCTTCCACAGGATAATGTAGTGAAGAGCGTGATAGCAAAAATGTCAAAGCCGGCATACTTATTGGATGTCACTTTGCTTTCCCAACTCAGGAAAGATGCTCATCCCTCGGCATATAGCAGCGAACACTCTGGCATCGACTGCAGTCACTGGTGCGTCGCCGGTCTTCCAGACACATGGAACGAGCTCCTGTATGCAGCTATTTGAAGACAGTAGGAAAATGGTATAGGTAGTTGAATTGGTACGTGTGATTTTTTCTGTTTGAGACATTAATGATTGGTATAGAATACATAAGTGTCTGGAATGGGAAGTTCGTGAAGAACCTTGCAAAGCGAGGATGCGGAAAGGAGCTTGCCATCAAACTCAGGAACGGAAATGTTCAAAATGGAAACTAAATGAGGTAATTGGAAGTGAGAAGGCCTATTGTATTTGTATATTGATATCTTTATGATGTCAACTGGATAATTTTTTCTCCAATATCATACATACTATAGAGGATGCAGTAATTTACATTGTTTATACAAATATGAACACAGTTAAACAGAAACAATCGAACAGACACTCCCGAGGACCTTCCTTGGCAACATATTCGAGTGACATTTGAAATGATTGCGCACAATGCCTTGCATAAATACCTCAATCCGGAAAAACATATAGTGGTGACAGGAAAAAAAAAACTTATTAGCCAATGACTATATTCATCATGCTTCATGACATTGTTCCAATTTAAAGTGTGTAGTAAACAAAGTTACCAGATCTGCTGGCTTTCCACCCCTTCCACTTCGTTCAGCATTCTTACAGTATAGAAAGAGTAGTAGAACAGCTGCCGTCTTACGCCCACAGCTGGAAATTATGTCTTCGAAGATGTGAAACCCCCCCTTATTTTTCTTTTAATTTTTTGCTTCGGTCAGAACCCACTATTCCAAAAGGAGGCGGTTGTGGCCAAACTCTTCAACATTCCTCACTTTGTTGGATAATTGCAGCTATGATGGACACAGGGAGAAAGACTCAAGCTTTTTATTGTTTTAGAGAGAGATTCAGCTTTGTATATAACTGGTTGAATGTAAAAAGGCATGCGCCGTTTAAAACCCCTGCTAGTAAGGACCTGACAGTCAGAGAAGCACTTATTGATGTCACAATTACAATAGCCTCCGTGTATGTATGAAATGCCTAATTTTGTGCCAAACTTTCCTGTCAGGAGCAAATGTGCCGAGGCATAATTGAGTATCTAGAATTAGAAATTTGATCAGAAAATGGAAGAAAAGCACCAAATATGCTCCACACAATTACTCAATTATAACTTCTCTTACACAAAATCATGCAAGCACAGTGAGAAGATAAAAGCAAGAATAGTCAACTAATCTTAAAAACACTATATGGTCAAGATGCATCACCATGGTTGGGAATCCACTCCACATAAAGGTAATATTGCTTTTCTATACCTGCATAGATTACTTTCGGAGGTGCATCAACCTGTGTCTTCACTTCACCAGATAACATTGCTTACAATATTCCTTTACTAAATCAAGTAATCTGCTTTTTTGTTGAAAAATTAATTGTATGAGAATGAGTAATTGAGGACATATAATGGATCCTACATCAATGAGCGAAATGATTTGAAAAGATACGGATGTATGCTGAAAGAAGTTCAATTGCCATCATAGTAGATAAGAAACAATGCTGCTCTCTGGGCTCAAAGAAACACCAGAATATGTGGCAAAGATAATTGAAAGGGTAAGCAATATGGCTAAACAAGAATATTTACGTATTACGAATCAACAATTGATTTTAAAACCACTAAATAGTCTGTTAAAAAGCATAGATGTAACAGAGATAGACTTCCAATTCTCTGCCCAAATAGTTTATATGGTGTTTAGTATCTCCGCCAGCCAAAAAATCAACAACTAAAAATTACAAGTTGTCATTTATCTAGCACATGATAGCAACATATCATCATAGGCATTAATACAGATTGGCCTATCACGTAAAAGAGACTCAGAACACCGAATTGCAAAGACAAAGTTCACTCGTTCTACAAAATAACTACTCATGAGGTTTAGTTGTAATTATTTAACCACGTCTATGAGCCATCATCAAGTTAGTACAGACTAAGAAAAGGAAAAAGTACCAAGTAAAGAGATTTAATTTTATGAACCAAACTTATCCCTCATAATAATAAGACTATTTAAGGTGTTGAAACATTGCAAAGATCACTCCATTTCCAAAAAAGAATTCATTCTTTAATAATTTTGTTCCCCTTTCAATGACATCTCAGTTGTATAGCAATTGCGAAACAAATCACTCTTCTTTCCTAAAACTACAAAGGGGAATCTACACGTTACAAATTTAGGGTAAATAAATTAGCTCTATTTTTGCTGAAAAATGTTTTCCGATGTTCCACTATGGTTATTTTTTCTGACCGATATGACGTTTGAATTATTTTAGAACATCAACGACAAAAACTAGTGAGAACACCTTTAAAGACATCTTATAAAGTGTCATTTGCTTTTGCTGAGAATAACATCCTATATCAAGAATAAGTAAATGCATGGATTAAAGAAATAACAAATGAAAATAACCACGTAAACGATCTGCTGAACCAAACTGTTTGCTATAACTTTAACAGATAGTGGCAAATTTGTTGTAAAAGACCAAAATTCTATGAGTACTATCTGAAAACTGATCTTCATAAGAAGTAATACCAAAAATAGGATAAAACGAATAACCAACATAAACAGCAGCATTAACAACATAGCAGTCGTCATTCATATCTCCCATTGCTTCAAGGCAAACTCCACTAGAGCATATCAAACCTCCATCCACGACTTCCACATTTAAAATTTTACCGCTGGAGACAGGCAAATAAAAACGTTACTACATGTGAATCCAGAACAAGTATAAGTCCCTTGCATTATGACCGACTGAGTGATGGTTAATAAGAATGAGTTACTCACTACAGAAAAACAGTCTTGACCATCTCAATATCAAGAAACTGTTGAGTCGATCGTGGGACTCCCAGCTTGATCTGAAGCTTCATTTGATCAGTATTAACTCCTGGAATTGACCCTGCAGAATCAAGCAGCTGAAACCCCATTAACAATCCAAGTAACTCTAGCAGAATTGTAGTCGCCATCCATTCTGATTTGCAATCACAAGTAGTAGATGTTTATAGCACTAAACAGAGACGAGAAATTCATTGGCCAAATATATCAATATGTTCATTCTCCTCAGAGACATCCGACAAAGAATGTTAGTTGTGGGTATATTACTAAATCTACACACAAGTGAACACATAGGACCATTATTACTTGTGTGTATAGGACCAAATATTATTATCTTGCATTAATCCGACAAGGTATGCTTAGTCATTAACCATTCTAAAATGCCATTCACAAGAGACACACGATTATAGGACTAAACCTACTCTTTTTTCTGTTATTTGGTAATTTGACTACATCTACTTTTGATGCACACAAGAAATTAAATCGAGCAATTATATCAGCATACTCAATTACAAGAATACAAAGACAAAGAATGCCTTAACAAGTACAAGTATCTACCATCAACTATGTTATGAGAAATCAGCAGACAACGAACAGACCAATGCCCCAACCACTACAGAGAAAGGTCACTTATACAGCACAATCAAAAACCCCTGTTGAGGGAGGGAGAGATCCCAGGTTCGAGCCTTGCTTTCACCTGTGGCACCTTGGGGAGGCTAGGTTTAGGGAGGAGGGTAGGTTTCAAACTAAAATTCCAGACCAGGAAATTGATGTTAATAGGAGTAAACCTACTTTAGAAACACACAAGAAGTTAATTGGTCAAATATATCAATTTGCTTGATTACAAAGAAAAAGAATGTCTTAACAAGTATCCACCTCAAATACACCGTAAGCAATCAGCAGAACCAGACACCCAATAGACCCAAGTCCCAACTACAGAGAAAGGTCACTTATACAGCACAATCAGAAGTAATAAGTTACAAAACTTACAATTCAGCACCATTAGCCGACTACACATACCTTGCCGAAACGCCGGAATCGAATTCGAAGAAATCGCATCCTTGCATGCCCTTGTAATATCTTGCCTTCCATTGCCAAAAGCACCCAAAATCAGTCTCTTCTCTTCCTTATTCATCAAACCATAATAAAAATCATCATAACAAAGTAAAAATCCTCAAAAAACACCCATCCTGATCATAGCCGACTCCCATTTCCACGAACAAGAGCTTCATCCCCGATCCATCCGAGCCGGCCAACGCCGCAGCTTCCATCGGAGAACTCAACACCGATACCGGAGACCCAAATCGGAGAGATTTCTGATTAACACAAATCGTACTACAAAATCCAAGTCCTCTGCCCAAGAACCCCCAGCTCCGGCAACGGCCAGCAGCAACAGCTGGAACAAGCCCTGGCACTGGCAAGCGAAGTTGGCAGCTGCCCATCTTCAAATCTCCACCTGTCTCTGTTACATTGTTCTGCAACAACTGGGCCTAAATCTACATTCCTCGACGACAGAATCGAGGTCCAAATCCAGAATCCAATCTAGCCCAACTCAGATGTCAGAACGGTGAAACTCTGATAGGCCCATCCAGGAGACATACCACTTGGGCTGGCTCGTGGAGGAACCATTGAACAGCCATGTCAAACAAGCTGCTGAGTCAGTGGCCTCGGCTCGCCCATGCCCACCACGTCTCCCGGCCGTGTCGACACTTGTCCGGCATCCTCACCCCTTCTTCCTTCTTTAAAAACACCCGCCATTTCCCCATTACCATTGTTTCTCATCCATTATACAGAAATCTGGTTGTGTTTGTAGAAGGGAAGATCGTCAATGGCTTCTGAACAAGCGTCTAAGGACACCCACGATGTGAAAAGGAAGTCGGAGGAGAAGGAGGAAGGCCAGAAGGCGGGGAAGGTGCCTCCGGTGGACTTGACAGAGTTTCGGCAGAGGGCGCAGCAGAATTCGATTGAGTCGATTCGGGCGGCCGAGGAGCGGTATGAAAGGGCCAAGGAGGTTGCGGCCGTGGCTGCGGGTGATGTCAAGGAAGCTGCCGTGCATGGACTTGGAGCTACTAAGCTTGCGCTGGGTGCAGCGGCGTATGGTGCTGCGAAGAAAGGTGCGGAGGCGGCGGAGTATGTTGCCGAGAAGGGAGCGGAGGCGAAAGACGTAGCGGCTGAGAAGGCTGCGGTGGCGAAAGAAGTGGTGGTGGAGAAAGGACAGGATGTCTTGCACAAGGCCAAGGACACGGCGGTGAGCACTGGGTCGGCTGCTGCTGAGAAAACAAAGGAAATTGCCGGACAGACTAAAGAGTTGGTGGTGGAGAAGACTGTCCAAGCCAAGGATGTGACGATGGAAGGCGTGAAGACAGCAAAGGACAAGGCGGTTGACGCGACGAAGAAGACGGCAGAGTATGTGAAAGAGAAGGCAGCGGAGACGAAGGATACAGTGTTGGGATCAGGCCAGACAATGATCGAGAAGGCCAAAGAGGCCAAGGACAAGGTGGTTGGCGCGGGGCAGAGCACGGTGGGCTTGGTGGCTGAGAAGGCGGTGACAGCCAAAGGCACGGCACTTAGCGCGGCCGAGAAGGCTAAAGAGTACGCGTCGGGGACGAAGGAAGAGACCATGCAAGCAGCCAGTGAGGTAATGGAGTCTGGTGAGAAGGCCGGTGGAGAAGGTGTAGAAGCTAAGGATGCAAGCAAGAGTGCAGTGGAAGAGGGAAAGGTAAGGGTATTGGCTAGAATTTAGCTTCTCTCAAACAAGGGTTTTCACACCCCATTTTTTTATCCACCCACACAGACTGATATCTCATGTCTCTTAGGTGCTCCTGACTTCTAGTAATGGGGTGGTTTTATAACAAGTTGGGGTTTAAATATGCTAATTCAAGTATGTGTTGTCAATGCTGCATAAAATATATACCGACTAGTTTTGTATGGTATATAGATTGTTGATTTGTATCCTTATATACAAGGTAACTATGAACACATAGGCACAAAGAAATCAGTTAACATAGCCCCCTGACTCATGCTTGGCGGCGTTCATAACCCACCGCGACCCAGCGCATCGATATCAGATGGCGTATATTGACATATGAGCGTCGAATTGATCCCATGCTCCGGCATGCGCCAAGAGTATTTTATACAAACACCGTTGTGAATTTTCAATTCCATGCATAGATAGAAGATGTAAAACTGCTAGCATATAGTATTGGGATTGTACATATGAATTTTTTTTCTAATGAAAGGACATGGGTGTTTTGGCCAGGAGAAGATTGGGGAGCAGGGTACAGATGGAGGGAAGGGGCAGGAGAGCAGTGCTCTGGGTCAAGGAGAGATAGGAAGGCTTGCAAAGGAAGTAGGAGAGGACAGAGAGGTCGATGAAGAGGACTTAAGTATTCCAGTGGATATTGTGATGCTCCGGGTGATTGAAGTGGAGGAGACGCCGGCTGGCGGAATCCTAGGGGCTGTGGGGGAGACTGTGATGGGCATAGCTCAGGAAGCCACTGACCTGATTGGGGGCCGGGACCCAGTTGCCAAGAAGAATGAGGAATGAAGATGGAAATGTGTCTATTATTCTAGTTTACATAATGTAGTAGTTTTTTGTATGTAAAAAAAATCTAAATATAGTACTGTAGTTGGTTTGTGTGTCATGGTCTCTTGAGGGGAGTCGTGGATTTACCCTTACGACGTAGAAGGGGAACTCTGTTGCCATTGTAATTTTGGGGATACTGTGCTTTTAAGAATCCAGCTTCTTTTCTTTTGAGATTTCCTAAAAAAAAGTTATAAGAGCATCTTTCAATGGCATTTAGTGTAAATTTTAAAAAATACTAAGAGCATTTTTTTAAAAAAAAATTAATGATGAGGTTTTTTTGTTATTAAATATTTTTATTTTTTTAAAAATTATATTTTTTATCACTATGACTTAAATTCATCAAATTAAGTTGATTTCGGCCAACCAAATACCACTTTTCTTAAACTTAGATTCATCTAAAAAATTTGGATTTCCTACTCCTAAAAGTGCTAACTAAAAGTGGGCAAGTTCTTAACCGGAAGTCCGGAAGGTTGTAATGTTGGTCATGAAGAATGTGTGAACAATACAAAACAATTCAGCTTATCAGTATATTAAGCTCGTTAATATGTGTATACGAAAAGAAAGAAAGCCCATTAGCATGTGTTTTCTAAGAAGAAAAAGAAGAGAAGCACATTGTTCAAAAGTGTACCTGTGACGTACGTCTCATTATCTTCCATTTCCAATGGAAAACTGTCTTCCACTGTACGTGATGAACGAACTTCATCATTCAAGCACAGTTCATCAATGGTGTGCTACTGATGAAGTCGTTTCATGCATCACGTACGTTCCTATATACTATAAGTGTAATGATAACATATGCTCGTGCCATCAGATGCCCGCCATGACTCTGGGACGATACGCGTGCCATTGTATTATTATTTCTAGCTCTCCAAGCAAATCTTTGTTTTCATAGGCCTATTTCAAGAATATATGCTAAACGAATGTTGCGTAATTTGTTGTGCACATATCAGCTTATTTGATCATTTTCCCTCGTTCAAAATTTGACATGTTTACAAAAGACCAACCAGGTTGCACATAGATACGAGAACCCAACCACGTTGCACATAGACTAGGTAACTTTGCCTTGGATGAATTTTCTTGTTGTTGGCTAGGACCTCCTCCCCCTAATACTTCCTATTATAGACTTGGAAAAACTACGTTTTAGTCTAACTTGTTAAAGTTTAACCACTTTAGTTCCAGGACTAAAGTGGTTAAACTTTAAAAAGTTACCTTGGTCAATAACCAAAATGGGCATAACAGAGGGGCTAACAGCCCCTCACTTTCCTTCCAGTTGAAGGAGACGGAGCAGTTGGGGGCCTGGGGCAGTCAAGGCGCACGAAACCCTATGACTGCCCCCTTCTTCCCCAACAGCTTTCTGCCCCTTCTTCTCTGTCCGCCATGAAAGCTCCATAGCTGAGCTCCAAAGACTTTCATCCGGTGGTTTTTCCAACGCCATTGAAGTTCAAAACCCAAGAAAGCTCTTGCGGCGAGCCCAGATATCCACTTCTCCTTGTATCTGAGATGACGGAAGTAATGGCAATGGCGGCAGCCACCTGCAGCAGCAATATTCCGGGCATCCAAAGCGAAGACGATGATGGTGGACAAATCGGCAGAACCCAAACAGTGGTTGCAGACGAAGGTAGTAGACATACCGACGCAACTCATACGGCAAAAAAATTGAAAGTAAGTAGGACTGTAGGAAATCTATTATTTTTCTTCTCATTTGATCTGTCTGGTCATTGCTTGAATGTCTAAGTAGCGATGATAGGTCGAGTAGCTTAAGTTATGAACTGTAAAAGAGGTTGTGATAATCCCTATATAGATATGTTGTGATGACGAAGTTATGATTTATAAAATATGTTGTTGTCATGTATAGATAGGTTGTGATGACTTGTAGATGTGTTGTGATGGAATGTTATATTATCGCTTGTTGTGTTGAGTTATACACATGTTGTGATGGCATGTAACTTTGGTTGTGATCTCTATTAACTTTAGTTGCGATGAATGTTGTGATTCAGTTATGTTGGCTTAGAATTTGGTTGTGATTGTTGTAATTAATGTTGTGATGACTGTTGACATGAGTTGTGATGTTATGTTATGATAGCGCTGCTATATAAGTTGTGACTTATGTTGTATTCTTCTAATTTATTTTGCAACTTCAGGATGAAGCAGGCAAGCTAAAACTTTTGGTCTGCTACTGTGGGAGTATTGAATCCAGCCCCAGTGGAACTGTGAATATAGTTGGAGGTAAAAGCACGGCGTTGTCACTAGAAGAGGATGAAACTTTGAGTTCATCTGTGGAAAAAATTGATATTATAACACGGCGTTCATCTGTGAAAATACTAAGTATACAAATATCATCATGTAATATGATATAATGACAATTAATATGTTAATAACAGTAATTAGACTATATACTTATGCAATATCACAGTAAGAATTGGGTTAGATATATTTCAATTATGAAGGACAATTCTTTGATTTCTTATGTTTGATATTGATATTATAACACTCTAATGCGAATGAAGAATTCCTATCTAGAGTTGAGCATGAAAGGCATGTATTGAATGTGTGTTACTCCTTCTGTGAGTTGTTTTGTTATTCTATGCTACTCCAATGAGTGAGTTATGTGTTGACCAAAGACTTTGATGCTTCTATCCATACTCCTTGAGAGAGAGTCTATTCTGGTAAGAGATACCTTATGTTCTTAGAGTGTTGAGACCTCTATTCCTTTGAGATATATTGCTCATATTGATTACAAGATTGTTTCTTCCACTGGAGACCTTGCGAGACTCTCCCTATGGTGGTTTCATAGTATACTCAATTAAGCCATTGCTAGATCTTGCGAGGTCACTTATAATTATGAAATTGTGATTCCATACTGCCCGAAAGGAGGCACTATACGTACGTTAGATTGTGGACATTACGGAAGGTCCTCAGTCTCCGCCCATAGTGTCCGTAAGCACTGGTGGGGCCAGCATCCTAGACGCATGGCAGGGTTCCAAAGAGAGAACCCCTAGGGTGGTTCTGGTATGTTAGTCACTTGCGAGCGACCAGGTTCAGCGAGCAGAAATTGTAACTCCTTTCACTTTCGATGTCTGGAGCCTTTGATATGATTATTATTCTCTCCTTACTCATATGTGTAGTAGGAGCCTCATTGATGTTTTCCCTACTTGCGAGTTGGAATTGTTATTGACTAACCTTGCAGGTGTATAGACCTCGGTTCAGTTTAGATATTGTGAGATGTTCACCATCCCTTGTTATTCTTATTCTCTTCATACTGCTTGTTTTCATTCAGTGGGTTTTTACATCCTACTGAGTGTTTCTATGAAATACTCATGTATCCTCTGATGCAGGCGCAAATGGAAATTGAGATCAGGAAGTGCAGTAGTGGAATGGCGGATTGCAGGCGCCGAGAAGAATTTTAAAACGCTTTAGTTATTTGCTTTGCTTTATTGATGCTTATGACATTGTGGGCAATTGTGTGCCATAGACTTATAGGTTTATTTTATTTGACCTTTTTAAATGGATTATTATCATTAAGTAAATTCATTTCATAGTATTCATGGATGTCTATATTTATATTACACTGATTGCGGGCATAATCGGTTACACGTCCTTTTGAGATGATTGTAATCGATGTGAGTAAATCGACTGTTCGGTCTCGCGCTAGGGATCTCTACCTCTAAATGTATTCCATTGATTGGCTTTCGCACTCCGATCGAGGTATGGGATTTCGGGGCGTGACACAATGAACTCAGAGCTCTCAAAGTCAGTCTAATACAGTACGGACATTGCTGAATTATGAGATGAAATAGTGGAACTTGATAGAAAGTAAAAGGGTACCTAGAGGAACTTACTATATGAGAGTAGATTCATAGATAGAACCTGAAACCTTATTTTAGAAGACTAATAATGACATTTCTTGTGTAGGTTTAAATGGCTAGAACAAGAAGCGGTAGGATCTATGAGAAGGACAAACAAGAAGCCGTTAGGCAGTGGCTCGAGGACTGGAAGAAGAAAGACATAGGGAGTGGAACCGAAGATGACCCATTACAGATTGACATAGAGGAAGTCCAGAACCCAGTGGCTGATGTAGAACCCTTACCTATAGACGACCCAGAGTGGGATCCTTACTTGGACTATATGCCAGGAATGGAGATCGAAGGATATGAGCAAGAAGAGATTGAAGTAGCGTTTACCGATGGATCTCCTTCTATATTTGTGATGGTAGAGGCCAAGATTGTGAGAAGGCACCCTGTCTATGTTCGGGCTAAGAATGATACTGCATTGTTTGACACTCTGTACCATATGTTTAAATCTTTGCGTTACAGATGGCCATACATGACGATGTGGGAAATTCTGTGGCATACACACTTGAGGCTTGCACCAACTTGGTTAGCTTTAGACATACTGGATGATTACCTCTGAAGGCAAGAGCGTAGGAAGGATGACTAAGAGAAAAAGTTAGGATAGTTTTTAGTTTTATAAAACTTTTGTAATAAAAACCCTGGATTATAAGGGATCTCAGTGTAGGAATCTTTTTATTAATGAATAAAAGAATTATTTGCTTTAATGCTTGCCTTGTGATTGTTTTATTTGTGTGTTTTGTGTGAGCGTTGCTAGGAGCAGAAAGACAGGAAATTCTGCGAGAAGCACATCACTCTCAGTATAATATTCATCCTGGAGGTACGAAGATGTATCAAGATTTGAAGAGAACAGTTTGGTGGAATGGGATGAAAAGAGATATTGGCAAATTTGTATCGAGATGCTTGACTTGTCAACAAATCAAGGCTGAACATCAAAGACCGGCTGGAATGCTGCAACCGTTGGAGATTCCACAGTGGAAATGGGAGCATGTGACAATGGATTTTGTTGTGGCATTGCCAAAGACTCAAAGACAGTGAGATGCGATTTGGGTTATAGTGGATCGACTCACAAAGTCAGCACACTTTCTTCCGATTAGATGGAAGCAAAACCCGGAAAGCCTGGCAGAGTTATACATCAGAGAAATCGTCAGGTTACACGGTACGCCGTTATCTATTGTGTCAGACCGAGACCCTCGATTTACATCAAGAACTTGGAAAAGTATACAAGAGGCGTTGGGAACCAAGTTAAATTTTAGTACAGCATTTCATCCTCAGAGTGACGGACAATCAGAACGTACAATTCAAACCCTGGAAGACATGCTAAGAGCCTGTGCGATTGACTGGAAAGGTAATTGGGATGATCATTTACCATTGATAGAGTTTGCATATAATAACAGTTATCATTCGAGTATCGGAATGGCACCGTTTGAAGCACTATATGGAAGACCATATAGATCCCCTACATGTTGGACAAACGTTGGAGAGAATCAAGTACTGAGATCAGAATTGGTGCAATACTGTGCAGAAAAGGTAAGACAGATCAGACAGAGACTACAAACGGTTCAGAGTCGCCAAAAGAATTATGCGGACAATAGACGGAGAGAGTTGGAATTTCAAGAAGGAGACCATGTATTTCTGAAAGTATCACCTTCAAAAGGAATTATGAGATTTGGTAAGAAAGGAAAGTTGAGTCCGAGGTTCGTTGGACCATTTGAAATTTTGGAACGAGTTGGGCCAGTTGCATATTGGTTGGCTTTACCACCACAGTTGGACGAGGTGCATAATACTTTCCATATCTCCATGCTGAGGAAGTATGTGCCAGACCCATCACATGTTTTGGATTTTGCAACGATGGAGTTAGAATCAGATTTGACATTTTCGATAAAACCTGTTAAAATATTGGACAGAAAAGATCAAGTACTTAGACGAAAGACTATTCCTTTAGTGAAAGTTTTGTGGCAAAACCAGCTAGCTGAGGAAATGACTTGGGAAACAGAAAGTGAAATGAGGAAATCCTACCCTTACCTTTTTGAAGATGAGTAGCGGCATTTCGAGGACGAAATGTTCTTCTTAGGAGGGGAGGATGTAACATCCAAAAAATTAGTAAGTATCTTAAAACCGAAATTTGACCCTCTTAACGTTTGATTTGATCGTATTGTGCCTTATGCAAATTAAAGTTGGTGAGAAGAGCTTTCCAACGCCACCTATTATGTGCGATTTGGAGTTTGGGGTAAAAAGATATGAGAAATTGAATTTGATTAAACGTGACAGCGATCGATCGCCATAAGAGACGATCGATCGGCAAGCTGAGCCGATCGACGCCTTACCAAACCGATCGATCGTAGTTACTGGAATTTGTGAATTTTGTGTTTCGCGTAAAGCGATCGATCGGCTGTAGTAGCGATCGATCGGCAGTGGCGTATAGTGTTAAAACTGTGCATACGACGATCGATCACCGTATAGACCGATCGATCGCCGGTTGCGGTTTTGCGTTTTCAAGCTTATCCTTGGGTGGATTTGTTTGGGAAAGATACCATATCCCATTGGGACTTGATTTGCACGTCTCCACTGGAGACCTTGCGAGACTCTCCCTATGGTGGTTTCATAGTATGCTCAATTAAGCCATTGCTAGATCTTGCGAGGTCACTTATAATTATGAAATTGCGATTCCATACTTCCCGAAAGGAGGCACTATACGTACGTTAGATTGTGGACATTACGGAAGGTCCTCAGTCTCCGCCCATCGTGTCCGTAAGCACTGGTGGGGCCAGCATCCTAGACGCATGGCAGGGTTCCAAAGAGAGAACCCCTAGGGTGGTTCTGGTATGTTAGTCACTTGCAAGCGACCAGGTTCAGCGAGCAGAAATTGTAACTCCTTTCACTTTCGATGTCTGGAGCCTTTGATATGATTATTATTCTCTCCTTACTCATATGTGTAGTAGGAGCCTCATTGATGTTTTCCCTACTTGCGAGTTGGAATTGTTATTGACTAACCTTGCAGGTGTATAGACCTCGGTTCAGTTTAGATATTGTGAGATGTTCACCATCCCTTGTTATTCTTATTCTCTTCATACTGCTTGTTTTCATTCAGTGGATTTTTACATCCTACTGAGTGTTTCTATGAAATACTCATGCATCCTCTGATGTAGGCGCAAATGGAAATTGATATCAGGAAGTGCAGTAGTGGAATGGCGGATTGCAGGCGCCGAGAAGAATTTTAAAACGCTTTAGTTATTTGCTTTGCTTTATTGATGCTTATGACATTGTGGGCAATTGTGTGCCATAGACTTATAGGTTTATTTTATTTGACCTTTTTAAATGGATTATTATCATTAAGTAAATTCATTTCATAGTATTCATGGATGTCTATATTTGTATTACACTGATTGCGGGCATAATCGGTTACACGTCCTTTTGAGATGATTGTAATCGATGTGAGTAAATCGACTGTTCGGTCTCGTGCCCGGGATCTCTACCTCGAAATGTATTCCATTGATTGGCTTCCGCACTCCGATCGAGGTATGGGATTTCGAGGCGTGACACAATGAACTGACCAACCAATCTCGGGAGCTATTGGTTGCAGAGTGTAATGAGAATGTGGTGGAGGTGGTTTCGGAGGATGGACATTTAAGGATGAATCTCACTGACCTCACTTGTACTTGCAGGATGTGGCAAATTGAAGGTACGCCGTGTATCGACGCATGCGCTGCCATATCTGTCAATGGTGGATCACCAGCTTATGCTTGCCAAGTGGTGGGTGTTTTGGATGCCTGGATAGTGGTGCCCTTCATGTGCCTGTCAGATTTATAGTTCAGTTTGCACCTGAAGGATAACTGTTGGCTTTATTGTCTAAGATCTTGTCGTAGGCCCAGTTTACTCTTTGAAGTGGTCTTAGGCCCAGTTTTTGCAGAAGGAAGGAGATGGAGGATTGGAGATGTGTTTCCAAGTGCACTTTTGTTTTACGCTAAGAGAAGAGCAGAGTGCATATCTCTTGTTGCTACGATTTTGTTATTTTTTTTACATATAGGGACCGTTTGGGGCGTGAAAAAAAGCAAAACATCCACACTGGATGTTTCACTTTCACTATTCATTTCCTATTTAAACACCTCAAGACTTGTTTGAGACATCCAAAGTGAAAAATCCAGAAATAAATAGTGAAAGTGGATTTTTCACTGTGGATGTTTTGGATTAATTACGAACCAAACGGCCGCATAGTCGCACAAAGGAATTCTGGTGAAATTTTTTTGATGAGCAAGAAAAGTATAGTTTATGGCTAAATAAGCCAAGGAATTAGGAGCAAAAGTTAGCTTACACTAAGATATGACTAATGACAAGCAAAGATCAAATTCTTGGGTGAAACTTGTACTACAAAAAAATTGGCTTTAGCGATGGATCTGTGCGTCTGCGCGTGTCTCTACAAGTGGCTTTTTGCGACGTTCAAAACCCACGCTCGTCGCTGCTGACCAACTTATGCATCGTGCCGTACTAACCAGCCCCGATTCTCCTTCGTTTTTCCCCTGCATTCCCTTCTCCTCTCCGAGTCCTAATCGTCCCCCCACTATCGATCCATCCATTCTCCCTCAAATCCTCCTCCAGCACACTCATTTCCCTAACCTCTGGTCTAGTAGCCCTACGCGACCGGTTCCGTCCATCCCCTGATTCGCCTCCCTCTGCTTATACCTTGTCTCCTATACCATCGCCATCCCCATCTTCAGTGCATGTCCAATCTCCTAAATTGGCTTCCAGGCCGCCAGCGCCAACAGTTAAAGTCTCTGATAGGAAAGGGAAAAGGCGTGGTGGAGGACGAGCACAAAGAACGTCAACATAAACATATGCCGCCAAAATGGCTGATGATAGCGATGATCCTTTATCCAAGGAGCAGGTTTCAATCTGGATGATGTCAATTCTATGTAAAGATTGCATTGGAGAAAGCCTTGATCGTTTTTGTCTTCTCTTATCACACAAAGGGAAAATTGTTGTTCTTACTGTTATTCTTCGTAACTTTGCAAATATGATGATAAAAATTCTTAGTCAAAGTTCAGATGATCGAATCAAGCAAATCGCTCTGTCCTTAAGATAGAATTTGCCCTCCTTAACAGTGCTTAGGACTCTTGGGCGTCTGCCTCCCAGGATAAGATGATCAAACACGTATTGTAGGAGCACCTCCAACACAGTACATGCAATGAACCACAGTATGTATGCTGTCACAAAAAAGAGAAAAAAGAATGTAAACGAAAATCCAGAATTCTCTTTATGCAGAAACCATTTTCCATGATTTTATAGAAAATCTCGTTGAAGACGCCCTTTCTCGTTCAAACATATGCGTCTATCCGTTAACGGACTCATTTTCTAATGAAAACAACCGGATGTAAGAGAAAACCAACCCAAATGAATTTGTCCTAAAAAATAATTATCTTGTTGACCCAACCTGATCGTTTAAATATAAACCCTTGCAAGTGCACAAGGCAATTGTACTACGGCGAGTATTAAAGGGTTGTCGAACCTCAGGGACGGATGAATAATTTTACCAAACTCAAGAGAAGAAAAAGATGTAGTTTAATTAATTCTAAAGAAAACAATGAACTTTATCTAATCTAACTGAGATTTAATCAATATGGAGAAATATCAAGGCAGAGAATCCACCACTAGACATGCAATTACTACTCTCAATTATTATTACGCTCAAATTGACATGATATGGTAATTTGTGTTCATGGTCAGACACACAAATCACAATGAATTCACTCACGTTCTTGGTCGGACACGAGAGTTCATCCACTAAAAATTAATGTAGATAATTCTATCCTTGGTCGGGCAAAGAATTATCATTTGGGCTAATGATCCTATCCTTTGTCGGGCATAGAATTAACACCAGCCTACTTAGCTAAGCGCAAGAATTGAAAAGATCTAATTTCATGCAAATCAATCAAGTCTATGGTCAAGCACTCAAAAAAAACTCATGAAATCGCATTAAGCATAAATCATAATCAATTGTATAAAATTAAACTATCAAGAGTAACAATACACATCTAGGGCTTCATCAAGCCATGAATAAAAGTTTAGTTACACATAGGAAGAGAGAAAAGAAAAGCCTGTTTAAGTAGATCCATCGTCATGAATCCTTCTTCTTCTTCTTTGCTCAAGACTCTTTCTCTTACTCCTCTCTAGCCTCCAATAAAGCTCTTGTTCTCCAAGGTTGAATGCCCAAAATGTTCTCCCATAAGGCCTATTTATAATAGTGAAGAGAAACCACGAAGTCCCCTTCCAAATCCAAGTCAAAATAGGTCTTATTTCGGTTTGCCGCATACGGCGATCGATCGCTCCGTATTGACGATCGTTCGCTTTCCGATCGATCGCAATTCCTTCGTTATTTTCCTCCGATCGATCGCTTTGCTGATCGACGCCGTATGATACCGATCGATCGTAGTTACTGTCTTCGACGATTGAAAAAGTCCAGTAGATACGATCGATCGTTTTTATGCCTATCGATCGTTTCCTTTAATACAGTGCTTTTGCGGCTCTGGCGATCGATCGCATTGATATCCGATCGATCGTAGTTACGGTTTATAAACTTCAAATGGCTATAACTTTCTGTCCCGAACTCCGAATTGTGCGTGGTCGGTGGCGTTGGAAAGCTGACTTCTTGAAATTTAACATGAGACTTGAATCAGTCCAATCTTACATTTGTACACGAAGTTATGATAATTTTAACTATTCGAGTTACTTTTCTCTTCATTTCTGTGTATTACTCTTGTTTCCTACAAAAACCAAAAACTATATTAAAGTAGTAGTTATTCTAATCAAACACTAGCATAATCATAAGTTTAGGAGATAATAAAATGCATATTTCATGTATAGATCACAACCCAACCCGAACCGATAGACCAGCGCGCCTGAACCGAATCGAGACGACGAGCCCGTCGGTTAGCTTACATAGATGCATGGGTCCAACATGTCTCTCCCCCACAAAAGTGGGTTGGCTTAAAGGCCTAACTTGAAAGGTCAAACTTGTGCCTTATATACCAACAATATCACCTTCTTCTAGGCGATGTGGGACTATTCACTCCTTCAACCAATTCACATGTGTGATTCTCATTCAATACAAAGTGGGTAATATGGGCTTAACCCATTTAATCTAATGCCCACTTTTAACAATCCCCCACATGAATGAGAATTGGCTGGATAACTATGCAAAACAATTCAGATAAATCGTGAAAGCAAATATTGAAATTTTCATGCATGGGGGAAAGGTAGCTTTTAGTTTTGAACCTTCCTTTTTTAAAACTATGGGGTCTACTGGCTAATCAGTGAATGTGATGTCTTGAACTGTTCAGCCATTTGTGTAAACTAAGATAATAGAATTCACACAATCACTTCTCAGACATACTGTGGTTCTCATGATTGTGTTCATTTTGGCCCTGAACAAACCTGGTTTTCATGAGTGCTCTAGAAGATTTAGCCTTAAAATCCTCATAGAAGTGGCCCATTCACACTCATATAGGTGATTCTCATTAGAAGTATCCTGCAATACCCCACTTGAACTAATTCAAGCTATGAGAACTATTAAAAACAAAGCTTATCCTAATTCATTCTGCAGGCATCACTATCTCATCATAGGAATGGGAACGAGATTTTATTTCAATAGTGATTCCCCTTGAATCCCCCACAATTCAGTTGTCCCTTTGAACCTAGATCTTGGGATCTCCAGCCAACTAGGTTGGGTTGCTATTATGGTGACTCTTAATGTATAGGCTTCAAGCCCATTCCCCTCGATGAATTGCTCACATGTTCTTTGGTCAAACCCTTAGTAAGCGGATCCGTAATTTTTTTTTTTACCTAACATACTCAATTGAAAATGTTTCACTATAGAGCAATTATTTTATGGTATTATGCCTCCGACGTATATGTCGAGACTTACTATTATACAAGTTACTTTGTGCTCTTCCTATAGCAGATTGACTATAACAATAGATACATATAGGTAGCACAGGTTTCCCCCACATTGGAATATCCTCTAAAAAATGACGAAGCCACTCAGCCTCTTTGCCTGCTCTATCAATTGCAATGAATTCTGATTTTATGGTGGATATTGCTATGCACATTTGTTTAGAAGATTTCCAAGACACTGCTGCACCTCCAAGAGTAAAGACATATCCACTTGTGAATTTGGAGTCTGTTGTATCAAATATCCAATTTGCATCACAGTAACCCTCTAGTACTGCTGGATACCTTGTATAGTGCAGTCCATAGTTCAAGGTATATCTTAGATATCTAAGAACCCTGACTACAGCCTTCCAATGGTCTGCCCCTGGGTTGCTATTATATCTACTCAGTTTACTTACTGAGTATGCTATGTCCGGTCTCGTACAATTCATGATGTAATTGAGACTTCCAATAATTTAAGAATATTGAAGTTGTGATATGCTCTCACCCATGTTTTTGCTTAAGTACAATGTCACATTCACAGGTGTTCTCGCTCGACGAGTATCATTCTTATTAAATTTTTTTAGGATTTTTGTAATGTAATGAGATTGATATAATATATATCCATCAGATGTTCTAGTGATTTTTATCCCCACTATAACATCTGCAACACCTATATCCTTCATGTCAAACTGTTTGTTTAAAATCCTCTTAGTAGTTTTAATGATATCATCATTGCTACCAATAATGAGCATATCATCCACATATAGGCATAAAATAACATAACCATCAGGTCTTTTTTTGACATAAACACATTTGTCACATTTATTGATTTTGATTCCATTTGACATCATCATTTTGTCAAATTTTTCATGTTATTGCTTAGGTTCTTGTTTAAGCCCATAGAGAGATTTAACAAGTCTACACACTTTGTTTTTTTGACCCAATACAACAAACCTTTCAGGTTGTTGCATATATATTTCCACATTCAAGTCACCATTCAAGAATGCTATTTTTACATCTATTTGATGTATTTCAAGATTGTACAAATTTAAAGCAGCAATAACGATTAACATCCTAATTGAAGTTATTCTTGTGACCGGTGAATATGTATCCAAATAATCTTGATCTTCCTTTTGTTTGTATCCTTTGATAACAAGTCTCGCTTTACATTTTTCAATTGATCCATCAGCCTTCATCTTCTTCTTGAATATCCACTTGTATCCTAGAGGTTTACTCCCTGATAGCAGATCTACCAACTCCCAAGTATGATTTTGTATAATTGATTCAATTTCACTATTTACTGCCTCCTTCCAATATTGTGCTTCAGGAGAGGACATGATTTTCTTAAAGCTTTGAAGCTCATTTTCTAACAAATAAGTTAAAAAGTCTGGACCAAAGGATTTTGATGTTCAAGCACGTTTGCTGCATCTAGGTTCATCATCTTCTCCCTCTTAATCTTCACTATTGTCCTTTGCAACATCCTTTTATGTAGAATTCCACAGAAAAATATGTTAAAAAAACGAAGCATTCAGAGATTCAATCACAGTATTTACACTTACATTAGGAATATCCGATTTATGAACAAGAAAGCGATATGCACTGCTATTATTTGCATAACCAATGAATACGCAATCAATGGTCTTTGGTCCAATTTTAATCCTCTTGGGATTAGAGACCTCCACTTTTGCTAGACACCCCCACACCTTTAAGAATTTGTAGGAAGGCTTTTGACCTTTTCATAAATCTTATAGTGCCTACATGGTTTTCTTATGAGGTATTTTGTTGAGAATATAATTTGCTGAAAGCAAAGCTTCTCCCCACATGTTCTGGGGCAACCCAAAACTTATTAACATGGCATTCATCATTTCTTTCAAAGTTCTATTTTTCCGTTCAACAACTCCATTTTGCTGTGGTGAATAAGGTGCCGTAGTTTGGTGTATAATACCATGTTGTGAATAGAATTCCCCAAAAGGTGATTCATATTCCCCACCTCTATCACTTCTTAGAACTTTTATTTTCTTGCCGAGTTGATTCTCAACCTCTGTTTTATATAATATAAATATGTTTATAGCCTCATCTTTACTTCTCAGCAAGTATACATGATCTATACATGAAATATGCATTTTACTATCTCCTAAGCTTATGATTATGCTAGTGTTTGATTAGAATAACTACTACTTTAATATAGTTTTTGGTTTTTGTAGGAAACAAGAGTAATACACAGAAATGAAGAGAAAAGTAACTTGAATGGTTAAATTATCATAACTTCGTCTACAAATATCAGATTGAACTGATTCAAGTCGCATGTTAAATTCAAGAAGTTAGCTTTCCAACGCCACCAACCACGCACAATTCGGAGTTCGGGACAGAAAGTTATAGCCATTTGAAGTTTATAAACAGTAACTACGATCGATCGGCAATCAATGCGATCGATCGCCAGAGCCGCAAAAGCACTGTATTAGAAGAAACGATCGATCGGACCTCAGAACGATCGATTGTATCTACTGGAATTTTTTAATCGCGCAAGACAGTAACTACGATCGATCGGTATCATACGGCGTCGATCGGCAGAGCGATCGATCGGGGTAAAATAACGAAGGAATTGCGATCGATCGGATAGCGAACCATCGTCAATACGGAGCGATCGATCGCCGTATGCGGCAAACCAAAATAAGACCTATTTCGACTTGGATTTGGAAGGGGACTTCGTGGTTTCTCTTCACTATTATAAATAGGCCTTATGGGAGAACGTTTTGGGTACTACTACTACCACATATTCAACCTAGAGAGCAATTTGAGACCTTGGAGGCTAGAGCAAAAGAAGAAGAAGATGATGAAGATGAAGATGATGGATTCTCTTCCCATGCTTGGCTAAACTCCTATCCAAGGCGTAGATGAAGCCCAATAATCTGGTTGTGTAGTTTCTTTTCTCTCATATTATTTTTACTCTAGTTGGTGTATGAACCTTTGTTATGCAATTAAAGTTAATTCATTGAGTTTATTCTTTGTGCTTGAGAGAGACAATAGTGGATTTTATGAATTTCAATCTGAAAGATTACTTGCATGTCTGAGAGGAATGTGAGTGTTCTGATTTGTCATATGTTAATAAAGTTTCATTGATTTATGCTTGAGAGAGATAGATCACAATTCCATATGCTTAATTGATTTATGTGTTACGTCCGAGAGGAGAGCACTATAATTTGAATTGACAGGTGTATATCTGAGAGGAATACACCAGCCAATTGGAAATCTTTATTTAAAAGAGAGAGAGAGAGACTTTACACTAGCTTATTGTGGTGGATTCGAAGCCTTGGTATTCCACATATTGATTAAATCTCAGCTTAGTTTAGTTTAAAGTTCATTGCTTTCTTAGTCTAAAATCAACACTGTTATTTTCTCTTGAATTTGGTAAAAGATTAATCCGTCCCTGAGGTTCGGCAACCCTTATCAATATTCACCGTAGTACAATTGCCTTGTGCACTTGCAAGGGTTTAAGTTTAAACGATCAAGTTTTTGGCGCCGTTGCCGGGGACGGCTAAATAGTTTACCAGATTCTTAGCATAATTAGTGTTAGAGTAGTTTAGTGGGTCTTAACTTAGATCATTTGTCAGTAGCTTAATTTGTGTTTTTCTTTCTTTTTGCAAGGTTAAAAGAAGACGTGGAATTCTCGCCAACGTGGAAGGGCCACCCCTTCCCCTTGTTTGCATTCTCTTATCCTTCTCTTTTTAGATTAACTTTGGTGTTTGGTGTTTTTCTTTTCTTTCTGTGATAGCATGTTGTGCTAGTTGGGGCTATTAGGACTGCTAGTTGTCGATAGCTAGGGCTGCTGATTGCTAGTTGTGGATATCTAGGATTGTTTATTTGATTTGTGGATGTGTGATATTGTGGTTCGGATGTTAATGAATGCATGGTGAGGAAATGTCTTCACCTTTTTATGGATTTAGCCATGAGAACCTATATAGGAGCTTTAATGATTATTGTTCTTCACACACACCTAATCCCCCTCCCTATGAAGTACCCTACCACCCACGACCCTTATATGCTGATACTTACAACCGTGGGTGGGATAATCACTCTAATTTTGGGAGTGGCACATCTTCCCTACAATACACAACTCATCATATGTCGGAACCATGTGCCCTCTATTTAAGTCCCATTCACACCCTAGTGGAGTGCCCTTTGGCCCATGAGTACCCTGATTTTATAAGAAAATATGTGAATGAGGCCCAAGGTCTTCATAGGTGGGAGGATCATCCTATTTTTCCTTGGGAGCAACCCAACCCTAGGCCCACTCTTCATGAGGCCCCTAGACAAGATTTTCTAAGCCAACAACTGCCTTACCAACTAGCCTCTACTCCTCAGTTTGGTCAATCTATCTTAGAAGATAAAATGAACCAAATAATAGCCAACCAATCTGCCATCCTCACAGCCTTAACTAAGTTGTCAATTGGATATAAGGAAATGAGAGAAGAGTACATCCCACCTGTCCAACCCCATTATCCGATGGGCCAATTTTCTGATGAAGGGATCTGTTTTTCCCCTGATTATGATGTTACATCCCTTCAGAATGCCCAAAGGTTTGACAATGAGCTTGAGTGGGTTTTACATAATGATCAAGAGGGTGTAGAAATTAAAGAAGAAGTGAGTGCTTTAATAGAACCCAACTTTAAACCTTCTTCTATATTTGAGAAGTCACATTCTACGGCACTATCAAAAGAACCTTCTATTCCTGAAACACCATTCATACCTTGTCTTGACCAATCTAACCCTTTATTTATTGAAAGTAACTTAGACTGTTTCATAGATAGTTTAGTTGATTCACTAATTGATGGAGCTTTCCCAATTGGGTTACTCGAAGAGGTCCATAAGGCCAAAATGGTTGATGTGGGGGAGGAGGTTCCCTTTATATTAAAATTTTCTGATGACCTTCTTCCATGGACAATGCAAGGACCCATACCTCAACTGTTTCCTCACCTACCATTCCATCCTTTTATTCCACGTTATGCTCCATACATAAGCCACAAGGATAGGAGTGTGTGGGGAAATCATTTAATTGATCCGGATTGAATTTTTGATGATCTAAACCCTGCAAACGACCGTGGCCATGTCTGGCTGAAGACGTTAAACTTAGCGCTTGGTGGGAGGCAACCCACGTATTCAGGTGTATTCTCTCATTTATCTGATTTTCTTTATTGTATGCTCATTGTCATGCTATCGTTTGTTCATATTTAGGACAATGTTCATACTAGGTTTGGGGGAGAGGATATGTTTTTTTTTTTAAAAAAAAAAAATCGAAGATCAATAGATACGATCGATCGGTATCCGATCGACGCCTTATATTTGCGATCGATCGCGATACGGTACATCAACACCATTCATCTTCAATCTAACGGGCGCTGTTTCTCATTTACATAACGATCGATCGGCTAAAATAGCGATCGATCGCGGGTCGTCTTCCTCGCGCATAAATCCCGAACGGCCGCGGCGAGAAATCTATTTCCGCTCGCCGCCGCCGTTTCCGACCTGTGTTTGAGCTGAAACTCCGGCCCCCAAAGGATTTTTGCACGTAGAATCCAGATCCGGTGTCTGTTTCCGTGATTTCCCACTCCTTTCATCGCAATCACTCCTTTTTCTTCCGGTAAGCCGAAACTTAAAAACTTGATTTTTCTTAGTTTCCGGTAGATATTCTTGCGATTACTCTCATGCATTACCTTATAATGCCTATTGCGATGCTTATGCATGATTTTCAGCCTCTGATTCTTCGATTTTAGGTGTTTAATTTAATTTTTAGGATTTGTGTTCTTGAGGTGAACAGTGTTTTTCTATTTTTTTTAAAAAAAAAAATTTCGAAATCTGATTTTTTGAATCCCTTTCATGCATACTTCTATATTGATGAGTGAGATTTTGTTATGCATGATGATTCCTTTCGATTTCCTAAGTTTTCATAAAATTTCTATTTTTATTTTTTTATTATTTAAAAAAAAATTTATTATTATTTTCAAAAAAAAAAACCGAAAATTGAGAAGTGGATCTGTTATTATATGCTTGCTGTGATATTTATGTTTACAATTACATGCTGCATATTCTTGTACCTTGATTGGATTTTCACTATTATCTTTGGTTTTCAGGTACAATGCCTCAGAAATCCGTTGCGCACAAACGCCATAGGGGTGAGGCTTCTTCATCACGTCCTGTTTCCTCCACCCCTCCACCTGAACCTGCTACACCGCCACGGCCCATCCAATATGAGAGGCAGGTGGTCCTCAACCCCGTTATTCCCGATCTTCCAACTCAGCGATGGATTGAGGACCGGCCGGATTGGGTGAACTATTTCACCCATATTGCGGCAAAAAGGCAGAATGCGTTCGTAATGGTCCACGAGGACCCGGTGCGGGAATTTTATGCAAATGGCACCATAGAAGACAACGATAATCCAGAGCAGGTGACCATTGAGAGTGTAGTATGTGGTGTTCCTATCCGAGTCCGAGTTGCCGATATTGCGAGTGCTATGGGTTGTGACGAGGTACGATTCATCACCCTGATTTTAATGGATATTAGTTTCCTCCGTACCGGAATATCACAGGGCGATTGATGGGGTCTGTTGTCGGACCTGGGACCTCTAGTTGGCTGGCCGCCATTAGCATGCGATCGGAGTTTCGCTTTGCCTTTTTAATTCTACAGCATGATGTATGGTCGGCCGGGAAGGAAAAAGTCGACCGAACTATGACGGATTTATTTTATGTATTCGGCGACGATACTCGGCGCCGTGATCTTGACCTGCCTTCATTCGTCTTTGGCCGGATGAAGCAAATGATGGTGGGCCAAAAAGACGAGAGGTTACCGTACCCCTACATTTTAGAGCGAGTATTTCTAACTCAGGGGGTGCATTTTCCTGAGCATTCTCGAGTATCTCATGGATTGGGGCCCATTGGAGTTGATGCGTATAACCGTATGATGGGCCATACACGACGCGGGTGGCCACGAGCTCCCCGTCTTGAGGACCACGCTGAGGTACCTGAGGGTGAGCCTGCTCAACCACCATGGGCGACGATGCAGCAGCAGATCAGCGATCTCACTGGCCATGTGCAGGAGATTCGCCAGTCACAGCAGGAGATTCGCCAGTCCCAGCAGGTGCTTATGGACTCCCAGCATGCTATTACGGAACGCCTCGACTCCATAGTCGATTTTCTTCATGCATGGCGTTTTCCTCCAGGCGATAGTGATGGCGATGATCGGGATTTTTAGTCCACTTCCTCCTGGTGTTTTCCTTCCTCTTTCTCTCTTTTCCCTTTTTATGATCATTGTATTTTGTCTTTCATTGTGCATTGAGGTCAATGCTTATATTAGGTTTGGGGGAGAGGATGTGCTTCATTGTAAAATCAGAAAAGGAAAATAAAAAAAAAAGTTGTTAAAATTTGTTTGAGTAGTTTTAAGTTGTTTGTTAGTAGTTTTTCATAGGTTTTGATAGTTTATCCCGTAATAATGCATGTTACAATTCTTAGGAGATTAATTTACATTGGAAGTGTGAGTAAGTATACTGGAGGATAGATACACTTAACTGAGCATATCTTTTCTGTTACAGTCCTCTTGGAATAAGTGCTTGAACTAAGAAAATTCACTTACACACACTAGTTACATAAAGTAATACCATCTAGAGATTTGTTTAATACTAATCTACAGTGGGATGTCTTTAGTCATAGTCATTGGATGATGTGTAGTTGTCTGTTGAGCTTAAAAGATCATGATAGACCATTTACTTGGCTATGGCAAGGGATTGGAACCGGAAATAGGTTGAGAGTAAAATACAGCCTGGACAAAATAAAGATGTGCTGAAAATATGAATGATAAAAATGAAAATGCGAAAAAATGAAAGAAAAGGGGCTGCTTGACTTTATGGGATTAACTTAGGCTGATGCTCGGGCCCGAAGCGGTCTCTTAAAACCTAATGCCCTAAGCCAAATTGGTTGGGAGTCATTGGCCTGAGTCATTGCTAAACCTAAGCATCTTGAAGTCAGGCCTTACACAGTCCTAGCGAAAAAAAAAAGAAAAAAAAAAGTCTATGGTGTATTATCCTCTCAAATCTAGAATGTTGGACCCGAAGGAGGCGCGCAGATCTGTGCTATCATGAACCTAAAGATTACGATGACTATGTAGATTCTGATGTTCTTTGGTTAATGGGTAACGCTGGATCTGTATAAAACAGAAATTTAGAATGTATTGCTACAATGTTCTACACTTTCTACTATTTATGTTATCATGCTATATTATATTGAGCAGAAATTTTCAAGATGAAAGTGTGGAATAAAACCACTTACTGGAGGGCTTCTATATTCCTGTTGATTATGAACCAAGTACGTGTGGTTAATTCTCATAAGCATTGTAGTTTGCATTTGTCGGGATAATAGGTTTCTTTGTTTTGCAATGTTTTAATTTTTGTTTTATTTTTCCACTTAGGTTAATTAGATTAATAAATACATGTTTGTGGGTAGCATGGCTGCAAACCCTCATGAGACAACACTCGTCCTACTAGGGACACCTAGAGGTTTAACGGCTTGTTGCATACGCTCAATGCAATCGTGTTCCCTACGAAAGTGGTGTTTACTTTTATGCATTAGTTCCTTAGTTTGTTTGATTTTGTTTTGTTTTGTTTTACTAGGGACTAGCAAAATCTAGGTTTGGGGGTATGATTTGTACATGAAATATGCATTTTATTATCTCCTAAGCTTATGATTATGCTAGTGTTTGATTAGAATAACTACTATTTTAATATAGTTTTTGGTTTTTGTAGGAAACAAGAGTAATACACAGAAATGAAGAGAAAAGTAACTCAAATGGTTAAATTATCATAACTTCGTCTACAAATATCGGATTGGACTGATTCAAGTCTCATGTTAAATTCAAGAAGTTAGCTTTCCAATGCCACCAACCACGCACAATTCGGAGTTCGGGACAGAAAGTTATAGCCATTTGAAGTTTATAAACAGTAACTACGATCGATCGGCAATCAATGCGATCGATCGCCAGAGCCGCAAAAGCACTGTATTAGAAGAAACGATCGATCGGACCTCAGAACGATCGATTGTATCTACTGGAATTTTTTAATCGCGCAAGACAGTAACTACGATCGATCGGTATCATACGGCGTCGATCGGCAGAGCGATCGATCGGGGTAAAATAACGAAGGAATTGCGATCGATCGGATAGCGAACGATCGTCAATACGGAGCGATCGATCGCCGTATGCGGCAAACCAAAATAAGACCTATTTCGACTTGGATTTGGAAGGGGACTTCGTGGTTTCTCTTCACTATTATAAATAGGCCTTATGGGAGAACGTTTTGGGTACTACTACTACCACATATTCAACCTAGAGAGCAATTTGAGACCTTGGAGGCTAGAGCAAAAGAAGAAGAAGATGATGAAGATGAAGATGATGGATTCTCTTCCCATGCTTGGCTAAACTCCTATCCAAGGCGTAGATGAAGCCCAATAATCTGGTTGTGTAGTTTCTTTTCTCTCATATTATTTTTACTCTAGTTGGTGTATGAACCTTTGTTATGCAATTAAAGTTAATTCATTGAGTTTATTCTTTGTGCTTGAGAGAGACAAGAGTGGATTTTATGAATTTCAATCTGAAAGATTACTTGCATGTCTGAGAGGAATGTGAGTGTTCTGATTTGTCATATGTTAATAAAGTTTCATTGATTTATGCTTGAGAGAGATAGATCACAATTCCATATGCTTAATTGATTTATGTGTTACGTCTGAGAGGAGAGCACTATAATTTGAATTGACAGGTGTATATCTGAGAGGAATACACCAGCCAATTGGAAATCTTTATTTAAAAGAGAGAGAGAGACTTTACACTAACTTATTGTGGTGGATTCGAAGCCTTGGTATTCCACATATTGATTAAATCTCAGCTTAGTTTAGTTTAAAGTTCATTGCTTTCTTAGTTTAAAGTTCACTGCTATTTTCTCTTGAATTTGGTAAAAGATTAATCCGTCCCTGAGGTTCGACAACCCTTTAATACTCACCGTAGTACACATGGCTTGTGCACAAACAAGGGTTTAATTTTAAACGATCAATACATAACAATAACGAGTGCAATAGTCAATAAATGTAATAAAGTATTTTTTACCTCCTCTTGTTTGAATAAGTTTTAAGTCACAGACATCGCTGTGAATTAACTCAAAAGGTTCAGTACATCTCTCAATACTTTGTAAAGATTTCCTTATTAATTTTGATTCCACACAAGTTTCGCATTTATGATTAGAGCTAATATTAAATTTAGGCAGATATTCTATATTAATCAATCTTCGTAAAGCGTCATAATTAACATGTCCTAATCTACCATGCCACACATCAAATGACTCAATCATATAATGGGAAGAAGCATTCGCATTCTTAATATTAGCAGTAGATACAATAGTTAGTACATTAAGCTTGAAAAGCCCCTCATTAAGGTACCATTTGCCCACATACATCTCACCCTTAGTCAAAACAAATTTTTCCGACTCAAACACCAACATTAACCCATTCTTGCTCAGCAATGATCCAGATACTAAATTCTTTCGAATTTCTGGCACATATAGCACATTGTTGAGTGTGAGTTCCTTGCCCGAAGTCATCTTGAGCACCACCTTTCCAATTCCTTCAACCTTTGCGGTAGAAGAGTTGCCCATAAATAGTTGTTCCCCATTTTCCACGGATTGATAAGTGAAGAACATCTTCCTGTTTGAGCACACATGACGAGTAGCCCCAGTGTCCACCCACCATTCTCTAGCGTTCGTGACCATGTATTACAGCGGAAAGGTTGATGTCATTTACATTGGTGGAGAGATTCTCCACTTCAGTCATGTGGGCTTGTGCATTCTTCTTCTTGGAATCATCTTGTTTCTTATGTTTGTGACAATCCTTAACCTTGTGGCCCACTTTGTCACACACATAGCACTTGCCCTTGAACTTGGCTTTGTTGGAGTCATTGTTTGACTGTCCAGCAGGATACTTCCTCTCCTTGTTGTTGAAGCTATTACTTTTATGCCCTTGTTCCACAACGTTGACTTTGGCTTCCATGCCATGACCTCCAGTTTTCTTTTCAGAAGTACGGTTGTCCTCTTCAATCCTTAACCTCATAATTAAATCTTCCATGTTCATTTCCTTTCTCTTATGTTTTAAGTAGTACTTCTTAAAATCCTTCCAGGACGGTGGTAATTTTTCTATTATTGCTGCCACCTGGAAAGACTCACGTAAAGTCATGTCTTTTGCATGAATATCATGCAGGATAACTTGGAGTTCTTGAACTTGATTGATCACTGTCTTAGAGTCCATCATTTTGAAGTCCAAAAATTTGTCGACGACCAATTTAATGACTCCCACAATGCCTTAACACTTGTCATCGAACATCTTCAGTCTTGTACTTCTTGTTTAATGAATCCCACAATGCCTTAGCACTTGTCATCGAACTGTACACATTATATAATGTGTTGTCCAACCCGTTAAGGATGTAATTACGACATAAGAAATTCACATGCTTCCATGCATCTACTGCCTCAACAGCCGTTTTGTCTTCCTGTTTCTCCTAAGTAAGAACGGGTACTTCCTCTTGAAGGAATCGGGCCAAATTCAGTGTGGTAAGATAGAACAACATTTTCTGTTGCCATCTTTTAAAATCCGCACCACTGAACTTTTTTTGTTTTTCCCCTTTAATTTGAACAGGAGTATTTACAGGAGTGGGAATAAGTACCGAAGTCAAGTTGGTACCCTCAGCAGCCATTTCTTTGCAAATAACAGAAGATAATTTCAGTTTTAAAAAAATTATAGTACAATACGAAATTCTGTCGGCGCGCACGAACTGAAACGAACAAAGTCGGCCGGCCTGACGGACGGTGCGCACGTGGGTTAGCTCACCTAGATGCATGAGTCCAACATGTCTCTCCCCCACAAAAGTGGGTTGGCCTGAAGGCCTAACTTGAAAGGCCAAACTTGTGCCTTATAAACCAACAATATCACCTTCTTCTAGGCTATGTGGGACTATTCACTCCTTCAACTAATTCACATGTGTGATTCTCATTCAATACAAAGTGGGTAATATGGGCTTAACCCATTTAATCTAATGCCCACTTTTAACAAATTTATATTTACTTAAATATTTTTCATCTTGATTTCATGGTTCCACACAATAATGAAATGTTCACAAAACCTTATGGTGAATCCTAAATTGATGGTTTGTAACATTGCTTGCTTGCAGATCGATTCTAAGCATGTTGAGGGATTGATCAACATGAGAAAGTTCACTTCGAATGTGGAAACTACTTTGGTGCTGCTGACTTCCCAATCCTCAAAATTTAATTCTTTTATGGGGTCAAAGTGGTAAAGTTCTACTTCGTCCTTCTTCAAGATAAGACTAGAGTAGAACCCTAATGCATTTCGTTTTGAAATGTAAATGGTTGTATTTCATGATCAATTGGAAAATTCACTCCTACCTCATAATGCCATCTTTCGATGTTCATTTTAATTTTTTTATTATGATAAAGCAGCTCTAAGCATGTTACAGAGTACGTTTATGTGCAGATGTATATTGGTGCTTTGCCTTGTGCATGTGGGCTTGGACAAGTAGAAAAAGCGAAAAGTTGGAAAAGCTTCCAATATGATGCCATAGACTTTATACCCTTGACCACATTTTCTTAACTTTACTCTGGCACATTTTGTCTGTATATATTATTTAAGGAATGATTGAATTGTAATACCCGGAATTTTTTATTTATTAAAATGGGAAAATCTTATGCAAGGTAAGCAGGTAATTCTCTTAATTTGATGAATTATGATTGGTGGTTTGAAAAGATTTGAAATAGAATTAAAAACCCGGTTTGAATTTGATTAGAATTGGGACTTTTAAATTGGAAATTTAAGGAATCCGAAGGAAGGAAATTTTGGACGTGATTAGTGGGGTAATTGGCAGTTACTAAACTCATTAGTGACACGTATGGAGATGGGAGAAGATGGTGGAATTGGTTTTCAATTAGGAAGTTACAAATCCTATTTTAAGTAACTACTTGATTTGACTTAATCCCCTAACTAAATGGGATAGGTTACGTCAATTAGTATGGGGAGTCAATTAGAGTTTAATAAAGAGGTTACCCAAGATTTACTAGCCAATTTTGGACGAGATGATCAAGGCAATTGGGCGTCCATTGGAATTGGGAAACTGCTAGAAGCAGTGATGGCATTCAAGAGGGAGATCGTGCCTTGATTTGGGGCAGATCGTGGCCTTAGATTAGGTAGCCATCAATGGTGGAAGATTGAATCCAATTTGGGAAAAAATTGTCTTAATTATGTGTAACCGAATTAGAGTTTTGAAACTCCTTAATTAAAGGAAATCCTAACTAAATTAAGTGTTAATTTGGGGGCACGTCTTGGGCAAGTGGAAGGCTTATTTTTGGTGATCATTCGTGGCCTTTGGATTAGGAGAAAATCAACGGTGGAGATGTGTCCTAGGAGAATAGGACACTTGCTATTTAAACTCACTAAGTGAGAGACCGCCATCCCTTTGAGACTTTGAGAGACGTGCAAACCAGCAAAGGGGGTCTCGTCCATTCTCTTTTCAGCCTTCTACAGTGACCTAAGGGGTGGTAGTGCGAGCCGTAGTGCTTGGATTGCAAAAGCAAGAGAAGTGATTCGAAGGAGACAACTCGCGTAAAAGAAAAATTGGATTTTTTGTCTTGCGAGGTAGGTGCTCTTTTCCCACAATTCCATACTATAAATTGTGATATTTCGTGATGAATATGATACTTGAGCACTGATGTGAATGCCTATATGAATGATGATCCGTTTGATATTGGTGTCGTTCAATTCAATGGTTTACCATTTGTTATTTTGAACATGATGACTATTGCACCCGATCCTAATAAATTAAATACTTCTCATGCATGGCTCCACTTAGCTCTCACCGTATGGTTGCTGCTTTGGTCGAGATGAGTACATTCTGTTGGACGTTGTACAATTGTATGTCCTTATATGCTCAAGGGAAGTTTCTCCCAAGTGGAAATAGAGTAATGCTCAAGGGAAGATAGCCATTCCTTGGCCCTATCTTTTAAGGTAAAGGGGAACAACCTAAGGCGCACCTGGTCATCAGATAGTGTAAGTTTAAAGGTTGTGTTAACCTCTAAGAAATTTTGTAGGTGCCTATAGGGGTTCTCATTTAATTGGTCATGGTATGTGGGCAGCATCTGGATGATGTTTGGCTTAATTTCGAAATTAGCCACAGTTGCAGGAAGTGGGATACAGGAAGGGGAGGTGTAGGCAGTGGGACGGTAGTAGTCTTGCAGGGTACGGGCATGGGGCATTAGTGGATTCTGGTTTAGGCCATTCCCACCCCCAAGGTTCATGTTGTCCGCCATTGGATGAATTTCAGGGATTGGTTTGCTAGGAGTTCTACAGATTCTATATAGGCGCTCAGGATCAGGATCAAAGGCAAGGTCGGGGTTCAGGGAGCGACGACCATGCATGCACAATAAAAATCAAACAAAACCTGTGCAATCCTAATAGCGACAACTAGCAAGCATCAACCCTAGATAGCGACAACTAGCAACCTAATAGCGACAACTAGCACGTCATGCAATCCCACAAAGAAAAGAAAAACACCAAGTACCCAAATTTACTCTAAAAGAGGGTTAAGAGAGTGCAAACAGTGGGAAGGGATGGCCCTTCCAACGATGACGAAAATCAGCGTCCTCTCTTAATCCTGCAAAAGAAGAAAAACTAAATTAAGCTACTTAAAGGAAATCTAAATTAGACTAAACTACTCTAAAACTAACTTATCTAAAACTAACTATGCTAAGAATTTAGTAAACTATTGAGCCGTCTCCGGCAACGGCGCCAAAAACTTGATCGTTTAAATATAAAATGCACAAGGTAATTGTACTACGGTGAGTATTGATAAGGGTTGTCGAACCTCAGGGACGGTGAATACTTAACCAAATTCAAGAGAAAATAGCAGTGTTGATTTTAGACTAAGAAAGCAATGAACTTTAAACTAAACTAAGCTGAGATTTAATCAATATGTGGAATACCAAGGCTTCGAATCCACCACAATAAACTAGTGTAAAGTCTCTCTCTCTCTTTTAAATAAAGATTTCTAATTGGCTGGTGTATTCCTCTCAGACATACACCTGTCAATTCAAATTATAGTGCTCTCCTCTCGGACGTAACACATAAATCAATTAAGCATATGGAATTGTGATCTATCTCTCTCAAGCATAAATCAATGAAACTTTATTAACATATGACAAATCAGAACACTCACATTCCTCTCAGACATGCAAGTAATCTTTCAGATTGAAATTCATAAAATCCACTCTTGTCTCTCTCAAGCACAAAGAATAAACTCAATCAATTAACTTTAATTGCATAACAAAGGTTCATACACCAACTAGAGTAAAAATAATATGAGAGAAAAGAAACTACACAACCAGATTATTGGGCTTCATCTACGCCTTGGATAGGAGTTTAGCCAAGCATGGGAAGAGAATCTATCATCTTCATCTTCATCATCTTCTTCTTCCTTTGCTCTAGCCTCCAAGGTCTCAAATTGCTCTCTAGGTTGAATATGTGGTAGTAGTAGTAGTGCCCAAAATGTTCTCCCATAAGGCCTATTTATAATAGTGAAGAGAAAACACGAAGTTCCCTTCCAAATCTAAGTCGAAATAAGTATTAATTCCGGTTTGCTGCATACGGTGATCGATCGTTGATATATGTAAAATATACACATTTTTATATGCCTTTCTACCTATTTGTTAGTCGTATTTTTAGTTAAAATAATGATAATTAATGTTTATCTGTGTTAGGTGATTAATTAGGAGATTAATAAACAAATGTGCTTAATTGATTAATTTAGATGTGTTAATTGAGTTTAATGGATTTATAATTTATGATGCGTCTAAATTATATTTAATTATATTTATGCAGGTTGTAAAAGTCTTAAATCGCCAAAGAGAATGCACGTCAAATGGGTTCTGTGCCGAGATCAGAGATTGGACGCGCGAGATCGATACGGTGGGTTTTAATTAAGAAAAAGAAAAAAAAAGGAAAAGAAAAGAAAGAACCGGAGGCGGCCGGTCTGGTTCTGGTCCGGTTCAAGTAAAAATATAAAAAAAAGAAAGCGACCCGAGCCCGATGGCTCGGGCGCTGGGCGTCTGGAACAGAACAGAGCGAGGCTCTGTTCTGTCGGAGTGAGCAGAAGGAGGAAATTCAGGCGGGCAGCGGCGGTGGGTCATGCTTCCGGCCACTCGGCGGCGAGGCTACGACGACGACGAGGCTATGGTGGCGGCGGATTGAAACGCCAGTGCGACGGTGGGCTCGAGATCTCGACCGTGACAGAAAGAGGGCGCTGCTCTGCTCAAGCGCCGGAGGATGAGTCACCGGAGACTGCAGACAGTGGGTCTTAGCCGTGGCGTCGGCGGCAAATGGGCGACGGTTCTGGCTTGACTTGGAAGGGAGGAAAGATGGAAAGCTCTTGCTTTGGCCGGTATTCAAAAAATGGAAAATTACTATGAGAAGAGTCTGAGGTTGCGCCCGGAAAGGAAGGCTTGCTCTCTGAGGATTGGAAGGCTGCTTGATCGGGGAGAGAAGAATTGGTCTATATAAACATAGCATCCGGCTGTACTGTGGAAGAGAAGTGGGCGGTTGTGCTGGAGTGGTTGGCCGTGATAGAAGAACGGAGGAATTTGGAGGTTCTGTCGAGGCCGGCGGCGGGAATTGGGGAAGTGGGCGGCCGTGCTGCTGGTGGTTGTTGGAGAAGGGAGGTTCTGGCGGTTCGAAAGTGCTGCTGGTGGTCGTTGGAGGTCTGTGGAAACAGGGGCGGTGCTGTGGAGGCTGTTCTGTCTGTTCGACAAAGGACAGCCATGGTGAACGGAAAGGAGAGTAGTTTTGGGTGCTGTTGGCGGTTGGGCCGAAGAGGAGGAGGTGCTGGTTTTGAGAGGAGGTGGCTCTGTCGAGAGGAACAGAGAAGGGAGAGTGGGCTGTCGGCTGTGCTGTGCAGAGGAAGAGGGTGGCTGGCTGGATCGAGAGACAGAGCAGTAGTTCTGTTTGACTCACGAAATCAAAATAGAGTAACTGCTTTGGCTCGAGAGAGCAAAGCAGAACCATTTGTCGTTTCTGCTCGAGAGAGAGAAAAGGTGTTGAGTCAACAGGGGAAAGAAGCTTTGCTTTGGCTAGAATTGGGGACTATTCTGTTCTATTCGAGAGAAAGATCAGAACGGTTGAGGCGTGCAGTTGAGAGACTGTTGCTGAAGGTGGAGGAAAGAGGAAAGCAGGACGGGATTACAGACGAACTGAAAGCAGTCGAACACAGGATTTTTCTTTATTAATTTATCTTTTATTTGGTCAATTTCTGAGTTTTTAGTTAGTTGAACAATTGATTACTTAAAAAGAAAATAAAAATTAGAACTTTACATTTCATTACTACTTGCTACGTACTCTAGAATTAGGTTGAATATCTCACTAAGTCTCTGAGGGATCGACCTCGTAGCCACTATTCTACATTAGATTCGTGCGCTTGCGAGTATCATATTAAAATTTACATCAAGTTTTTGGCGCCGTTGCCGGGGACTGTGTAGGATAATTTACCAAATTCTTAGAGTAGTTTAGTTTTAGTTTAATTTAGTTTAATTTTTGTTGCTTATCAGTGTTTTATTTTTTTTGTAGGAGTAAGAGAAGACGCAAAATTCTCGCCAACGTTGGAAGGGCCACCCCTTCCCCTCGTTTGCATTCTTTTACCTTCTCTTTTAATTTTTCTAGGTGCTTAGTATTTTTATATTTCTTTCTTTGATTGCATGCTTGTGTTAGTTGCGATTTTAGGTTTGTTCTAGGTATTTGATTTTTAGTGTCGTTAATTAGTGTATGCTTGGTCGTCGGTCACTGGGTGAACAGCTTGCACCTCTTGACCTAGAAATTGAAAGAACTTTTAAAGCAAGACTCAAACATACAATGGATGTTACAAATAAATTAGGTAACATGGAAAATGAGAATGTGAGGAAGACACTAAAAGATTATTCATCCCCCATTCAATTCAACTCACCTTCCTGCATAGTGTTGCCGCTCACCACGGCACACCACTTTGAGTTGAAACCAGGGGTGATGCAACTTTTGCCCACATTCTATGGTTCCAATAAAGAAGATCCCTATAATCATGTTAAAGAGTTCCTTGACATTTGTGCTACATTTAAATTCCAAAATTTCTCTGATGAATCTGTTAGGTTGCGCCTCTTTCCCTTTTCTTTGAAAGAAAAAGCGAAAGCATGGTTGAACTCTTTAGAAGTTGGAACAATTAGGAGTTGGGATCAATTAGCTGAAAAATTTTTGAACAAATTCTTCCCTGTTCATAAAACTCATGCCCTTCGTAGAGAAATTACAAATTTCATGCAGAAGGAGGGTGAACACTTTTATGAGTGTTGGGAAAGATGGAAGAATTTGCTCCTTAAGTGTCCACACCATGGATTTTTAAAGTGGCAACAAGTTCAATTTTTCTATGACGGTTTAACACCTCAGAACCGTCAAATGGTTGATGCCGCTAGTGGTGGGTCAGTGATGATGAAGAGTGCCGAAGAAGCATGGGATTTTATTGAGACTCTATGCGAGAATTCTCAGCAATGGGATTGCTCAAGTAGAGTTGACAGAACGTTTCCCTTTCAAAAGAAAGGAGGCGTATATGAGGTAGACAATAATGCACATTTAATCTCCAAGATAGACAGCCTGACACAACGTTTTGATGCGTTGATGTCTGCTGGTGGGCCCCAAATGCCATCACATGTCAATGTGTGTGCTAGTTGCTCTAACCCCTCCCATGTCACACAAAACTGTCCTTCTAACACCTCTGGAGTGGAATACAATAGTGATCAGGCTAATGCTATAAATGCCTTTCCTCGACCTGGCAACAACCCATATTCGGAAACTTATAACCCAGGTTGGGCAAGGCATCCCAATTTTTCATGGTCCAAAGGACCGCGTCAAGGAGGACCTCCAGGGTACCCTCCCAATCAATCTTACCCTCAACAAGTTCAAACATTCCCTACACAACCCAAGAAACCATCTCTTGAGGATACTTTGAATTTGTTCATGCAAAGCTCTCTACAATTTCAAAAAGATACCCAACATTCTTTACATGCCAACTCGCAAGCAATTGCGAAGCTGGAACTTCAAATGGGTCAATTGGCGTCTGCATTAAACGAGAGGGAAAAAGGTAGGTTCCCTAGTCAACCTGTAGCAAATCCCAAAGGACAATTTGAAGTGGGATCTAATTCGTGTCAAGACCACCCTCCAGCGCAAGTTAAAGCCATAACTACACTTAGGAGTGGAAAACAAATGGACAACAATGTTGAACCACCTAAGACTGCCATAGACACAACTGCTAGAAAGGGTGAGGACCAAGAGAGCACCACTAGACCAGACGTGAGTCCTAATACATCGAAGAAGAGCCTAGAAGCTTCTTCGTGTCCTGAGTCTAGCCATATACCACCCTATATACCCAATGCACCTTTTCCTCAAAGACTTGCAAAAACATCTCAAGGGAACAAACTTGATGAGACAATGGAAATTTTTAAGAAAGTGCAAATCAATATTCCATTGCTCGATGCTATTAAGCAAGTTCCCGCTTATGCAAGATTCTTAAAAGACATGTGCACCCAGAAAAGAAAATTGAATGCACACAAGAAAGTGTTTCTCACTGAACAAGTTAGCTCAATTCTTAAGCATAACACTCCTCCTAAGTTTAAAGATCCAGGATGCCCCACAATTTCATGCGTTATAGGAGACCATAAAGTGGAGAGGGCATTGTTGGACTTAGGAGCTAGTGTAAATTTGCTACCATTCTCTGTTTATGAGCAACTTGGATTAGGAGAGTTGAAACCGGCTACCATAACACTGCAACTTGCAGACAGATCAGTTAAAGTTCCATGCGGTGTTATTGAGGATGTTCTGGTTTAGGTGGATAAATTTTACTTCCCAGTAGACTTTATTGTCTTAGATACCCAACCTGTGCAGAATCCTGGTAGTCATATTCCTGTGATTTTGGGAAGGCCATTTTTAGCCACATCCAATGCCATAATAAATTGTAGAAATGGGGTTATGAAGTTGTCTTTTGGCAATTTAAAGGTCAAACTCAATGTCTTTAATGTTAGACAACAACCCCCGGAGACGGATGATTCTTTTGCAGTGAATATGATTGAAAGTTTAGTGGAAGAATCCCTGCAAACTGTTTTAAATGATGACCCCCTCCAGACATGTTTAACTCATTTTGGCTTAGACTTTGACATCGAAGGGTCCATTAGAGACGTCAATGCATTGCTTGACTCTACCCCTATATTGGACCCGACCAAATGGACAGCCAGGGTGGAACCTCTTCCAGTTCCCGAGTCTAAACTTGTCCCATCTATTGAAAAACCACCCCAACTTGACCTAAAGCCATTACCAGATACACTTAAATATGCGTTTTTAGGTTCTACTGATACCTTGCCTGTTATCATCTCTTCAGACCTTAATTCAGAACAGGAAGGCAAGTTGCTTAATGTTCTTCGCGAACATAAGACAGCTTTGGGGTGGACAATAGCAGACATTAAGGGTATAAGTCCTGCTCTGTGTATGCATCATATTTACCTTGAGGAGCATGCAAAATCTTCCCGTGAAATGCAACGCAGACTTAACCCTAATATGAAGGAGGTCGTCAGAACCGAGGTGCTAAAATTGTTAGATGTTGCCATCATTTACCCCATATCAGATAGTACTTGGGTCAGCCCCGTTCAGGTTGTTCCTAAGAAGTCAGGAATCACTGTAGTAAAAAATGATCATAATGAATTAGTCCCCACCCGAATGACCACTGGGTGGCGGGTTTGTATTGACTACAGAAAATTGAACTCGGTTACAAGGAAAGATCACTTTCCTTTGCCATTCATTGATCAAATGCTTGAGAGACTTGCTGGGCATAGCTACTATTGCTTTTTAGATGGCTATTCAGGCTACAATCAAATTCCCATTGCCCCAGAGGATCAAGAAAAGACCACATTCACTTGTCCTTTTGGAACATATGCATATCGCCGCATGCCATTTGGGTTATGTAATGCACCCGCCACATTCCAGCGGTGCATGATGAGCATATTTTCAGATATGGTTGAGCGATTTCTTGAAATTTTCATGGATGACTTCTCGGTGTTTGGATCCTCTTTTGATGAATGTTTACACCACTTGTCTCTTGTCTTGACAAGGTGTAAAGAAACAAATCTTGTGCTAAATTGGGAGAAATGTCACTTTATGGTTCGTCAAGGGATAGTTCTGGGGCATGTTATTTCTAATAAAGGAATTGCAGTTGATAAGGCCAAAGTTGACTTAATTTCAAGTCTGCCTCCACCAAAATTAGTAAAGGAGGTTCGATCTTTTCTTGGCCATGCTGGGTTTTATAGAAGATTCATCAAAGACTTTAGCAAAATTTCAAGACCTTTGTGCAATTTGCTTGCTAAAGAAACTCCTTTTGTCTTTGATGATGATTGCTCTAAAGCGTTTGATCAACTCAAGCAATTTCTCACATCTGCACCCATCATCCAACCACCGGGCTGGAATTTACCTTTTGAACTCATGTGTGATGCATCCGATTATACGGTTGGAGCTGTCTTGGGGCAGCGGGTGAATAAGATACCCCATGTCATCTATTATACAAGTAGAACTCTCAATGACGCTCAGCTCAATTATTCTACTACAGAAAAAGAGTTGTTGGCTGTAGTTTTTGCTCTAGACAAGTTCCGATCATATCTCTTAGGATCCAAGGTCATAGTGTTTTCAGATCATGCTGCTTTGAAATATCTTCTTTCAAAGAAAGACACTAAACCTCGTTTAATTCGTTGGGTCCTATTACTTCAAGAGTTTGATATTGAGATAAGAGATAAGAAAGGTTCTGAAAATGTTGTTGCTGATCACTTGTCTAGACTTATTGACGAGTCTGCTGAGGAACCCTTACCTTTGAATGAGTCATTCCCTGATGAACAACTTTTTGCTGTCTCTCAATTGCCTTGGTATGCTGATATTGTTAATTATCTTGTCACAACTCAACTTCCTGAACATTGGACAAAACAAGATAAATCCAAATTCTTCGCCGAGGTTAAGCATTTCTTCTGGGATGATCCATACCTGTTCAAGTATTGCCCAGATCAAATCATTAGGAGATGTGTGCCGGAGCATGAAGTTGATAGTATCATTTCTTTTTGCCATGCTCATGCATGTGGTGGCCATTTCGGTGCGAAAAAGACTGCTGCAAAAATTTTGCAGAGTGGCTTTTATTGGCCTACTGTATTCAAAGACACTCATGAATTTTGCACAAAATGTGACAGATGCCAACGTATGGGTACATTATCACGTAGGTCCATGATGCCCCTTACTAACATTCTGATTGTTGAACTTTTTGATGTTTGGGGTATTGACTTCATGGGCCCATTTCCTCCATCGTTTGGTCATCTCTACATCCTTGTTGCAGTAGATTATGTTTCCAAATGGGTAGAGGCCATTCCCTGCAAAACAAATGATCACAAAGTGGTGGTTCGGTTCTTGAAAGAAAACATATTTTCTCGTTTTGGAACCCCTCGAGCAATTATAAGTGATGGTGGTACACATTTTTGCAATAGAGCTTTTGAATCAGTTCTGAAAAAGTACTCCATTACGCATAAAATTGCAACTCCATATCATCCGCAGACTTGTGGACAAGTAGAAGTTTCAAATAGGGAAATTAAATGCATTCTTGAGAAAACGGTTCGTCCCGACCGAAAGGATTGGTCTGACAGATTAAATGATGCATTGTGGGCTTACCGTACTGCTTTTAAGACACCAATTGGCATGTCTCCCTATAGACTTGTATTTGGAAAACCTTGTCATTTACCTGTGGAATTAGAACATCGTGCTTATTGGGCCATCAAAACTTTTAATTTTGATATGGACAAGGCTGGAACACTTCGAAAATTGCAACTCAATGAATTAGACGAAATTCGCAATGAGGCTTATGAGAATGCAAAGATTTACAAAGCGAGGACCAAAGTTTTTCATGATCAGTCAATCATGAGGAAGTCATTTGAGCCCGGTCAAAAAGTTTTGCTCTATAACTCCAGGTTACATCTCTTCCCAGGGAAGCTCCGTTCCCGATGGTCTGGACCTTTCCTTGTGCACAAAGTATTTTCCCATGGAGCGGTTGACATTCAAAACCCTAAAGATGGAACTATTTTCAAAGTTAATGGGCAAAGATTGAAACCATATTTAGAGGGTTTTACTGAAAGAGAGGAGATTGTTCTAGATTTGGATGAACCTAATGCTCCTACTTGATTTTTGGTTACGTCTGGCTGAAGACGTAAAACTTAGCGCTCTTGGGAGGCAACCCAAATGGTTGGTTTTAGATAGCTTTTTTTTATTTGTTTAATATTTAGGTTGTTGATACATGTGTGGGGATGCTACAATCTAGGTTTGGGGGTGTATTTTCTTTTTCTATATTTTTGTACTTACTCCTCATTCTTAGTTTGTGTGTTTCAATGCTTTACATCTACCATGAGGCATCTCCATTCAGGTGATTTCTTTCCTTACACTCCTTTTCTTTTTATTCGTCATTGTGATATTTATTTTGGTAAACATTGAGGGCAATGTTTCGTTTAGGTTTGGGGGTGTAGAAAAGAAAAGTAGTATTCCTTTGGTTTTTATTTAAAAAAAAAAAAAAAAATAATAATAATAATAATAAAAAAAAACAAATAAAAATTTACTTAGTTTTAGGTTGTTTGTTAGTATTTTTTTAGGTTTTGATAGTTTATCCCTTTATGATGCATACTTCAATTTTTAAGAGATTAATTTGCATTGGAAGTGTGAGTAAGTATACTGGAGGATAGAGAACTTAACTGAGCATATCTTTCTGTTACAGTCCTCTTGGAACATGTGCTTGAGCTAATAAAACTCACTCACACACACTAGTTACATAAAGTAATACAGTCTAGAGATTTGTTGAATGCTAATTTACAGTGGGATATCTTTAGTCAGAGTCATTGGATGATATGCGGTTGTCTGTTGAGCTTAAAAGATCATGATAGCCCATTTACTTGGCTATGGCAAGGGATTGGAACCGGAAATAGGTTGAGAGTATAATACAGCCTGGACGGAATAAAGATGTGCTGAAAATATGAATGATGAAAATAAAAATGCGAAAAATGAAAACAAAATAAATAAAAGAAAGGGGCTGCTTGACTTTATAGGATTAACTTAGGCTGATGCTCGGGCCCGAAGCGGTCTACTTAAAACCTAATGCCCTAAGCCAACTGGCTGGGAGTCATTGGCCTGAGTCATTGCTAAACCTAAGCATCTTGAAGTCAGGCCTTACACAGTCCTAGCGGAAAAGAAAAAAAAAATATCTGTGGTGTATTATCCTCTCAAATCTAGAATGTTGGACCCGAAGGAGGCGCGCAGATCTGTGCTATCATGAACCTAAAGATTACGACGACTGTGTTGATTCTGATGTTCTTTGGTTAATGGGTCACACTGGATCTGTATAAACAGAGATTTAGAATGTATTGCTACAATGTTCTACACTCTTACTATATAAAGTATCATGCTATATCCTATTGAGCAGAAATTTCCAAGATGAAGGTGTAGAATAAAACCACTTACTTGAGGGCTTCTATATTCCAGTTGATTATAAATCCAAGTACATGTGGTTGATTTTCTTAAACATTGCAGTTTGCATTTGAAGGGATATTAAGATTGTTTGTTTTGTAGTGATTTTCTATTTCTTTTTACACTTAGATTAAATAGGTTTATTTCATAAATACATGTTTGTGGGTAGCATGGCTGCAAACCCTCACGAGACTTCACTCGTCCAGCCAGGGACACCTGGGGGGTTTAAAAGGCTTGTTGCATGCGCTAAATGCAATCGCGATTTCCTGCGAAAGTGGATTAGTTAGGTTTCTTTGTTTTGTTTTGTTTTGTTTTGCTCGAGGACTAGCAAAATATAGGTTTGGGGGTATTTGATATATGCAAAATATACACATTTTTATATCCCTTTCTACCTATTTGTTAGTCGTATTTTTAGTTAAAATAATGATAATTAATGTTTATCTGTGTTAGGTGATTAATTAGGAGATTAATAAACAAATGTGCTTAATTGATTAATTTAGATGTGTTAATTGAGTTTAATGGATTTATAATTTATGATGCGTCTAAATTATATTTATGCAGGTTGTAAAAGTCTTAAATCGCCAAAGAGAATGCACGTCAAATGGGTTCTGTGCCGAGATCGGAGATTGGACGCGCGAGATCGATACGGCGGGTTTTAATTAAGAAAAAGAAAAAAAAAGGAAAAGAAAAGAAAGAACCGGAGGCGGCCGGTCTGGTTCTGGTCCGGTTCAAGTAAAAATATAAAAAAAAGAAAGCGACCCGAGCCCGATGGCTCGGGCGCTGGGCGTCTGGAACAGAACAGAGCGAGGCTCTGTTCTGTCGGAGTGAGCAGAAGGAGGAAATTCAGGCGGCAGCGGCGGTGGGTCATGCTTCCGGCCACTCGGCGGCGAGGCTACGACGACGACGAGGCTATGGTGGCGGCGGATTGAAACGCCAGTGCGACGGTGGGCTCGAGATCTCGACCGTGACAGAAAGAGGGCGCTGCTCTGCTCAAGCGCCGGAGGATGAGTCGCCGGAGATTGCAGACAGTGGGTCTCAGCCGTGGCGTCGGCGGCAAATGGGCGACGGTTCTGGCTTGACTTGGAAGGGAGGAAAGATGGAAAGCTCTTGCTTTGGCCGGTATTCAAAAAATGGAAAATTACTATGAGAAGAGTCTGAGGTTGCGCCCGGAAAGGAAGGCTTGCTCTCTGAGGATTGGAAGGCTGCTTGATTGGGGAGAGAAGAATTGGTCTATATAAACATAGCATCCGGCTGTACTGTGGAAGAGAAGTGGGCGGTTGTGCTGGAGTGGTTGGCCGTGATAGAAGAACGGAGGAATTTGGAGGTTCTGTCGAGGCCGGCGGCGGGAATTGGGGAAGTGGGCGGCCGTGCTGCTGGTGGTTGTTGGAGAAGGGAGGTTCTGGCGGTTCGAAAGTGCTGCTGGTGGTCGTTGGAGGTCTGTGGAAACAGGGGCGGTGCTGTGGAGGCTGTTCTGTCTGTTCGACAAAGGACGGCCGTGGTGAACGGAAAGGAGAGTAGTTTTGGGTGCTGTTGGCGGTTGGGCCGAAGAGGAGGAGGTGCTGGTTTTGAGAGGAGGTGGCTCTGTCGAGAGGAACAGAGAAGGGAGAGTGGGCTGTCGGCTGTGCTGTGCAGAGGAAGAGGGTGGCTGGCTGGATCGAGAGACAGAGCAGTAGTTCTGTTTGACTCACGAAATCAAAATAGAGTAACTGCTTTGGCTCGAGAGAGCAAAGCAGAACCATTTGCCGTTTCTGCTCGAGAGAGAGAAAAGGTGTTGAGTCAACACGGGAAAGAAGCTTTGCTTTGGCTAGAATTGGGGACTATTCTGTTCTATTCGAGAGAAAGATCAGAACGGTTGAGGCGTGCAGTTGAGAGACTGTTGCTGAAGGTGGAGGAAAGAGGAAAGCAGGACGGGATTACAGACGGACTGAAAGCAGTCGAACACAGGATTTTTCTTTATTAATTTATCTTTTGTTTGGTCAATTTCTGAGTTTTTAGTTAGTTGAACAATTGATTACTTAAAAAGAAAATAAAAATTAGAACTTTACATTTCATTACTACTTCCTACGTACTCTAGAATTAGGTTGAATATCTCACTAAGTCTCTGAGGGATCGACCTCGTAGCCACTATTCTACATTAGATTCGTGCGCTTGCGAGTATCATATTAAAATTTACATCAATCGTCCGTATTGCCGATCGTTCGCTGTCCGATCGATCGTAATTCCTTCGTTATTTTCCTCCGATCGATCGCTTTGCCGATCGACGCCGTATGATACCGATCGATCGTAGTTACTGTCTTCGGCGATTGAAAAATTCCAGTAGATACGATCGATCGTTTTTATGCCGATCGATCGTGTCCTTCAATACAGTGTTTTTGCGGCTCTGGCGATCGATCGCATTGATATACGATCGATCGTAGTTACTATTCATAAACTTCAAATGGCTATAACTTTGTGTCCCGAACTCCGAATTGTGCGTGGTTGGTGGCGTTGGAAAGCTGACTTCTTGAAATTTGACATGAGACTTCAATCAGTGCAATCAGATATTTGTAGACGATGTTATGATAATCTAACCATTCGAGTTACTTTTCACCTCATTTCTGTGTATTACTCTTGTTTCCTACAAAAACCAAAAACTATATTAAAGTAGCAGTTATTCTAATCAAACACTAGCATAATCATAAGTTTAGGAGATAATAAAATGCATATTTCATGTATAGATCAGTGCCCGTAAGTACCGATGGGGCCAGCATCCCTAGACGCATGGCCGGGTTCCTCTGTAGAACCTCTAGGATGATCTGGTATTGATGTCCATGGGGGAAGTGAACTGAACAGAGAGCAGAAATTGTTATCTCCGACACTCTGTATGTTTGGAGTCAGTATTCATTATTATTTCCTCCCAACGCTTTGTACGTTTGGGATCTAAGTTAATGTTTATCTATTCTCGACCGTTGATGGTCTTTAATGTTGATTATTGTCGAGGTAAATGAACTCCGTATTTGCTCAACCTGGTCTTTCTAAATGTGTCTTTATACCGTGTTGTCAGCATTTTCTTTATTATTATTCTGTTGTGGGTTTTTTCTTGGCTCCTACTGGGTATTTCTTTCGAAATACTCATGCATCTCTCGATGCAGGACTCAAAGTGGAAAGGAACTAACAAGGTACATGCGAAGGAGCTCGATGGTGGAAAGTTGATAGCAGTGGATTTATTTATCGTTTTTAATTTCTTGTTCATGGAGAACTAATCAGCCTACGTGCTGAATTGCATTTATGATTGCTGATTGTTAAGACTGAATTATTGTAATAGCGTAGTTAAACTCGAAGTAGTTTTATTATTTAAGATTCTTGTATAATGGAAATTGGTTAAGCATTCTGGAATGAGAAAGTGGTGTGATCGAGTATTCGGTCGCGTCCCGGGTTTCAGCCTCATGACCCTAAATGAGTTAGTGCTTCCGCGCATTATTCCAGGTTTTGAAATTTGGGGCGTGACATGAATTCAACACAAGGTTTTAAAAATACGACCCGTCATCAACCTGGAATTCTTATGGAGTAGGTCCAACTGGGATCAATCGGGGGTGAACCCGGGTTGACCTGGTTGCTAATGTCAACAATATAAACCTCCTGCCCTCCCCAAAAAAAAATCTTTATATGATATAAAAAATTTGCATAGTCTAATGTTCCCAATGTAACAATTTAATGAACAAAATAACCAAATTATAAAAAGTAAAACTATTAAATAAAAAAATAAATATTTTTTTGATACATAAAAAGAAAAAAATATGCAGTATGAGATTCTACCAAGATTGATGTCGAAAGAAAATTAAAGGATGTTGCAAAGAAAAAGAAAACAAAGAAATTGTGTTGGAAAGAGCTTAAACCTGACATTAAAACTAGACCAGCTCGGCCGGTTCAACCGGGCAGGTTAAACCGAGTCGACTGGGTCAACCAACCCGGCTCGAAAAACTGACCGGCTCTGGCCGAATCGGCCAGACTGGGCCGATTTTTTTAATACTCTAATTTAACAGGGAAACACCCATAAATTTTGAGCTGTCATTCATGGCTGGAATTGAAGTATGCTCTTCCTTATGACACATGTACCATTAACTGCTATAAGCTTATGTTTTTTGCACTTTACCATCCCGTGTTTGCTTGGTGGCCAAGGTTTATATTGGTTGTGTGCACGAGTTGTTTACTTCCTTGAGCAGTTGCAGAAAAAAAAAATACTCCATCCCCTCCAAAATATTATGTATATTTAAAAATATTCACTATTCTAAAATACTGTGTACATTTTGCCAAATCACGTGACTTCCTCTTTCCAAAATTAGAGACGTCTTGGAAGGATTGACTTGAACTTGGTTTGTGAACAAGCATACTTATTGGATGGGATATCAGGGAGAAGGAGTTGTGTGACTTTCTTGTAGTTTTCATGATCCAATAAAAATGAGAATTTTTTCAATTATAGACAGTATTTTGGAATGGAGGGCAACACATCAATCGTTAAACTAGTTAACCAAACTTTCCTATTTAAAGCCAATTTCCTAAAATAGCAGTTTAACAAATCATACCGTTTTTTTTTTCGGGCATTACAATATTCTTGTCATTTATATGCATTTTGATGAATTTTATTTTTTTGTAACAACAAACGCAGGAACTCTTAGGCCTTGAGATTTATTGATCTATGCAGAGTATAACATTTGATGAATTCTTGTTATTAGGTTTGAAAAATGGTTCAAATCTCTAAAAAAATTTGGGCAAAAAAACTCTCAGCAACAGTCATGGCCGTCGCTGAGTTTTTTTTAACCTCTAATCTCTTTAGCGACGTGTCGCGAGTATAGACGTTCACACTCTGGTGGGACCGTCGCTTTAAGCAAAAAGAACGTCACTGTAGTCAACTGCTACGGAACCTTTATAGACGTTCGGAGACCGTCGTTGACTGGTAGGGATTAGCAGCGACGTTTTCAGCCTGTCGCTGAAAAGCTTTTTTGTACTGTTGCTTCATAGGGCGTGGATCAAGCAAATTCAATGGTTCACCTATTAGTGCACACATGAGCAAATTTCTGACTATTTCGTGCACACTCAAATCTCCATGATCATCCATGAGCTGTGAAACTTCACGCAATTCGTGAGGTTAAAGCTTCACCAACGGATTTGAATTTATTACAAAGTGAAAGGATCATATCTTTCATATGAGCTAAGGAAGGATGGGAGGTTGAAAATGTGGCACTAGAGGTGTAGCACTTTGTGTCCCCAACCCATATTCGAAAATCTTAATAATATAGAAAGTGTGTACATGATTAGAGCGAATTTGGGATCAAGTAGGTTTCAAACACATATTTTGAAATCATGTAGCTATCTAATTGATATAATTGTACTTGATGATGTCTTTATAATAAAAATAGATCCTAGAGTAATGTAGAATGACAACACTATACTTCCCTAATGCTAACTATTTTCTGCTATCATCTGCCTTAACGATCGATTATTTAACACACTCTCTCCACGTTTGATCACAAAGTCCCTCATATGAATAACATGACTATGTGGTTTTTTTATACTTTATAAGGGAAAAAGTTTAAATTAATGAGATTCGTGTCATGCGGCCTGCACAATCCTGAGTACCCTCTAACCATCAGATCTTGATCTGACAGTGATAGGGCTAGGAGGTGACTCATACCCACCTACCCACTTATTTGACATTAGTTAAAATCTAACAGTTCGAGATGACTCGACTCATGAAAACTGCGTGAGACATGTCTCATGTAAACCGGACTCATCTAAACGGGAAGATAAGAGACGTAAGAGCAGCCTTTAAATATACCACAAAAAAAGATGCTTTCTTAATCTTGCATTAGTTGTTGTACTTCTCGTTTATATACACAAGTAAATTAGTCTAATATAGTAAACTTGAGTTTTCCTTTGTTTTACTCAATCTGTATATAGTTTTTGAGTTACTTTTTTGGATTTGATTAAAAAAAGTCAACTATTGAGTGCATTAACTTGTACCAAAGCCAGGGGTTAGGAGAGAGAAGCTCTCCCCTCTCTACTCTTGTCCCCTCCAATAAGAGAACGGATCGGCTGCACGTACGTCCAGAGGATTTCTTCTGGACGGGAGCTCATTTGCTGCCACGTACCCCCATAAAAGGCTCAAACCAGCGCATTCCATTTCTGATTTTCAAAACCAAACCGGCAGAAGCCATTTATGGGGGTACGTAGCGGCAAATGAGCTCCCGTCTTGAGGAAATCCTCAGGACGTACGTGCAGCCGATCCGCTCTCCTCCAATAAACCCACTCCCCCCCCCCACCAGTGCCCCAAACCCTCATGCCAAACCCTCTCTCCTCTTTTCACCCCTGTTCCCCTATCCCCTCCCTTCTGGTCTTTTGGCCCCCACCCTTTCACGGTGTCCGTACAGACACAAATAGAGCCAGACTGTGAACTTGTCACCAATAGGGAAGGGGGAGGTCAGGGCTAGAGAACTACGGGGTAGGAGATCGACTTCGAAGTTTGTCATCCCACCAATGGTTCTCTGCTTGCTTCCAACCCATAGCCCTAATGGCTGTTTGGCCCTGGCCAGCCTACTCTTGCTCCCCTGGTCCTCTTCCCTTGTTCTTCATGAGGATGAAATGTAGGGTCCAATTGAGGTACCTATAGACAAAGACAATTTCTCTGGTGGTTGTCCTCTTGGAGGACTACTCTGGTCGGCAGTCTTGCTGCCGGATCTCTCCCCTATTAGGGACAATACATTGGCTTTTACTCCAGGCTTGCCCTAGTTGAGTGGTACCCGTTGCACTGGGCGTGCGCCCAATCATTCGGCTATGCAACTGCCACCTAACGATTGGGCAAGTATCTCCAGGGCTACTATTTGTGAGGCTGCTATCTAGAGCTCACAACCTAGTAGCCCCTCTATATATTTCTTTGGCTATGTTGTGCGAATGTATTTTATTGGTAAATTAGCATCATTTGGAAATAGTCCAAGATGTTTGAGTTCGAAGTTCTTCGCAATGGATTAATACTCAAACGTATGTTGTGCCTTAGTTTATGGTATGTCTATTTGTCTATTTTTTATTTATTTGTATTAAAAAACTGTTGATTAGTGGTAATAGTGTGTTTAGAGTCTCCTCCTTTTGTGATGTTGTATATAAAGAGGATTTCTTGTTTATATTTTTTGTTTTAATTAAATAAAATTTCTTTGTCAGCAAAAAAAACTTGTACTAAAGCCCGCACAAAATACAAATGCAATTAAAAATTACCTATCATAATGATAGGGAAAATGATATTATTTATTTGAACTTTCTTTGTAATCCTCCTTAATTAGTTTTTTTTTTTTAAATTGTTGAAAGTGGTAACCTAATAAGATATAAATTTGAGAATCATCCTTCGGAGTTGGGTTTTGGAGGATATCAAATTAAATTGAGGATCCCATCTTGCCAAATAAGAAGCGCTTGGCATCTCAAATATCAAGCTTTGGCACCCCACTTTGGCAACCTGGATTTTAGATGCTCTTATAACCTTCTCACCAACTAAGTTGATAGATAGAAGGTGGTGAAATGCTTTCTTAATTACTCAGTCACTTAAATTTAGCTAAACATAGCAACCCATATGAGACACCTTTTTTCAAATGCTATTATTAGTATGGCATGGAAGGTGTACTATATATGTACACTGGAATGAGCATAGCATTTAACTCTTAACTAAATTGATTTCATGTTTCTTCCTATTGATGTCTCTTGGCTATTGGGTCCAGGCCTCCAATCATATCAGTGGCTTCCTGGTTATTCCGATCAAAGTCTCCCCACAGCATCAAGGATCCGCCATCCTTTGTCTTCCACTTCAATCACGTGAAGCACCCATCACATGCTTGGTGGTGCCAAGGCCGTGCATGGCGGCTTCCTTGGCCTCACTAGCACCGGCAGCGCCAACCTCCTTGGCCTTAGCATACCGCTCCTCGGCGCCTCGAATGGACTCGATTGAGTTCTGCTGCGCCTTCTGCCGATATTCCATTAAGTCGGCCGGAGACAGCGCCGCCTTCCCCCCATCCTGGCCTCGTTCAGCTGTTCCAGACTCCCCCTCGACGTTGTGGGTCTCCTGTGGCATGCTTTCAGAAGCCATTGATGAACATCCGCTTTACAACACCACCAGACTCCAAGTAGCTAGTGAGAGAGTAATGGGGGTAGGATGTACTGGGGGAAGGAGGTGGGTATTTTTATGGACGAGTTGAGAAGGGATTGGTGGGTTTTTGCTCATGTGGTGCCGGGCATGTGTCGCCCGGCGTGGAGACGTGGTGGGCATACGGGAGCCATGTCCCCTGACTCAGCAGCAGCTTGCCTCACGAGTAATGTTAAACCCTGTGCCCTATAACTCGTGATTTTTCCGTGCTCAGCGTTGGTGGCCGTCAGATCACTGGTCTTCCTACACCAGCCAGCCAAGTGAAGTTCTATCATCTATGGTACCTTTCATGGGCCTATCAGGGTTTCATCAGTCATGAGCCAGTTCCATAGTTCTTGTTGTGGTCGGGCAACCCAATCCCAATCTGGTTCAACTTCGGCTAGATTGGACTACACATGGACCTCAAATTTGTTGTAAATTATTTGACTCGGCTCTAGTGGGCTTTCTTTGGCAAGTGCGAATTAAGGATCTTCGAATCTTTTTTTTTGCTACAGCAAATTAAGGACCTCATTGTTGTGATGAAGTTACTAATTGTAACTTCTTATTTTAAATTGTGCGACAACATGTGTGGATCATTCGTGTAAGGAAAATGAGGATTGTGCAGAATCACGGAGCTTTCTACAAGGAAATGTTAATTATACACACCGAATTTATGGAACAAAATCTTTCAACTAGATTTACCCCAAAAAAAATCCTTCAACTATCAACTATGTTTTAATTGGACAGCGAAAAGAGGACCACCTAGACTTCTCAATCCAATAGAATGTCGGAGAACTATTGTTCATTTCTTTTAGTCCAATCAAATGTTCTCCCCCCCCCCCCCCCCACACACACTCTCTGTCACGTGCAACCATCCGTTGGTGGTGTTACGCATGAAAAATACACATTTTTATATCCCCTTTTACATGTTTGTTGGTCTTAATTTCTAGTTAAAATAAGAAATAAAGTAGATTCTTAGTAATTAGTTTAGTAATTAAGAATTGAATAAGTAATTTACTTTAAATGACACAATTTAAATGTGTTCTATAATTTTATGAATATTTAGTGCGTCTAATGTGGGACATATCTTATTTATGTATGTTCAAGTACTCGAACTGCAGAACAGCCAAAGTAAAGCCCTTACGTGTGTTTTGAAGTGCCAAAGTAATCCAAGAGCTGAGATCAAGCGCATAAAAGATATGAACCGTTGATGTTCATTAATGAAGAAACGGCGTGGAATTAAAGGACGGGTGTTCAAATTCGATCCGGCAGACGAAATTCATATAACGGGTTTTAACTGAGAGAAAGAAAAAAGAAAGAAAGAAAGAAAGGAAACCGAACCGAACCGAACCAAACTGGTTCGGTCGAGTGATCAGAAGAAAGAGGGACAAAGGAGAACTGGTTCAGTGGGTATTATGAAAGAAAATAAAATGAAATAAAACAAAACGACTTGAACCAAACTAGTTTCGTCGGGCGTTCCAGTCGAAGAACGGAGAGTGCTCGAGCTCTTTGCTTGAGAGCTCGAGCTGTTAATGTCTTAGGCTCGTCTCGAGCCGAGTCGAGCTCATGTAATGTTGTCTCACCGATATATCGCTGATATATTGATATCGGGCCCCTCTCGATAAAACGAGATCCGGTAATATCGGTTTTTACTATTTTTTATAATATCGGTGATATATCGCTGATATATCGATTTTGGTTCGATATATCGGTGTTTTTAAAAAATAAATTGATCTTTTTAAAAAATAAAAAAATCAACTTTCCTGTTTGTTTCCCATCCTATGCCAAGTGGAAGGATATAGGTTTAAAACGCAAACAAATATTTTGAATTATATACGCATTTTTATGCATATTCTAAATTAGTATCACTCATTTTAGAAATTATATTGTGAAAATACACGGTAAAAACTAGATTTAGACAACCAATGTTTTTTATAAATATTTCTGATATATCTCCGATATATTTCTGATATATTTCTGATATTTCTGATATATTTCCTGTCTCAGTAGCGGGCCTTCTGTTTGAAGTAACTGGGCTTGGCCTTGAAGGCTAGTTGAACTTTAGAATCAGTCAATTTGGGTGGTCTTTAAGTAGTCTAGAACATAATTAGAAGTAGCACTATTTATTGCTCCCTCCGTCCAGAATAACTGGCCCCATTTGGAAAAAAATAAATCCATGAATATACCTCCGGTCGTGCCCAAAAACACTGAAGTGGGTGGAGGGAACTCCTGTTTTTTGTACAAGCCTTAAAAGTCCAATATAATTAGAAAAAAGTCAGATGGGGCCAGATATTTTTGGATGGAGTATTATTATATAGAGTAAAGTTTTACACGATGCAAGTTCTAAAGAAAAACTTTTACATTAAGAACTAATGTATGTGTTCTGCTAATTATCTCTTGAAATAATAATTATAGGAGATCCAATCTCCAAGTATTGACAATCAATAGCAAGTTAACTTCCTTAAATATATCAAGAAGACCAAGTTATTGTATCAAATTAATCCCCTCCTAACTCACTTGCAGTTGCTTTAGCAACCCATAGAATCGAATCAATCCCAATGTTGACTTAAACCCAGCACCTAAAATTTCATTAGTTTTTTACATCTAGCTCTAAGGTCAATGTTTGACACAAATTCAACGATAAATAATAACACAAACTTTCTTTTGTGGCTGTCATAGTCACATTTTAGCATGGCGTTGTTTGTTACTCCCTCTATACAAAAATTACAGGCCACATTGCAAAATGAGGTAAATTTATTGTCGTGTGGAGCATAATTGTAAAATGGGAGTATTTAGAGATGCAAATCAAAATTAGCCACAATGTTTGTATCAATGTTGTTCGATATGGTGATCAAACCATGCACAAACTCAAGTGTTGTCCACAAAATTCATACACGTCACTTATTCAGCCAGACTAAGATTCATTTTATTACCCAATTTTACTGATGACAAATTGAATTCACGTTTAAACAAGCTTAATAGCTTGCTTTTTATTTGGTTCAATCTCATCCAATCAATTGACAGGTGCTTAATCAAGACTCTCATGGAAAACATAAAACCCACCATTGACAAGGTGCTTGATCTCAATATGAATTTCCGATTTTATAGACATCAATGACATCGCAGCTACAGTAGCTATACCAGCGAGCTGATGATGACATCGTCAAAACAAAAAATAAGTACGGCCTCGTCAGCAGAGAAAGCAAAAGTGAAGCTTGCACGTAATCTTATTGAACTCTTCCCAGCCTTTGAAGCTAATTTTCCTGTGGCGTACCTGCTTACCAAATGGCCAATGTCATATGCTATAGCTGACAGAGTTTCATACTTTTCTTAGCAAAAAAAAGAAAAGGGATACTTTGTGATCGTTCAGTGTCAGAGTTCTACATTACTGAAGCAATATGATAGAATTCAAAAATAGTAGCAATTGCGTAACTACCAACTTGCTAATTGTCCCTATGTATGAACTCTGCCTGATCGAAATTCTCGCAAATAAAAAACAGAGTTTCGTACTTCTACCTACGTAAACATCCAAATCATGAAGATAATTTAAAAAGGGAAAAGGCTAATATGAGCCATGAAAATAATTGAAATATGTGTTTTGGCTCATCAGGTGCATGCAATCGATGCATCTAATTTACTTGGGTGGCCAGGTGATATACATTATGTGCGCAGTGTCATCAAATAATCACTCGTATGTGCCAAAGACATACTAATCGGATTCACAATAAAGATGACATATAATCCATAAACTTTGTAAATCCCATTGTATGAAACTTTTGCCAATCTAACAGATCATGACAAAGATGCAGTAGCTTTCGGTTATTTGTTCTAATGTAAAATTCCATCTACCTTTTTAAACAGTCCAATTATGCCTTGGTATCTTTAGGTGCACTCAATACACTTATACATGAGAGGCATGCAAGGCATAAACGAAGCAATAACGAGGCCAGTTTCAGTACTTCGATCCCAAGCATTATGAATGAGAAAATAGCCAAAAGATGGAGAGAAATAAACGGATCAGACAATTGGAAGGGCCTTCTTGAACCTTTAGATATAGAACTCAGGCGCACCCTTCTTCTCTATGGCAGCATGGCTCAGGCAGCATACGATGCCTTCAACAGAGAGAAGGCATCGAAGTACGCCGGCAGCTGCAGATATGGGAAAGAGGACTTGTTCAGCAAGGTTGGCCTGGAGATTGGCTACAGTTATAAGTACAAAGTTACCAAGTTCTTGTATGCCACATCGCAGGCCCCAGTGCCGGACGGGTTTGTGATCAAGTCCTTATCCAGGGAGGCATGGAGTCGGGAGTCGAATTGGATCGGGTACGTTGCAGTGGCGACTGATGAGGCCGTGGCCAAGCTGGGGAGGAGGGATGTGGTGGTGGTGTGGCGGGGGACGGTGCAATTGATCGAGTGGGTGAATGACTTTGATTTTAGTTTAGTTTTGGCTGCTCCGGTGATAGGGAAGACCGTCGACGGTGGTAAGGACCCCAAAGTGCACCAGGGCTGGTTGTCAATCTACACTTCGGATGACCCCAGGTCGACATTCAATAAAACCAGTGCTAGAGATCAGGTACATTAACTTGCCCACTAATTTGTTCATTTATTTCGCTCTAATTGGAAACAGATTAAAGTCAGACCACATGCATGGGCATAACTAAAGTCGATTTGCTCTAATTGGAAACTGTTTTAATCTCCCAAAATGCCCATCATTAATACGGTCTAGGTAGGCACATATGAAACAAACAATTGCCTTCGATAAATAACACAAAATGCCCATCAATGGCTGCATATATAACTTCATATGAAAGTTAAAAACATACTGATTGTTGGATAGGTGAGGTATGGTGTATGAACTGAACGAAAATAAAAGGTTGGTATATGAACAATTAAATCAAATCATAGTAGAAGATAAGGTACAATTGAATCTAGCTAGGTCCGAAGTTACGTACCTTGATAACTAATATCCTTAAAAACCATCCGTGGAAGTTAGACGATCATTTTGCTAACTGAGAAGAATTGACATGAACAAATGGCATATAAGGCTTCTATTCCATATTAATAGCTCCATATGGGAAAAAAAGCTGTGCCCTAATAATAGATCCAATTGGTTCAATTTAAATGGTTGGGTACCTTAGAATTGGTAAAAAGTAGTAGCTGGTTACCATTCAGTAAAAATGACTATTTTTCCAAATGGATAGAAGGACGGTTAATGAGGTCCTTTAAACATGATTACATATCTCTAGCTACTACCCCTTTCAGTATATAACAATGAGAACACCTGAAATTGATCAAAAGACATTATCTCTCGGTTTTGCAGGTTTTAAGCGAGATAAGGAGTCTAGTAGAAGAGTTCAAGAACGAAGATGTTAGCATAACAATAACTGGGCACAGTTTAGGTGGTGCCCTATCTACTCTGAGCGCGGTGGACATAGCAGCCAACGGATTGAACAAGCCCAAGGACAATCCAGCCAAGTCCATCCCAATAACGGCCTTCGTCTTCGCCTGCCCGCGAGTCGGAGACTCAGATTTTCAGACATTCTTCTCCACATTCGAAGACGTAAAACTCTTGCGAGTTCGAAATGCACTTGACGTAGTCCCAAACTATCCTTTGATTGGATTTACAGATGTGGGAGTGGAGTTGGACATTGATACTAGAAAATCAGACTACTTGAAGGGTCCTGGCAATATTTCAAGCTGGCATAATTTGGAGGTTTACTTGCATGGTGTTGCTGGGACCCAAGGTAGCAAAGGCCGGTTTAAGCTGGAAGTGAAGAGGGAGGTAGCTCTTGTGAACAAGCTCTTAGATGTACTCAAGGAGGAGCATCTAGTGCCTGCAGCATGGTGGGTTGAGAAGAACAAGGGAATGGTGCAGCAGGCTGATGGGTCTTGGCGTTTGATGGACCATGAGGAGGACTAGTTTATATAACTCAGAATTCATGATTATATGAGTAGAAATGGTGAAAATTGAAAAAATAATGACTTTTTAACCTAATTTACTAGGTTTCTTCCTCTTAGCTTGATAATTGATTAATAACTATCAGGCACAGTCGATTGCTTGAATTCTTTATAATCCAATGACAATGTAATTGTGGGAATGGTATTGTGTTTCAATCGTGAAAAAAATATGATTTGGGAGAATCCACGGGCACATTTTCTTCAGCTTGCAAGAAATTTTTTCGTTGATTGTGATTGTTTGACAAGTACTTACCTATGATTTAAATAAATTTTTATTAATCTCTTTTGTTTTACAAGAATAAGAATTCATTAACACAAAGTGGGCTCATGGATTTTGACGGGTCAGACTAACTTAGCCGTGATGGCATGAAACCCCCAAAAGCTATCCAGCCCATCAAACCAGGCCCATTACCACTCTAATCTGAATTACACTTTTTAACTGAACTACTCCAGGGCTTTAATTAAACCAATGTACTTCAACCGTACTCCTGTCTGCATTTGAAAACGGGCTAACTTTATTGGACTCCAAGGCTCATATACCAAAATAAAGGGGGGAAACATGTAATGAACAGAGGGACTGTATGCATATAGGCTTCATTGAACAGAGGGACTGGTAAGATTACGAAGGAATAGAGAAAAGATAGAAAAGAGTAATTTGATTCCTTGTTTTCCTTCATTACAAGGATTTCTCTAGAAGCCTAGGAGAAAACGAATATTCTCAGAATTCAGGATAAGGATGGGACGTTATACAAGCAGTGCTCTATCATAGACACAGAATAACCTATATATCAATTCTATACTCAATCATAGAGAATTATGCAAAATGAATAAATAAATAATTCTTCATTATGAGGATGTTTATCAGATTAAAGGGTATCAGCCGACCATGTTTATGAATCTATTCCAACTACCAAAATTTACGCATAAATTTGGGCGGAATGTGGACTGTCATTCTTTCTAGCTCTGCAGGGCTAATGAACACATTGCGATGCTGGACTAGAAGGTAATTGGATGAGGAATTTATTTAAGATCTATATTTAGCTTGATACTTATGACAAATATTCAAATCTGTATCTAGATATAAACAATACTCCCTCCATCCTATATTAAGTGTACTATTGGTTTTACAAAAGTTCATTCAGTTTTTGAACAACCAAACTTATATAGGACACTTAATATGAGGCGGTGGCATTTTTAAAGCTGGAGGCTCTGACTTGGCTTTTAATTGTTTGGTTAATTGAACTTAGAAGTGATACCTAAAATCCCAACCAAATTTTTTTTCTAATTGTAGACTAAATAAAAGAACATAACTTTATCATGAAGTACAAACATTCCCTATATGCAACTTAACAAGTAGATGCATATAACTGAATACAACATTATACTGAACAAAACCTAACTAACCATATAAGGGATCTTATGATTAGATATAAATTGTGGAAAGAAAGTATATAACTAATATCAATTTACCATTACCCAAAAAAACAGTATATAACTAATATGGAGTCACTTTTACTCAAAGAGAAAAAAGAACTAAAAGGGGTAGGGCAACCAGCCTCTTAGAGCATCCTATCCTGCCATCTATCTCCTGGGTCATGTGTAATTCATTGCAAGAATGGACTTCCCATATAGATAGAGACATTTTCTGTTTAGGCTGATGCAGATGATGAAATTCATTGCACCATCTTGTAATAAATTTCTCTTCCTGAAACGGATTGAACATACAGATAGAGAAATTTATTGCAGGAAAAGAAGGGAAGTGTAAAACCACCCTCCACTACCTTGACATAACAGTGTTTCTCCCTGCCCTTTTTATTAGGGTTTAAGAACCTAAGTAACCTATACCTGAATAACCTTTTCTCCTGTTTGTTTTCTTTCTTTCAGCTTAGAATGAATCTCTATACTTATGCAAACTACCTGATTGCACTACTTTGTTAGTCACTCAGACATGACCAACATCAAAGTAAGTGGAACGTAAGCCTTTTAATTAAATGCTCTTCCGAACCATTTACACAACGTTTAGTATCAATTTACACCACCAAGAATTTGCCAACCAGCTATTGCAACGTATATAACTCATGCATTTTCTGCATTAACTGGAAATCATTATATTACATGTAATAGTTCTTTCAGAGGTTTTATAAATGAGAAAAGTAATGGAAAAGGATTTAGAAAGAAAAAGGAAATAGAAAATAGAAGCAGCCTCTCGTCGGTGACCTGTCAGTTGATCGACAGACTCACCGACAGTGTGTAGTTGAGGGTTGGTGGATTCCAAATGGAAATTCAATGCAGCAAATTGGATTATAAAAGTCCAATCTCAAACCCTAACAGCTTATTCTCAATTTTAGAGTTTAGAGCTCCCATGGAGAGCTTGGATTTGAGGGTTTGTGAGAGAGAGCAAGGGTGTACTTGGTTGAAGAAATCATATTAAGCATGGATTTAGAATTTGTATGAGAAGAGGCAAACGGGTAGGATTCTGGCATATGTGTAGACCGGAAGCTATATATTTTGTGGTTGGTGAATTTCCATGAACTTAGCATAGATTTGTGAGGTATGGATTGTGATATGTGTAATGGAATGTTTCTTAGTGATTTTGAGATGAAGTTAAGGACTAATATGCACGAAATGTGGTTTATGGTTGGTGTTTCTTATGCGTGAGCTATTGTAGACAAGGTTTTAAAAACCAGACCAGCCATCGACCTAGAATTCTTGTGAAGTAGTAGGTCCAACCGGGTTCAACTAGGGGTCAACCCAGGTTGACCCGGTTGCTGATGTCATCAATACAAAAAAATAGAACCCCCCTTCCCAAAACTTTATATGATATAAAAACTTTGCATATTCCAATGTTCCTTCTGTAGTAATTCAATGAACAATACAACCAAAACAACCCAAATCCCGATCCCCTCGACTACGGGAACCTTCACTCCCAAATCCCTATCTCCAAAGCTTCAAACAACAACAATATATAGCATGATGTCGTGATCTTGAACTTCCTCTCCACTGTTCGCTACGAGGGATAACCGAAGGAGGTGGTGTGAGAGGCTGGCTGAGGGAGAGTTAGGGAGAGGGATGACCAAGAGAGGTGGTGCAAGGGCTGGCCGAGGGAGATGGTGCGAGGGCTGGGCTGGAGAGCTGGCCGCTGACCGACGTTGAGATGAGAATTAGGGATTGAGGAGAGGAATAGGTATGGGTGTAAACGGGCCGAGCTGAGCAACTTTGGGCTCAGCTCAGGCTCGTCCCATTACGAGCCGAGCTCAAGCACAATGGTACTCGGCTCAACTCATTCCAACTCGGCTCAAACAAGCTTGCAAGCCAACTTGAGCTCAGATCGTTATTTTATATATATATATATATATATATATATCTAAATATATACAAATATAATATATATTTTATTTAAATCTCATTCCATAAAAATTTCTAATGAACCAAGCTCGAGCCTGGGCCAAGCTTTCACTTGAGCTCGAGCTCGAGCCAAGCTCCAGAATTCTTAACGAGCTGAGCTCCAGTTGGGAGGATACGAGCTATAAAAGAGCCGAGCCGAGCTCGAGCTTGAATTTGAATTTAAAATTTTGAGCCAAGCTGAGCCATGCCCATGCCCAAGCTCGGCTCGTTTACACCTCTAGGAATGGGATTGATGGGGAGAGGGAGTAGGCCAGTCTGGGGGGGGGGGGGGGGGGGGGGGGTTGGCGGGACTAGGGCGATGCTATAGCAGGAGAGGGCAGAGTAGTGATAGCGGATCTCGAAAAACCTCCCGAATCCGGTCGAACCAGTAGGGCGGGTTCAATTTTTTGTAACACCCAGAAAATCGGTATGATATTTGAAACGACTATATTATGAGATTGACCTAAATTAGGAAAGTATGGTTGCCTATTTGAATTTTTATATGAATTGTGTGTTGTGTTGCATTAGAAAGTGCTTAACAGAAAGACTAGGTTCAACCAGATTACCGGGCACGGAGGTTAGGCCTGGTGCTAGACTTGGCACTTAGGCTGGGCCTGGCGCCAGGGTGTGGGGCCAGGCACCAGGGTAGGAGTGTAACGTTTCGTGCAACATGTGTGAATGTGGGTAACGGGTTAGTTATGAGTCGTAGTAACATGGGCAGTTACGGAGTAAGTTCAAATTTCAACTCTTACCGAGCGTCAGATTCACCTGGGCGCGAGACATACCTGGGTGCCAGGGCATCTGGACGCCGGGTCTCTTTTTGGAAAAGTTCAAATTGTAGGACAGTTATTTCTAGCAGTTGGATAGATTTACGGTAAATAGTAGGACTTGAATTACGAATAGTAGTTATGGAAATTAAGTATCAAGTAAATCAGAAGAATATACCCAAATTGGATACTCCCAATTATGGGCACCAATTAGGAAATAGAAGATAGTCTCCGCATAATATGGGCCAGCCAATCAAAGGAGAGGGTGCCAAAAGGGAAGGAACGCCAAGAGGATTTGTAACTAATTAGATAGTTATTAGATTTGGAGATAGGGGAGATCATGAGAGAAGATTTGATTTTGAATAGATATGAAATCTTAGCCGAATTGGGCGCCAATTTGAAATGGACGCCAAGTCTATTTTGAAAAGATTTCGGATGGATGGTCATGATTAAAAGAGAGATGATCTAGGGTGGAAAAGAGGTCCTACTTGGACTAGGAAACCCTAGCCTATATAAACCCAAATTGGGGTTGGCTGGTCCACACTATTGGCCGACCAACACCTTTCTCTTTTCCTTCTTTTGAGTTTCTCTTCTTCTCTCCCACTCAAACTAGCAACCTCCTCCCTTCCTTCCCACTCTCATAATCCATTAGATTAACCGTTAGAGGGCAGCAAAGCGTTGGGTGAATGACGGTTGTGTTGGTGAAGCAAAAGACTATATCAAACTTTCAAGGTAGGATGATTTTTCCCACAACTCCATTGTGTTTTCTTTCAAGCTGTAACAATTAAAAGATATCATACTAATAGGTATATGAAATCACTAATTGTTAGAAATTAAATATATTAGACGTTAATTAGACTCATTAATCAAATCGGATAAAGAATAGTGTTCTCGGCTAGGACTGTTCCTGTGCCGATAACCTACACTTAAATGGGTATAACTAATTCTAGAAAAGTCCTAAAAATATGCCGTAAGTTGGGGATGAAACTAGACTCAAGGTTTCTGGCTTCAAGTATAGTCATAAACGGGACGCCTTCCGTACTCTGACGAAGCCGGGAATTTCAGGGCATGACATTTTTAAAACCATGATTGTAGAGACTTGTATAGTGCTAGTATGAGCATTGACATTAAGAATATCGATAAGTAATTCTAATGGAGAATCAATGGAATGATGGTACAATAAGTGGTTTGTAGAGTCACTACAACGAAAATAGCCTTTAGTGACGGAAAAATCCGTCACTAAATGTAACACCCAGAAATTTTGTAAGTTTACCAAAACTGCTATTTTAGGAAACTATTCTAAAATAAGAAAATTTTGCTGCCTGCTTTGAAATCTTATAATCTGTTGTGTTGATTTGGTTTTGTGATGCTTATGGAAGTGTGGAATTGATAAACCAGATTAGGCAGTACACCAGGGCGCGAGGACTAGCCCTGGCGCTGGGTTCAACCTGGCGCTGAGGCTGGCCTGGCGCCAGGGGCTGAGTGCACCTGACGCCAGAAGTGGGGGGCCAGGCGCCAGGGTGTGAGACCAGTGTGTAGAGATTCATTTAAGTATGTTGAGTTATTAAATTGAATTAATGTTGTAGTACAAGAGTTGTGCAGTGCTTTACAGCACACTTCACTCGCGGGACATCGGAGCCGTCCATCTGTGTACCAAGCACCAGACGCAGGCGCATCTGAGGGCCAGAGCCACGTGGACACAGCGCCCTGGGCATTGTGCACATGGTTGGCATGTGAATATTTGGTTAGGGGAGAGAGAATCAAGGAGAAGAGGGAATTTTGAATTCTTTCCAAATCCGGTTTGAATTTAAAGAGATTTGATATCCCTTTAATTGGAAATTAAGGAACCCAAAGGAGGGAAATTTTGGACGTGGTTAATAGAGGATCATGGCTCTTTCCATGCAAAGTGGGGGCGCCATGTGGCAAGAGAGGAAATCGTGCTAATTGGGTTTGAATTAAGAAGTTACAATGGTGATTTTAGGTAACAACCGGATTTGGCCAAGATCCCCACCTTAATGTGAGTATAACTAACTTGACTAATGGATTTGGTCACGTCTCTAATTGAGGATCCTTCCTTTTTAAGTCAAGTTGTGGCCTTAGATTGAAAAGAAATCAATGGTGGGAGATGGTAAGTCAAATTGGAATTTGAACTGAAATTACCTTGGGCGGTTAGGATGATCCATCAAAAGATTTCGAATCCTTAACTAATTGAGAAACCTTAACTATTGATGAGATAATGGGGGAGCACGTCATGGCATTAGAAGATCCTATTTGCTGGACTTTTTGTGACCATTGGATGATGAAAGGGTTCAAGGGTGGAGATTGGACCTAGTGGACAAGACAACCAACTATTTAAATGCACCTTTTGTGAAGCCGGCATCTCTTTTGGAATTTGTGAGTCGTGCATACCAGCAAGTGCATCTCGACCTTCTCCTCCTCTTTCGACCAGCAGCCTCCTTCCTTCCTCAAGTGATCGTGGTGGTGGTTCGACAAAGACAGGGTAGTGCAACCGGTGGTTGGAGCACTCGCGTAAGGCACCTATTTGTCTACGAGGTAGGATGTTATTGTTTTTACCACAACTCGGACCTTTGAATTCTCATGAGTATGATCAGTATGATGTGTGAATTCATGACTTTATGTTGATGATTTGATATTTATATCGTTTCATATAAGGAGCTTTATGATATGCCATGTGTGCCTAGTGCATGATCAAAGATATTCATTTGCGTCTCATGTGTTTACTCTTCACGTACAAAGCTCTAGAAGACATTCCCATGATGATTATATCGTTCAATTCATGTCTTATCTTGCTGATGTGTTTAATGTCATGATCTGTCCAACAAAAGTTGGCAGCTTTATTGGTCAATCAAGTCGTTTCATACTATATTATTGTTCTCGATCAAAGTTTGGTAATTGGTTTGAGATCCTTATACAAATCCTTGATCTGATTCTCGTGAAATTGTATACAATTGGTTCTGACATCTCAGCCTAAGTTTTGGAGTCCATGTCAGTACGTATTGGCGCTGACCAGCGTCTGTGTTTACTTGTCTTAATTGAGTTCTTTCGGGTTTTGGTGGAGATATTGTTGTACAACCTAAAAAGCTGAAAAGATATATATTAAGAGGAAGGAAATTATATGTATTCAGGGTCGATCAGGTTCTGTAAAATACTTAGAAAGTGAATACCGTATGTCTGCAAGGGGTATTAAGCAATTAACTACATGTTTATCGTCAAATAATCAAATTGGATTAAGATGACTGCTCTAGGCCAGGACTGTTCCTGCACCGATGAGTAGTGATCGGAAAATAATAAGTAATTCTATACAACTCAGAAAATTATGTTCTTGGATGGGTTAGAAAATAGACAGTTCAGGCTATATGAGATAAAAATTTCAAAGAATAACACGTGCTGGGCAGTCGGTGGCAGTTGATGGAAGTTGACTGACACGCACTGGTCGGATTACTATATGTTATATTAAAACCCTAATTCGGGATACTACTATATAATATTAGTATATACATGGTGTCAATGACTTAAGTTTATAACGTAAGACCTTTAGGGCAGTGGGTACAGTAATAGTACGAGTAGGGAGTTAAGGTTTCTGTCCGGAATTAATTGTTCCCAGTGTCCAATTTCTTGAATGGCTTATTGTCTAAGAGTTCTATTCTACAAATTCAACACCTTGTACATCATGATTGAACCGATTCTGATCATGAGGACCTCGTATTGTGTTTCATGGGAATTGTTATATCTAGGGCTAAGTACGATGATGTGATTCAGTGTTCCGTTTATTGATGTGTCATAATTAGAGTCATCCGATATTGATCATTCTAAAAGTTTTGAGTACTCCGATGTGAGTCCATTCTAATGACCTTGACAAAGTTATTGCCTTACTCCTCTGAGAGTCTATTTCTTGATGATTATGGTCTGGTCTCTGTTTGAGAGAATCCTTGTTAATTCGAGACAAATTCAGTTCTATGTAAACTGGTTCTCCACTAAGAGTTGATGAATGCTCTTAGATTGGAATCATAGTATGTTCACAAGCCATTGCTAGATCCTTTGTGATCTCAGATTATATATGAACCTCTGTAGTTCAGCCGATGATGGCAACGCGTGCACTTTAGACTGTATGATATTATAGAAGGTCTGCAGTCTCAGTCCATTGTGCCCGTAAGTACCGATGGGGCCAGCATCCCTAGACGCATAGCCGGGTTCCTCTGTTGAACCTCTAGGATGATCTAGTATTGATGTCCATGGGGGAAGTGGACTGAACAAAGAGCAGAAATTGTTATCTCCGACACTCTGTATGTTTGGAGTCAGTATTTATTATTTTCCTCCCGACGCTTTGTACGTCTGGGATCTGACTTAATGTTATTTATTCTTGACCGTTGATGGTCCTTGATGATGATTATTGTCCAGGTAAGTGAACTCTGTATTTGCTCAACCTGATCTTATTAAATGTGTCTTTATACCATGTTGTCAGCATTCCTATTGTTATTATTCTGTTGTGGGTTTTTCTTGGCTCCTACTGGGTATTTCTTTCGAAATACTCATGCATCTCTCGATACAAGAATCAAAGTGGAAAAGAACTAACGAGGTTCGTGCGATGGAGCTAGATGGTGGAAAATTGATAGAAGTGGATCTATTTCTTGTTTTTAAATTTTCTTGTTCGTGGAGAACTGATCAGCCTGTGTGCTGAATTTAAATTTTATGTCTGATGAATTGTGAAAATTGAATTATTGTGATAACGTAGTTTTATTATTTAAGTTTTTTGTGAAACGAATATTGGTTAAGCATTCTGGAATGGGAACGTGGTGTGATCGAGTATTCGGTCGCGTCCCGGGTTTCAGCCTCATGATCTTAATTGAGTTGGTGCTTCCACGCTGTATTCGAGGTTACAAAATTCGGGGCGTGACACTAAAAGTCCCTTTTACGTGGTTATTACTTTTATTGCGACGGACAAATTCCGTCACTAAATCTCGCAATAATACCCGCGCAGGTATTGCTCAGAGGCGACGGATAACAGTGATCAGGCGACGGATAACAGTGATCCGTCGTTAATTAGATATAGCAACGGAATTTAAACTGTTGCAAATTCTTTTTTGCTGCGGTAGATTTTCCGTCGAAAAAGAATCTTTAGTGACGGATAAATTCCGTTGAAAATATGTTTTTTCGACGTATATTGCCGTAGCAAAAGGGAATTTTTCTGACGGAATGATATATAGCGATTGTTTATATCCGTCGGTATAAATGTTAGTGACGGTCTCAAACTTCGTTAGTACCTATTGCGACGGTTTTAGCTCATTTGTGATAGATTTTATCTGTTGGTACAGACTTCGAAAAAATTAAAAAATAAACAGCAGCTTTATGCTGTCGTGCTCAATATGGATGACAAACATAATTCATAAATGGACAAGATATTCACATATATTATTCATATAATTAGTACTACATTGTATACATAAACAATATATATACAATTGGCTCCAACAGGTTGGAGCCTTTTCTCCCCCAGTAATCTTAGGTGCAATAAACGCAGACACCTGAAATTATTGAACTAAGTTAAAAGTCTATATGTTGTTGAAGGATAATGAAACTACTAGTGGCCAAGAATCAAGAATGCATATACAACCCAATAATAAATGATTGTCAATAACAGACAAGGACAGATGATTACACCAACGAAATTCTGTTTACACATTAAATAATTGGCCCCATAGATATTTATCCTAAATGTTATAGATCAAGTTGCTACAATTGCTATGCATCAGAGATGAATATGACTACAGCTTCAACTACAATGAAGCAAAATGACCAATATTTTTCCAGTACTAAAATTTGATAAGATCCAGTCTTCTTCATTTAACAAAAGCTGCAAGGGCATCTTCTATTCTAGTACACCCTAAAGCTTCAATTTCTTCTCTTATGTTGGTTTACCACCCTAAAGTATCAATTTACTAATCCCAAATTTTGTTCTATGAGTACTTGAAACCAAAAGCAGAAAAAAGTTCTCACATCGGCTCTTCCCCCGAATTTCCACTCTACGAATTCTAACTTTATATTTAATCATTGAAACCAAAAGCAGAGTTTTACTATTTGAAGCACATTGTAATTGGAAGAAATTTGCCAAACATAGATAACAAATATTGGACATCGCATCCTTTTATATATTTCCACATGAATTCGAAACAAAACAAAATTTATCACTACATATCCACAAAAAGCTATTTCTTGCCCAAAAATAAAAAACTGGAGAAAAAGAAATCAGAAATTAAAGACCTTGTGAATGACACCAGATGCAATGGCAGGAGCAGCTAACCCTCCTCCACATTCCCATGAAATTGAAAGGTAACCTCGGTCATGACAACTTCGACATATCAAACTCGACAACTTCGACACTCTTCGATGCAAGTAACTTTTGAAAACTTTTTCTTGCACCTCATTGTGTTGCAACAATCGTTCGTGTTTCAGAGTTATCCCACAGGTTTGCAACTTCAGGGAGATTAAGCGATTGTGACATTACAATGCGGACAGGTAAATGCCCACCTCCATGTCTAGCTGTCAGCCATGGATCTGAAAATAAGAATATAATTTCTGAAGTTTAATTCCTGATGCATAATCATTCAGCTTTCGAGAAGGAAAGAGAATCTAAACATATACCATCCTAGCGTACAGTATTTCCTCCAACAACAATGGCATCACTTCTTCCATGCAGTTCAAAGATTCGTTGCCTGGTAAACTTACTGCTTATCCATGATGCATGTCCACTACTAGCTGCTATTTTTCCTATAAGAAGGCAAGCAGAATAAAGCAAATTTTGCATTTAACTTAATAGATCTTGCAGGTTTAGGTAGCTGGTACATATTATAGTAAACACAAACTCTACACGCAAGCAACCATCAAATGCAGATTCCAACTTAGCATCAATAAAACAAGATAAAGAAGACTTACCATCAAGAGTCATAGCATACTTAAGAACAGAGAAGGGAACTCGAGAAGCAGCTCTATACAGTAATGGAGCATTAACTAAAAGGCAGGACTTCCTAGCATCCTAAAAATTGTGATTGTAATCGTTAGAAACTACTAAATAATAGCAGAGAGTGGAGACACTCCCTAAAAGAGCTAACACATAAGCTACAGATGACATCAGAAATCCTTAAATAAGTGAAAACTACCTCTGTTAGTTTACTTTATAGTTCTTCTCCAAGGACGTCAACTCGGAGACCTTCACTTCTTACCGAGCGGATAGCATTTCCATGAAGATGTTGCAATGGATGTCTAACGCCCACAACAACTCTCGAAATTCCTGCCTAATCAACATTAGCTAAGGGACACCGCCACCTCAAGCAATATGTATGGGCACAACCATCACAAAACAATAGCTCATCATTCTACAAAACACAATTGCATATGAGAAAATGCAAGTCAAAACCAGAGAAGCTCACAGATAGTTGAACAATTCATGATCTTACTGAGCAGAAAAAAAAAACTTGAGTGCATTGTAGATAAATGAGAAAATTCTAATGTTGCATTTTCTTATTAGCTTAAAAGAAAAGGGAGACTTGGCAGAGAAGTCCAATGGTGACAACAACCTTTATAGTTATATGGCTCTACTTTCATAAACACAAGCTCAACTGTTAAGAGATTGATTGGTATAAGAAAGAAGTCTAACCACTGGATCAGGAGCATCATCCTGCTTCCATGTTTTGCAAATACGTTCATCATAACTAGCAGCTGATTTGAACTTATATTTCCAAGAGAAAGAGCAAGTTGATAACAAAATAAGTATGCACATAAACCAAAGATATCATTTTTATCAGATAGACAACTGCCATTGGATGCATTACACTCTTTAACAGTCTTGAAGCTTGAAACTAGGGACACAGTTGCAAGGTCGGACCAAAAATTCCTCTTTTGTGAATAAAGATGGAGAAAGGAGGTACCTTTGCAGAGAGAAGATTGGGGACGGCATTGTGGGTGTGCTGTTGAACGAAGAAGAGGCTGAGGGAGAGCTCGTTGGCTAAGTAGTTGATCATTTCGGCAAGGCAACTTTCATCTCCATGAAGCCATCGGCCGTGGAGATCTCTTGCATCTTCCCGGCGGTGGCTAATCGCTCATCACGCTCGCCTGGATGGTCTTCGATAAAGCTCAGACAGTCAAACGTGTATCGGCGTTTCCTAGTAAAGGTGTTGGCGGAGGAGGAGCACGTGAAGATCGACGGTGGATGACGGTGTTTTGCACTATCGTCTCGGCCGTAGATGGGCTCCTCCATCTCGACCTCGAACTCGACATCCGCTCACCGGCCCTGCTATGGCCTTGAGCGGCGATGGTGTCGACAGACAGTAGGTAGGTAAGATGGGCGGCTGGGGGGAAATGGAGGAGCAGGGAGGGAGAGGAAGATAGAGAATTTAGGGTTTTTAATCTTAGCCCTTCAAATCAATGGTCCAGATCTTTTTTTTTGTCAAAATTAACTTTTCAAATGAGAAGTCTTCTTCCACGGAACTTTATCCGTCTTGATAAATCTGTCGAAAATTATTTTCTTTTACCGACGGATTTTTTAACCACGGCAAATAAACCGTGGAGAATATTAACATTATCGACAGTTTTTTTTTTTGTAAAAATTTCTCGTAAATGCTGTACCTTTCTCCACAGATTATTTTCTGTCGTAAAATTATATCTTTATCCACGGTTCTTTTAGCGACAGAAATAAAACCGTGGTTAATGCCCGATTTTGTTGTAGTGAGTGTATTTATAATGTATATAATGAATGAAGGACTAATGAATTCGTTAGATGAGTAAAGGCATTAAAAGTGACTGAGAATACTATTGTCGGGTAACCATCAATCACCAGATGTGTAGCCGACAAGTGCACAGACAATGTAATATCATAAGTGATAATGGAATCAAATCATAATGTGTAGGAATTCATTCAAATTGGGTATGGGAATTGTGTTAATATAATAAGACTTGAATTGTGAGAAAGGGACAAGGTTGGAAGAGATGAGTTTGGTCAAGGGCAAGTCATAGTATGGGAGATGCTTGTCTGAGTTTATAAAGTTGTATGTAAGGTGTCTAGAGTTTGGCTTGGATCAAGTTATGTTGAAGGATTTTAGAATTGGAAGGTCTGACTCGATATCTAGCTTCTAAGTTAGTGTCCAGTAGGTTAAATGTTTAAGGGTTTATTTGTAGGTGACTGTTGGCTAGCTGATAGCGCAATCGATCGTGATCGATTGGTTCTACTGAAAAATGCGATTTCGGTGTGTGCCGATCGATCGCCAGGGCTTGCGATCGATCACTACAGTTTGAGCAGTTTCTGAATTGTGGTTTTTGTGATCTTTTTAGATGAGGAATCCTACCAAAACTAGGAGAGCTATTGCGGGAGCGTCCTAGATGACTAGAAGAAGGTTTTAAACCAATGGTGGAGATTATTTTGAGAAGATTTTGAGTGGGGAAAGGGATTTCCTAGTAGAATTAGGGTTTCTCTATAAAAACCACTTAAAGGGGGCTGTTCTTAGTGCTTGAACGTCCAAACCATTGGATTTTTGCTAAGTTTAACTTCTTTGGTATTCGATGTGCTATCGCCTAGATGGTTCCCATATTGTAAATAATCTTCTTCGATGTTCCAGTATGGTGCTTGGGTGAGTATGCAACGTGTTGTCCCAGATTTGTAGTCTCTTTGTTGTGTTGTTCCATGAGATCTAAAACGGGTATCCTCTATTAATGGTAAGTATGTACAATCTAGTTGTGCGTCATGATCGATATTCACGTTCAATGATCTATCTTGTGTCAAGATTCTTGATTCACAAGAAAATTGATTCCTTTAGGATTTTATCAGTTAATTAGCCTTCAGTTTGTGTACGGGATTGGTTGTCCTGATTGGGGTGAAAAGTGATACTAATGTGATGCTAATAAACATAAACAGTTTGTTGTAAGTTAAAAGCATCATAATATGAGAAATACTACCCATTACTAAAGCCTTAAGGGTCTGTAACACATTTTGGGGAATGGGTAATAATGATTAATATCATTAATTAGATGTCATATAATGTATTTAATATGATTAGAACACATTAGAGTAAGATATTGTCTCTCGTCCAGAACTAATCCTACGCCGACAAGTTGTAATGAAAATATTGTAACTAATTATAAAAAATTCGAAAAAATATGCTGTTTGTAGGGTTAGAAAATAGATTCTTTGAGAAATCTACTGTAAAAATCTTAGACTCTAAATCGAACTGTAAAAATCGTAGCAAGCGTCAGAAGTGGGCTATTGTGTAAATAACAGTACACAAAAATAAGAGTATTCACACTATTACTTATTACAACATGATTATATGAGTGTAATGGTTAAAATTCACTAAAAAGATGGAAAGACTGAGGTAATGGTTATTGCAGTAAGAACAATTCACTAAAAAGATGGCCGTGGTTGAGTCATTCTGAACTAAGTAAGTGTCCTGCGCGCTGCAGTTTTGTTTACGGATTTAGTTGAAGGGTTCCAATTAGGGTTTGTACTCTCGGATCCCATTTCTTCGGTTGCTTGATAACCAATGAAGTCTATAGTCAGTGTTTGGGAATTCTATCTAAGGCTATGTGATTGTTTAAATATAAACCCTTGTAAGTGCACAAGGCAATTGTACTACGGTGAGTATTAAAGGGTTGTCGAACCTCAGGGACGGATTAATCTTTTACCAAATTTAAGAGAAGAAAAAGATGTAGTTTAATTAATTCTAAAGAAAGCAATGGACTTTATCTAATCTAACTGAGATTTAATCAATATGGAGAAATATCAAGGCAAAGAATCCACCACTAGACATGCAATTACTACTCTCAATTATTATTACGCTCAAATTGACATGATATGGTAATTCATGTTCATGGTCAGACACACAAATCACAATGAATTCACTCACGTTCTTGGTCGGACACGAGAGTTCATCCACTAAAAATTAATGTAGATAATTCTATCCTTGGTCGGGCATAGAATTATCATTTGGGCTAATGATCCTATCCTTGGTCGGGCATAGAATTAACACCAGCCTACTTTTAGCTAAGCGCAGGAATTAAAAAGATCTAATTTCATGCAAATCAATCAAGTCTATGGTCAAGCACTCAAAAGAACTCATGAAATCGTATTAAGCATGAATCATAATCAACTTTATAGAATTAAACTATCAAGAGTAGCAATACACATCTAGGGCTTCATCAAGCCTTGAATAAAAGTTTAGTTACACATAGAAAGGTAGAAAAGAAAAGCCTATTTAAGTAGATCCATCGTCATGAATCCTTCTTCTTCTTCTTTGCTCAAGACTCCTTCTCTTGCTCCTCTCTAGCCTCCAATAAAGCTCTGGTTCTCCAAGGTTGAGTGCCCAATACGTTCTCCCTTAAGGCATATATATAGGGATGAAGGAAAGCCCTCAAATCCCCTTCCAAATCCGAGTCAAAATAGGGTTAAATTGCGTTTTCCGTATGCACCGATCGATCGCCCGTATAGCACGCTCGATCGCCTTGCGAACGCAGCCGAACGAAGCCGTTTTCCTTTGTTAATTGCTTCCGATCGATCGTATGGCGAACGACGCCGGACGAAGCCGATCGATCGTTTTTACTGTCTTCAAAACTTCGCGCTAGGCCAAAAAATCCAGTAGATACGATCGATCGTTTTGGTGTCCGATCGATCGTTTTCTCCAATGTAGTGTTTTTTTTAGTGGAAGACGCGATCGATCGCGTAAGGATGCGATCGATCGTTTTTACTGTCCAGAATCTTCAAATGGCTATAACTTTTTTCTCCGAACTCCGAATTGTGCGTGGTTGGTGGCGTTGGAAAGCTGACATCTTGAACTTTAAAATGAGACTTGAATCAGTCCAATCCGATATTTGTACACGGAGTTATGATAATTTGACCATTGAAGTCCGTTTTCACCTCATTTTTGTATATTACTCTTGTTTTCTACAAAAATCAAAAACTATATTAAAGTAGTAGTAATTCTAATCAAACACTAGCATAAATATAAGTTTAGGAGATAATAAAATGCATGTTTCATGTATAGATCACACCCCCAAACCTAGATTTTGCTAGTCCCTAGCAAAACAAAACAAAACAAAATCAAACAAACTAAGGAACTAATGCATAAAAGTAAACACCACTTTCGTAGGGAACACGATTGCATTGAGCGTATGCAACAAGCCGTTAAACCTCTAGGTGGCCCTAGTAGGACGAGTGTTGTCTCGTGAGGGTTTGCAGCCATGCTACCCACAAACATGTATTTATTAAACTAATTATCCTAAGTGCAAAAAACAAAAATAGAACAAAAACATTGCAAAACAAGCAAACCTATTGTCCCGACAAATACACACTACAATGCTTAAGAAAATCAACCACATGTACTTGGTTCATAATCAACAGGAATATAGAAGCCCTCAAGTAAGTGGTTTTATTCCACACTTTCATCTTGGAAATTTCTGCTCAAATATTATATAGTATGATAACATAAATAGTAGAAAGTGTAGAACATTGTAGCAATACATTCTAAATTTCTGTTTATACAGATCCAGTGTTACCCATTAACCAAAGAACATCAGAATCTACATAGTCATCGTCATCTTTAGGTTCATGATAGCACAGATCTGCGCGCCTCCTTCGGGTCCAACATTCTAGATTTGAGAGGATAATACACCACAGACTTTTTTTTTTCCTTTTTTTTTTTCGCTAGGACTGTGTAAGGCCTGACTTCAAGATGCTTGGGTTTAGCAATGACTCAGGCCAATGACTCCCAGCCAAATTAGCTTAGGGCATTAGGTTTTAAGAGACCGCTTCGGGCCCGAGCATCAGCCTAAGTTAATCCTATAAAGTCAAGCAGTCCCTTTCTTTCATTTTGTTTTCATTTTTTCGCATTTTCATTTTCAGCATATATATTTTCAAGCACATCTTTATTTTGTCCAGGCTGTATTATACTCTCAACCTATTTCCGGTTCCAATCCCTTGCCATAGCCAAGTAAATGGTCTATCATGATCTTTTAAGCTCAACAGACAACTACACATCATCCAATGACTATGACTAAAGACATCCCACTGTAAATTAGCATTCAACAAATCTCTAGATGGTATTACTTTATGTACTAGTGTGTGTAAGTGAATTTTCTTAGTTCAAGCACCTGTTCCAAGAGGACTGTAACAGAAAGGTATGCTCAGTTAAGTGTATCTATCCTCCAGTATACTTACTCACACTTCCAATGCAAATTAATCTCCTAAGAATTGTAATATGCATCATTACGGGATAAGCTATCAAAACCTATGAAAAACTACTAACAAGCAACTTTAAAAACTACTCAATTTTATTTTTAATTTCCTTTTCTGATTTTACAATGAAGCACATCCTCTCCCCCAAACCTAATACAAGCATTGTCCTCAATGCACAGCAAAAGTTAAAAATGCAATGATCTGATATAAGTAAAGGAGAAAAGAGGAAGGAAAATCACCAGAAAAGAAAGGACTAAGAGTCCTGGTCGTCGCCATCGCCATCGTCCGTAGGAGGGAAACGCCAATCATGGAGAAAGTCAACAATAGAGTCAAGGCGTAACGTGATAGCATTTTGGGACTCTTGATATGCCTGCTGGGTTGCAAGAATCTGTTGCTGTGTAGCCCGAATCTCCTGCACATGGCTGGTGAGATCAGTGATCTGCTGCTGAATAGATTCCCAAGGAGGCTGCTGAGTAGGCTGACTCGTAGGTGGCACGACCTGCTCCTCAGCACGGCGAGCCTGTGGCCAAGTATGTATACGTGTGTGGGCGATCATACGGTTAAAGGCGTCAACTCCAATCGGACCGAGTCCACGAGATAAACGTGCATGCTCTGGAAAACGGACCCCGCTGGTCTGAAATATGCGCTCAAGAATGAAAGGATAAGGTAACCGTTCATCCTTTCTCCCCACCATCATCTGCTTCATCCGCCCAAAGACGAATGAAGGTAAATCAAAGTCGCCCCGCCTAGTCTCGTCGCCGAATACATAAAGTAGCTCAGTCATCGTGCGGTCAACTTTCTCCTTCCTGGCGGACCATACATCATGCTGGAAAATGAGAAAGGCAAATCGGAACTCCGGTAGCATGCTAATGGCCTGGAGATATGTGGTCAGGCAAGGTCCTATGGGCGACCCTGTCAAGCGACCTGTAACAATGCGATGCATGGGAAGTGTATAACCACTGAAGTCTGGATGCCGAATAGTACCTCGCTCGCAGCCCATAGCTCGAGCTATGTCAGCAGCCCGGATGCGTAAAGGAGTGCCACACACCAAACTGCGAATGGCAACTTGTTCCTGATCCTCGTGGTCTTCTATAGTGCCATTCAAATAGAACTCTCGGACGGCATCCTCGTGCACCAAGTGATGCACATTCCTCGTCATAGAAGCAATATGGGTGAAGTAATTCACCCAATCCGGCCGAGCCTTTATCCAGCCTTGGGTTGGTAGATCAGGAATATATGGATTTAAGAGAACCTGGCGCTCATATTGAATTGGCCGTGGTGGTGGAGTAGCCGTAGGTGGAGATGCAGGGGTGGAAGCAACATGTCGTGAAGTGGAAGCTTCACTCCTTGGGCGTTTGTGAGCAGAGGATTTCTAAGGCATCGTTCCTGAAAACCAAAGGTCATAATCAAAACCACTACAAAGATAACTAATGCACAAATAAGTATAGATCATCAGCACAGCAGGTATATCACAAATAATGACATAAGACAGCTCGTTAGCGTTTTTTTTTTTCCGAAAAACAGAACTGTTCACGCACAAAAATCATAAGATTTGGCGAAAATGCTGGGAATCAAAGGCTGAACTCATACATAAGTATCACAATAATCAATTTAAGAGCAAGTATGAGACAGATTTCAAAAGTACCTAACAGAAACTAAGAAAAATCAAAATTTTTTTTTTTCGTTTCGGCTTACCAGAATAAAAGCTCGGGATTGCGATGAAAAGAGACGGAAATCTCTAAAACGGACACCGGGAATGGATTCTCCGTGCAAAATTTTGTTGGGGGCCGGAGTCTCAGCTCAAACTGGGGTCGGAGGCGGCGGTGGCGAACGAAAATAGGGTTCGTTCGCCGCGGCCGCGCAGATTTTAAAGACGAAGAAGACACCCGCGATCGATCGCACCACAGCCGATTGATCGTGTTTACTGTTTTTCACTTCTTCTTTTTTTTTTAAATAAAAAAAAATAAAAAAAAATAAAAATCAAGCAATAAAACCTCCCCCAAACGTATTATGAACATTGTCCTCAATGTGAACAAAATATAGCATGACAATGAGTATATAGCAAAGAAAATCAAAATAAAGGAGAGAATACACCTGAATACGTGGGTTGCCTCCCACCAAGCGCTAAGTTTAACGTCTTCAGCCAGACGGAGCCATGATCACTCTGTAATCGTCGGATCATCCAAGTAAACAAGCATCACATCAATATCTGTCACAGCTTCGAGATATGGTTTCAATCGGTGACCATTGACTTTGAATGTAGTCTCATCCTTTGGATTATAAATCTCAACCGCTCCATGAGAGTAGACTTGTTTCACAATGTAAGGGCCATACCACCGAGAACGAAGTTTCCCAGAAAATATGTGCAGCCTAGAGTTGTAAAGTAGTACCTTCTGCTCAGGCTGAAAGGACTTTCTGGATATCATCTTGTCATGTATGGCTTTGGTTCTCATCTTGTAGAGTTTGGCATTCTCATATGCATCAAAACGCATCTCCTCTAATTCACTCAGTTGGAGTTTTCGCTGCTCACCGGCTTTATCCATATCGAGGTTGTACGCCTTAATAGCCCAATAAGCCTGGTGTTCCAACTCAACAGGTAAATGGCAAGCTTTGCCATATACCAATCTATAAGGAGACATGCCAATAGGGGTCTTGAAAGCTGTCCGGTAGGCCCATAGTGCATCATTTAGTCTTAAGGACCAATCCTTCCTATCGGGGCGAACCGTTTTCTCCAGAATCTGCTTGATTTGGCGATTAGAGACTTCCACTTGGCCACTTGTCTGAGGATGATATGGTGTGGCAACCTTGTGGGTGACAGAATATTTCTTGAGAAGAGCTTCAAAAGACCTGTTACAAAAATGAGAACCTCCGTCACTAATGATAGCTCGAGGAGTTCCAAACCTGCTGAAAATGTTAGCTTTCAGAAATTCCAGCACAACTTTATGATCATTGGTCCTAGTGGCAACAGCTTCAATCCACTTAGACACATAATCAACAGCAACAAGAATAAATGTATGACCAAAAGATGGCAGAAAAGGTCCCATGAAATCGATACCCCATACATCAAATAAATCAACAATCAATATAGGTTGTAGAGGCATCATATTCCTTTTAGACAAGGCTCCCAATTTTTGACACCTATCGCAAGATTGACAATAAGCATGGGCGTCTTTAAATAGAGTTGGCCAATAAAAACCGCTTTGAAGTACTTTGGCCGCAGTTTTCTTACCACCGAAGTGTCCACCACAGGCCTGAGAGTGACAAAAAGATAAGATGCTATGAAACTCACTCTCGGGAACACATCGTCTTATGACTTGGTCAGCACATATCTTAAACAGGTCAGGGTCATCCCAATAGTAATGTTTGACGCGAGAGAAAAATACATCTTTATCATGTTTAGACCAAAAGGTTGGGATTTGGCCCACAGCAAGATAATTCACAATATGTGCAAACCAAGGTGGAGATGTAGTAGAGACAGCAAAGAGCTGCTCATCAGGGAATGCATCTCTTAGGGGGTCATGGCTATGCAGATCAGGAATAGGAATTCTGGATAGATGATCAGCCACGACATTCTCAGAACCCTTTTTATCTTTAATTTCAAAGTCAAATTCCTGGAGGAGTAAAATCCAACGGATCAGCCTTGGCTTGGCATCCTTCTTGGAAAGAAGATACCTCAAGGCTGCATGATCAGAGAAGATGATGATCTTACTACCTAGGAGATAGGACCTGAACTTATCTAATGCAAACACAACAGCAAGCAATTCTTTTTCAGTGGTGGTATAATTCAATTGAGCATCAGTGAGTGTCTTGCTAGCATAGTATATAACATGAGGAATTTTGTTGATGCGTTGGCCTAACACTGCCCCTACAGCAAAATTTGATGCATCACACATGATCTCGAAGGGCAGTGTATAGTCAGGGGGCTTAATGATAGGGGAGCTAGAGAGGAGGGTTTTGAGCTTTGTAAAAGCATCCTTGCATGAATCATCAAAGTCAAATGGCACGTCTTGACCTAGAAGATGACATAATGGACGTGATATCTTGCTAAAATCTTTGATGAATCGACGATAAAACCCTGCATGGCCAAGGAAAGACCGTATTTGCTTAACTGATGTAGGCGGTGGTAAATTAGCAATCAGGTCAACCTTGGCCTTGTCAACCTCGATACCCCTTTTTGATATAACATGTCCAAGCACAATCCCCTGTTGAACCATGAAATGGCTCTTTTCCCAACTTAACACTAAATTTGTTTCCTCACAGCGTTTTAAAACCAAAGTAAGGTTATGCAAGCATTCATCAAAACAAGTGCCAAATACCGAAAAATCGTCCATGAAAACTTCCAAAAATTTATCAATCATGTCGGAAAAGATGGACATCATGCATCGCTGAAATGTAGCAGGGGCATTACAGAGACCAAAAGGCATTCTTCGATACGCAAATGTACCGAAGGGGCATGTAAAAGTCGTCTTTTCCTGATCCCCTAGAAAAACTGGCACTTGATTATATCCTGAGTACCCATCTAAAAAGCAATAAAACTCTTGGCCCGCTAGTTTCTCTAGGATTTGGTCAATGAATGGGAGAGGGAAATGATCCTTACGGGTATTGGAGTTCAGTTTCCTATAATCAATGCATACCCGCCAGCCCGTGGTTTCTCTAATTGGCACAAGTTCACCCTCTGAGTTTGGTTTCACCGTGATGCCTGATTTCTTAGGAACGACCTGGATGGGGCTCACCCACTCACTGTCAGAGATAGGGTATATAATTCCAGCATCTAACAATTTCACTACCTCTTTCATCACCACTTCTCTCATGTGTGGGTTCAACCGTCGCTGCCCCTCCCTAGAAGGTTTAGCCTGGTCCTCCAGGTTTATGCGATGCATGCACACAGAGGGGTCTATACCCCGGAGGTCGGCTACTGTCCATCCTATAGCTCGCCGGTGTGTGGTAAGGATCTCCAACAACTGGGCCTCCTGATCGATGGATAGGCTAGATGAGATAATTACAGGAAGGGTGTTGTTGGGTCCTAAGAAGACGTACTTGAGGGAGCTAGGAAGGGTTTTGAGTTCAAGTGGGGGTGGGGATTCTATGGAAGGTTTAAGTGGTGGGGCGGTAGACACAGGGCGAGGGTCATGATGGGGTCGCCATGGGATATATCCAGGGTATGTTGCAGCTACTAAATGGTGATGGACCTCCTCAAGGTCAGGTATGCCCTCATATTGATCGATCCAGTCATAGAAAAGGGTGTGCTCGAGGGCATCCTTAAGCACAGCAAAGGGAAGGTATTCCTGGACGAGGTCATCTAAGTCATCAACCACAAGGCACTCAGCTTCACTCGAGGGTTGTTGGGAAGCACTAAAGATGTTTAATTTAACTTTCATGTTCCCAAAGGAGACGTTCATAAGCCCTGACCTACAGTTAATGGTGGCATCGGCTGTGGCTAGGAAAGGGCGGCCAAGGATAACAGGAATTTGGGATTTGGAGTTGGCAACTGGTTCCATGTCTAAGACAACAAAATCAACAGGAAAGTAGAACCGGTCAACTCCAACAAGAACGTCTTCTATAACACCTCTAGGTCTGCGAATGGATCGGTCTGCTAACTGAAGGGTGACTGAGGTGGGATGTAACTGTCCTAAGCCAAGTTGTTCATACACTGAGTAAGGGAGGAGGTTGACACTATCCCCTAAGTCCAAGAGAGCTCGACTAATGGTATGGTCACCTATGACAATGGATATAACAGGGACACCTGGGTCCTTAAATTTAGGTGGCATATCACTGGTTAGTAAAGAGCTTACTTGGTTGGTCAAAAAGACCTTTTGGGTGACATGGGATTTGGTTTTCCTCTTTTGGGTACACAGGTCTTTCAGGAATTTGGCATAGGCAGGTACTTGTTTGATGGCCTCTAAGAGGGGAAGATTGATCTTAACCTGCTTGAACACCTCTAACATTTCCTCCATTCGTTGGTGGGACTTACTAAACGGGGAGGGTTGGTTGAGGCATTGAGGAAAAGGAGCCCTAGGGATATAGGATTTTTCATTGGTGGGCTCAGCTGGGACATCCTTCTGTGGTGGAAGACTAACAGGATCAGGCATAGTAGGAGTGGGTTGGTTCTGTTTCTCAAGGGGAGTGTCCTCACTCGCAATGGTTGGGTCCCTAACCTGATTGTCAACTTGTTTTCCATTTCTTAGGGTAGTAACGGCTTGCACCTGCTCATTTGGATAATGGGAACCTTCAACGGCGAACTGGCCTCTAGGGTTCTGCTGTGGTTGGCTGGGCAAGGTTCCTACTTCCCTACGGTTCATAGATTGGGCCAACTGTCCTAATTGGGTTTCTATTTTGGCAGTGGATTGTGTATGGGAATGGACAAGCTGGGCCTGGGTTCTTAGCTCACTTGTCAGCTCTCTGTGTTTAGTTTCTATCTTGGCGTCCACCTTGGCTTCCATCGCATTAAAAGCTGAGAGGAGGGTAGATTGAGTGGCTAGCAATTGGCTCATCTGATCTTCAAAGGATGGCTTCTTATTGGTTTGGCCAAAGGGAGGATTAGTGGCTGGTTGGTAAGACTGAGTTGGGTTTGAGAATTTTGGTCTTGGGGCCTGAGTGAAAGTGGGCCCCTGGTTGGATTGTTTCCAGGCGAAATTGGGATGATTTCGCCACCCCGGGTTGTAGGTATTTGAATAGGGGTTATTAGCTCTAGGGTATCCTTGTGCAAAGTTGGCTTGCTCCTGTACAAGATCAGGATACTGGGAAGCTGAAGGGCAGTCAACTACAGTGTACATGGGGCTGGCACAGATGGCACATGCATCGTGAGAGGTAGGGGTCTGAGATGGGAGCTGTCAGAAAAACTGGTCAAATCTCTCGGTCAGGGATGCCACTTGGTGTTCTAGACTGTTGGTGGGCTTAACATCATACATGCCTCCCCTTGAGGCACTCCTGCCAGGCATATGGCCTTCAGATCTATAGAGGGTGGCACTGTGTAGGGAGTTTTCACTCAGGTCCTCTAATAGATCCCAAGCATCATCAGGGGTTTTTTTCATGAATGTGCCTCCACAGGAGGCATCAATCAGGGTCTTGTGCTGATCGCACACACCCTCATGAAATCGCTGCACTAGCTGCCACTTGGGCACATCATGGTGGGGACAGGATCAGAGGAGGGATTTCATTCTTTCCCAACTTTCATGGAATTGCTCATTTGGTTGCTGGGTAAAAGTAATGATTTCGTTGCGGATCTTATTAGTCCGCCCCACAGGAAAATACTTCTTTAGGAATTCAGCTTATAATTCTTCCCAAGTGGAAATAGAGTTGTGTGCAAGGGAGTATAGCCATTCCTTGGCCCTGTCTTTTAAAGTGAATGGGAAAGTCTAAGGCGCACCTGGTCATCCGATAATGTGAGTTTGAATGTGGTGTTAACCTCCAAGAAATTTTGGAGATGCTTATAAGGATTCTCATTAAGTTGGCCGTGATAAGTGGGCAGCATTTGGATGATGTTTGGCTTGATTTCAAAATTGGCCACGGTAGCAGGTAGTAGGATACAGGAAGGGGAGGTGTAGGCTGTTGGACGGTAGTAATCTTGCAGGGTTCGGGCATGGGGGATTAATGGATTCTGGTTTAGACCAGTACCATCCCCGAGGTTCATGTTGTTCGCCATATGTTGGATTTCAGGAATTGATTGTCTAGGAGTTCTCAAAATTCTGTAGAGTCGCTCAGGATCAGGGTCAAAGGCTAAGTCGGGGTTCAGGGAACGACGACCATGCATGCACAAATAAAATCAAACAAAACCTGTGCAGTCCTAATAGCGACAACTAGCAAACATCATCCCTAGATAGCGACAACTAGCAACCTAATAGCGACACCTAGCACGTCATGCAATCCCACAAAGAAAAGGAAAACACCAAGCACCCAAATTTATTCTAAAAGAGTGTTAAGAGAGTACAAACAGTGGGAAGGGATGGCCCTTCCAACGATGACGAAAATCAGCGTCCTCTCTTAATCCTGCAAAAAGAAGAAGAAAGCAATTAAGCTACTAAATAGAAGTCTAAAGGAAACTAAACTACTCTAACACTAACTATGCTAAGAATTTAGTAAACTATTGTGCCGTCCCCGGGCATAGAATTAACACCAGCCTACTTTTAGCTAAGCGCAGGAATTAAAAAGATCTAATTTCATGCAAATCAATCAAGTCTATGGTGAAGCACTCAAAAGAACTCATGAAATTGCATTAAGCATGAATCATAATCAACTTTATAGAATTAAACTATCAAGAGTAGCAATACACATCTAGGGCTTCATCAAGCCTTGAATAAAAGTTTAGTTACACATAGAAAGGGAGAAAAGAAAAGCCTGTTTAAGTAGATCCATCGTCATGAATCCTTCTTCTTCTTCTTTGCTCAAGACTCTTTCTCTTGCTCCTCTCTAGCCTCCAATAAAGCTCTGGTTCTCCAAGGTTGAGTGCCCAATACGTTCTCCCTTAAGGCATATATATAGGGATGAAGGAAAGCCCTCAAATCCCCTTCCAAATCTGAGTCAAAATAGGGTTAAATTGCATTTTCCGTATGCACCGATCGATCGCCCGTATAGCACGCTCGATCGCCTTGCGAACGCAGCCGAACGAAGCCGTTTTCCTTTGTTAATTGCTTCCGATCGATCGTATGGCGAACGACGCCGGACGAAGCCGATCGATCGTTTTTACTGTCTTCAAAACTTCATGCTAGGCCAAAAAATTCAGTAGATACGATCGATCGTTTTGGTGTCCGATCGATCGTTTTCTCCAATGTAGTGTTTTTTTTTTAGCGGAAGACGCGATCGATCGCGTAAGGATGCGATCGATCGTTTTTACTGTCCGGAATCTTCAAATGGCTATAACTTTTTGCTTCGAATTCCGAATTGCGCGTGGTTGGTGGCGTTGGAAAGCTGACATCTTGAACTTTAACATGAGACTTGAATTAGTCCAATAAGATTTTTGTACACGGAGTTATGATAATTTGATCATTGAAGTCCGTTTTCACCTCATTTTTGTATATTACTCTTGTTTTCTACAAAAATCAAAAACTATATTAAAGTAGTAGTAATTCTAATCAGTCATTAGCATAAATATAAGTTTAGGAGATAATAAAATGCATATTTCATGTATAGATCACTATGCCCAGAGAATATATATTGGATAAGTTAAATCTACTATTATATCTCATATGAGTTAATTGAAGTTCAAGAAGGAACTATCTTCATGATTACTCCGTTGGTGAGTCCACCCTTGATTGAGAAATTTTATTCATCATTCCTCTAATGAGTTTATTATTGATTGAGATATAAAAATTTCATTGGTGCTCCTGTGGGAGTCAATCCTTGAAAAGATGTGAATCTCGAGTGATTTTGGTACAACCTTTGTCGTTGTAAATTTAAATTAAGTTCTCTGAAAAACTGTTTCCTTCCACTAAGGGTTATGATGGAAAACTCTCCGAGGTGGAAATCATAGTATGCTCACGAGCCATAGCTAAATCCATAGTGATCTCCGATTTATTATGAACCTCTGTAGTTCAGCTGATGAAGGCAAACAAGTGCGTTATTAGACTGTATGATATTACAAAAGGTCTGCAGTCTCCGCCCATTGCGCCAGTAACACCGATGGGGCCAGCATCCCTAGACTCATTGCCGGGTTCCTCTAAAGAACCTAATCTACTGTGAAATGTATTATAACAATATCCGGGTTGAAATTTTTGCCAAAAAGGGAAGTGTATCATGTTTTTTTATTTTCGAGTGGTGATCAAGTTCATGTTTTAACATAATAAATCACATCTCCATCTTACTATGTTGCCAGAAGCATAGATAAAGAAATTTAATTTTAGGAAGGAAAAGGATTGTGCATTTGGACGGAGACGGTAGTCAAGTTAGGAGTTGCAATTTTAGTGAAAACCACAAATTAGGACATGTATAATATCAAATCTCCAATTATAATTATTGTTTGTTTGAATTTAAATTATAAAAAAACATATAAAGTTGTGATACAACGTGTAAATTATATAGATAAGTTATAGCAATTAGTTACTAATTATAAATAAGCATACGTAGAACTAGTACGTAATACATAAAAAGACTTTGGTGAATGTCACATATCACTATATAAATTTGACTCAAATTAAATACTGGTGAGATCTAAAATTACATTGCATTTAACAAAGTGAAATGTGAATGACTGCTCGCTCCTGGGAATTCGTGTTGAATCCATGCCACATCAAAGGTACAGAGCCGAACATTTGCACATGTTGTTGTTGTTTTTTATTTGAGTATGTGCACATGTTGTCTACGCACCATGGAGTGCAGGCGGAGAGAATCTTGGTGTGAGTGATTATGGCATGTCTCTTAACGCAGAGTACGTTCCAACAAATATATTATAAGCATTCAACTAACTATTTATGGGGATGGTTGATTGTGCGGTGTGTTCGGTTGTTAAGATCTCATATACTGTAAGCATATATCCTATTATGTGCATACCAATTGTTCTGATGATTTTATCCAAAATTCAATAGCTAAACCTTCTTAAGCGTAGATGGAAGGGGCCCAAAAACCAGACAGGCAAAATTTAGTGCTCAGTCATGTTGACCAAGCTCTTTAAGATACGGTAGTTCCAGTAACCATTGTCTCAACCCCTGTGGGAACTACATAAATTAACATCTCGGTGTCAATGGAACTTCTTTAGTTTTTCGGACTTTTTTTTCTTTTAGATTTAAGTCACCTGACTAGACAAATCTGATTGTATTAAATTTAGTTAGAACTACAACTGCTTATCCTAGTTTACTTGATATTGAGGAAATAATTTTTTTCTCAGCCATATAAAATGAAGAGTATACTATGCGTTAGCAGATTATAACAAATTTATTTTGTGTTTATTGGCCGTACCTGTCCCCTTACATATAAGGTTTTTCGAAGCTTGCATTTATCTCACAGGCTGATGCTATGGCCATTCACGACTCGGGGTTATGTTTGAATTTAACTTCATGCCCACAGAACTAATAATTTACCTCGACACGACCAATATTGATTGCGTATTTGTGCGTTGCTTTTCATAGATGATGACCAAGAAGTCCTGGTTAATACTTAACAGTTTGTTTCTTCTCTCTTATGCAGGGTTTCGCAGACATACCATCTCAAAAATGAAGACGACTTCCCACCATTAGGTTGAATGTCTTGCAGTCTTAGGTTAGAAGAGCTAGATATTGGAAAGAAACAAGGGTTTTAGAAAAAAGGAAAATGAGGTTTTAGAAACTGACTCTGGAAAGTTTTTGCTAGCATTGTTGAATTTTTTGCATGAGGCCTGTCCATCTTGTACAGGACATTACTTTGCACATTTTTCTTCTGCTTTTTCCCATATATATCTGACAGCGAGGAGAAAACATTCTGTTTTATTCTTTTTTTAGTACCCTTTGAAGAGGTGATAGAAACACAATATGGTTTTGATCTCAGGTATCATTTTAAAGTTTTTTGTAAATTGGTTGCTTCTCTACCAAACATACCCTCACAACCCAGGCTTTATTACATCTAATTTCCACACTGAAAGTAACAAGGGCATAATTGGTCAAGGGGTGGCAAAATACTTTTTGGAGGGTCATCTATGAAATACCTATTTTCCACTAACATATTAATTAATCTAATTGTAATTAATACTTAATCACAGTCTTAAATAAATTTAGAGAGTCATTAGAAATTCTGGTCAAAGAAGATACGGCTGGTGCTTTTTATAGTGGTTAGACTAAATTAGATATACGGACTTCACTCCTAATGGGAGAATTGTCTACTGCGAATGCCCCACAGTCTAAACACAAAGTGAGCACCTAGCCTGACTGGTGACTGACCAAATCTGACCAGCATAAGATGTCTATGCACTGTGTAATTAGCACATAGATCTGACCTAGTACATATATAGATATCTTCTCCTTTTATTACTTGTTTGAATTAGAAAAACGAAATGAAATCAATTTCTATCATTTTGGCTTTTTAATGCAGACTACTAATATGGGACAGAGGGAATGTACACTATGGTCACGAGATTAAAAAGCCATATTAGTAGCCCTTTTCAGCTTCAACACTTTTGCATGAACGAGGCTAGATGCTGGAAAGCTACCGAAGGAAGAGATACTCCGGAATCAACCATCCACTTCAGAGCTAGAGAGGAAAAGTTTCGAAGAGTCTATGTAAGTTGGATCCAGCAAGTGAATGTGGGCTGGATCCAGCAAGTTGCATGGCAAGAGACAAACCTTCCCATGTGAATGTAGGCTGGATCCAGGAAGTTGCATGGCAAGACCAAGGAATTCCATATCCGCGATATATCGATATGGGGCCCCACCGATAAAACGAGATGGGTAAATATTTCAGACCGACTGATATATCGCCATTTTAAAAAAAAAAAAAAAATTTAAAGTAAAAAATTTAATTTTTTTTTAAAAAATAACTTTCCCTACCGATATGCATATTTTAAAATATATGCTTTGTTTAAATTAGTATAACTTATTTTAGAAATTAGATTGTAAAAATATACGGTAAAAACTAGTTTTTAACCACCAATATTTTTTTTACAAATATCTCCGATATTTTGTCTCTTAAGCCTACCGATATCCTATACAAAATTCCTTGGGCAAGATGCAAACCTTTTCATGGTGAAGCTTCACCAGCCCACCACGTAATGAAACGGCCTCGCTGGTGAAGCTTCACCAACGGATCCGAACTCTCCCGTGTGCCCGTAGACCATCCGATTAGCTTCTCCATTGACTTGGCTAGAGGAGGACGAAATGTCTTGACTGATGTATGTGCCTGAAAGCCATCCAATTAAGTTCCACAGAGTGCCGGAGCTAGACCAATAACTCTGTTCAGCATAGAGTTCATGGGGCGCTTAAAGATGTTGCCGGAATTGACCGGCCCATTTTTAGGTCTTGTGCATTTGGGATTGGGACGATCTGGTCTAAGCGAGGACCCTTTCAAAGCCTTGGAGCATCTACCCATGTTAAGGACGCTCTCGCTTATGTTAAATGCTTTCAATGGGAAAGAGATGTCATGTGGAGAAGATGGCTATCTGAGGCTCAAAAAATTAGTACTCTGCGCTTTAGATCAATTGAGGCATGTGCATATTCGGAAGGGAGCCATGCCGCAACTGACTGAGATGGAAATTGAGAGCTGTTGTAGCCTTGATGAGGTTCCATTTGGGGTGGAGAACCTCAAGGCATTGAGTAAGCTATCTTTTAGTGATATGGCAAGCGAATTCATTGAAAAAGTAAGGAACAAGGAAGGCGAAGAACATGCAAGAGTGAAGCACATTCCTATTGTTCAACATATAATTGAGGGTGGTGATAAGAGTGAGGTTGAATAACTATCCTGATAACTTTTCTTGACAAAGCCTGCTGTGAATGTAGGAGTCATCATCCTTCAATATTAGTTCTTGTTACAATGTTCAAAACATGGTGTGTGGTATGATGAATTTCTAAGGTCCAACTTTCGGTACTTGGAGTTTAACTTTTCTGCTTTGTAGGTTTGAATGTAATATCAGGTTTTGGTTGTTGCTATCTTTGGTTGACAAGCTTGCTAGTGAAAATTTACTTTTTTTTTCAGACTACTAGAATTGTATGTTGGAGCTTCTAAACTTAACATGTTAGGTTGTCTAGTAGAATACTTTTTGCAATATTGTTCTTACTGTATTCATAGTGTAACAGAATATGCTCCGTTCGTATCGAATCCATCATCTAAAAAATTGTTCTTTGCATGTGATCTTATGGCTCACCTGTGCCATATTACCATTCGCCAGAACTGTATCAACATAATCCAAAACGTTGAAAAGTAGCTGCCACAGATAAGTGGTTATGCACCTATGGATGTAGATTTAGCATTACTCCAATTAAATAAAGCAATTAACCAGTACGAGGCTTATTTGTCAAACAGCATTGGAAAAGAAAATGAAAATCACCAGACCTTAAAGGAGGTCATATACAAGCCTCACCGGTGTCAAGATCGCTTTATAATGTTAATGGATTTGGTCTGATTACACAGATTTCCAATTTCAACCAGAAGTTTCAAGAGAAGTTGCGCAATTCTTCATTCCTTGGATGGGGCCTGTACATTCTAACTGCTTCCATTACTTCTCCATACTTTAAAGAGGAACTGCATTTCATGATTGGGGCTAGCACAATGCTTGGCTTCTTCTTCTTCTTCTTCTTCTTCTTCTTCTTCTTCTTCTTCTTCTTCTGTGTTTAGAGGTCGACTTGCATAGAGAAGAAGCAGATTTTGGCATAATAATGTACTGTGAAATGTATCATAACAATATCCGGGTTCAAATTTTTGCCAAAAAGGGAAGTGTACCATGTTTATTTATTTTCGAGTGGTGATCAAATTCATGTTTTAACATAATAAATCACATCACCATCTTACTATGTTGCCAGAAGCATAGATAAAGAAATTTACATAAAGGAATTATTATTAACATAAGGTTTTTTTATAAACGAACTAATTTTAGTTCATTTTGAAAAACCTTATGTTAATGATAAATTTGGACAGAGAGGGTAGTCTAGTTAGGAGTTGCAAATTTATTGAAAACCACAAATTAGGACATGTATAATATCAAATCTCAAATTGTAATTATTGTTTGTTTGAATTTAAATTATAAAAAACATATAAAGTTGTGATACAACGTGTAAATTATAGAGATAAATTATAGCAATTAGTTACTAATTATACATAAGCATACGTAGAACTAGTAGCACATAAAAAGACTTTGGTGAATGTCACAGATCACTATATAAATTGGACTCAAATTAAATACAGGTGAGATCTAAAATTACATTGCATTTAACAAAGTGAAATGTGAATGACTGCTCGCTCCTGGGAATTCGTGTTGAATCCATGCCACAACAAAGGTACAGAGCCCAACATTTGCACATGTTGATTTTTTTATTCGAGTATGTGCACATGTTGTCTACGCACCATGGAGTGCAGGCGGAGAGAATCTTGGTTGAGTGATTATGGCATGTCTCTTAAGGCAGAGTACATTCCTACAAATATATTATAAGCACTCAACTAAGTATTTATGGGGATGGTTGATTGTGGGGTGTGTTCGGGTGTTATGGTCTCATATACTGTAAGCATATATGCTATGATGGGCGTACTAATTGTTCTGATGATTTTATCCAAAATTCAATAGCTAAACCTTCTCTTTAAGCCAAAATTCAATAACTAATTGTTCTGATGATTTTATCCAAAGCTTAGATGGAAGGGGCCCAAAAACCAGACAGGCAAAGTTTAGTGCTCAGTCGTGTTGACAAACTCTTTAAGATACGGTAGTCCCAGTAGCCATTGTCTCAACCCCTGTGGGAGCTACATAAATTAACATGTCAGTGTTTATGGAACTTCTTTAGTTTTTCGGACTTTTGTTTCTTTTAGATTTAAGTCACCTGACTAGACAAATCTGATTGTATTAAATTTAGTTAGAACTGCAACTGCTTATCCTAATTTACTTGATATTGAGGAAATAATTTTTTTCTCAACCATATAAAATGAATAGTATGCCATGCATTAGCAGATTATAACAAATTTATTTTGTGTTTATTGGCCGTACCTGTCCCCTTACATATAAGGTTGTGCAAAGCCCTGCATTTATCTATCATGCTGATATGGCCATTCACGACTCGGGGTTATGTATGAATTTAACTTCATGCCACACAGAACTAATAATTTACCCCGGCACGACCAATATTGATTGTGTATTTGTGTGTTGCTTTTCATAGATGATGACCAAGAAGTCGAGTTAATTTAAGATAATTAACTTTCCCAAAAGATCGAGCTGTTAGGAAAGAGAAATTTTTATTCATTTATTATATATTCTAACATCCTTTGTCACGTGCAACCATCTACAAAGTGCGGCACGTAGAATATAATTGGGATATAAATGCCTTCATCGAAACTAGAACCTAGGGAATTCGATACCTGGAGTTCTGATACAATGTAAGATAACCAAATTTCCTAAAAGCTCGACTTTTTGAAAAACTTGGTTATCGTACATATAACATAACCAAGTTTTCCAAGAGCTTGACTATTAGGAAAGAGAAATTTTTATTGATTTATCATATATTCTAACAGTTATAAATACTTAACAGTTTGTTTCTTCTCTCTTATGTAGGGTTTCACAGACATACCATCTCAAAAATGAAGATGACTTCCCACCATTAGGTTGAATGTCTTGCAGTTTTATGTGAGTTGAGGCCACGTTGGGGAGGAGGGATGTGGTGGTGGTGTGGCAGGAGATGGTGCAGTCGATCGAGTGGGTGAATGACTTTGATTGCCAGAGGGGGGCTCGACGGTGGCAGGGGCGACTAGAGGATCAGAGTTCTCTGTTGTTTGGAGACTTCTCAAGAACTGTTTCACGGAAAGACACAACAGGATCAGAGACAATAATTTCAGCACCACCCATGAAGTCGTCCTGCAGATCCTTCAAACAAATTTCCAAATGCAGCTCTCCTGCCCCCCGCAACAATATGCTCACCCAACTCCTCAATAGTACAGACAACCATGGGATCCGATTTAGCCAGACGTTTCAGACCCTCAACCAGCTTAGGCAGATCGGAGGCAACCTTACACTGGACTGCAACACGAACAACAGGGTATACAGAGTACTTCATGGCTCGGATTGGATGAGCGTCCACTTCCTTCTCATTGGTCAAAGTGGCGTTTTTTAATGAATTGATCCAACCCAACCATGGCAACAGTGTTTCCACAAGGAACATCCCATCCGGGGGGGGTGGTGCTGGGCCCCCCTCTGGCTCGATGGCGGGGCACCCGGGGGGCACCTGACGGGGGCCCCCGGCGCGCCGTCGAGCCCCAACGAGGGCTCCCGCTCCCGCCGGAAGGGGGGACAAGGGAGGGAGGGAAGCCGGAAAAGAAAGGGGGTTAAAACCCGGACCGGACCGAAAAATGGGCAGGGCTGGTTGTCAATCTACAGGTCAACATTCAATAAAATTAGTGCTAGAGATAAGGTATATTAATTTATTACTCCCTCCTTCCAAAATACTGCATACATTTGAGAAACTTCCCATTTTTATTAGATCATGAAGCCCACGAGGAAGTCACGTGACTTCTTCTCCCTTTATCCCGTCCAACTCATATGATCATTCATAAACAAAATTCTAGTCAATCTTTCCAAGTCTCTTCCAAATTTGGAAAGAGGAAGTCACGTGATTTGGTAAAATGTATACAATATTTTAGAATAATAATATTTTCAAATATACGTAGTATTTTAGAACGGAGGGAGTATTATTTTTTGTTGATAACAAGGGGTGTCCAAGTCCTCAGGATCCAACAAGAAGGGCAAGGCAGCCGACAACTTAGAGTACCGTATCCCGCCGCCGATCCCCTAAATTTAATTTGTCTCTGTATTTTGCCTGATGGGCATTGGAGATGAGGTTAAACAGATTAAAATCAGAGCACACAGACATAACTTTGAAGTTATTTGCTCTGATTGGAAACTGTTTTAAGCATCCCCTCCTTTTCCCACCCAAAAAGCCCATCATCCAATATGGGCTAAGTAGGCACATATGATACACACACGAGCTTTCGATAAATTACAAAAATGCCCATCAGAGGGTGCCATATACATTAATATGAACGAAAAAAACGTACCTCCTCCTGTCATTCTTATTCGAGACTGTCACTGTTCAATCTTATTAAGATGTTGGGTCCACCATATACATTAATATGAACGAAAAAAACGTACCTCCTCCTGTCATTCTTATTCGAGACTGTCACATAATTGTTCAATCTTATTAAGATGTTGGGTCCACAGTAAAAGCGTAGGCTCACCAAGCAAGCGAGTCACCTTTTATCGCAGAGGCCTCTCAACCTCGACCTCAACATAGGGTCATTGCCGGGCTTCCGTCGTTGCCATCTTCTGCTGCCTGGGCGGGAAAATAATTGGGGAATAGTATCATTTAATTTCCGTACACATATTTTTGCTAATTGGCTCAATTAAAAGTGACCGGAAGGAGCATTGATTAATAGTTACGTGAGATGGTGTATAAACTGTACCAAAACAAAAGATAGTATATGAACAATCAAATCAAATCATGGTGGAAGATAAGGTCCTATTGAATCTATATGAAATTGCGTACCTAGATAACTAAATTCTTTAAAAACCACACGTAGAGGTTAGACGATCACTTTGGTAACTGATAAGAATTGACAGGAACAAATGCTATATACTCCCTCTATCACATGCTATATATGACAAAAAAAAGTGCCATATTAATAGATCCAATTAGCCCAATTTAAATGGCCAGGTACCTTAGAATTGGTAAAAAGTAGTGGCTGGGTACCATTCAACAAAAATGACTATTTTTTCATTGGAGCTATTAATATGGGACGGAGTATAACTTATGGATAGAAGGACAGTTATACAGATAACACTCAGCTGCAAACATAAGGTATTAGGAAGATGAGGATGTTTCATAGTACATGATTACATATCCCAATCTACAACCTTTTCAGTAATGTATATAAGAGTAAAATGAATTTGGCTGAAGCAAACTATAGTACTATGAATTCGCAGGTTCTGAGTGAGATAAAGAGACTAGTGGAAGACTACAAGAATGAAAAGGTTAGCATAACATAACTGGACACAGCTTAGGTGTATTCACTCTAAACGCGGTGGTGCCCTATCCACTATGAATTCGGATTGATTAAGCCCAAGGACAATCCAGCGAAGTCCTTCCCAATAACCGACTTCGTCTTCGCCGCCTGCGATTCGGAGACTGATTTCCAGGCCTTCTTCTCCACATTCGAAGAAGTAAAGCTCTTGCGAGTTGCAATGCACTCTACGTTGTCCCAAACTATCCTTTCATTGGATTTTCAGATGTGGGAGTGGAGTTGAAGAATGATACTAGAAAATCAGACTACTTGAAGGGTCCTGGCAATGTTTCAAGGGGGCATAATTTGGAGGTGTACTTGCATGGTGTTGCTGGGACCCAAGGTAGCAAAGGCCGGTTTAAGCTGGAAGTTAAGAGGGAGGTAGCTCTTGTGAACACGTCCTTAGATGTCCTCAAGGAAGAGCATCTAATGCCTGCAGCATGGTGGGTTCAGAAAAACAAGGGGATGGTGCAGGAGGCTGATGGGTTTTGACGTTTGATGGACCACCTTTTTAACCTGATTTAGTATAAGTGTTTAATAACCATCAGGCACAGTCGACTCCTTACCTTTTTATAATCAAGTGAGACAACCTAATTGTCCAAATGGATTGTGTTTCAATCGTCAAAAAGATACTCTCTCCGGTCACTTTCAATAGATATTCATTAGTAAATCAATAGTTTATCGGACTCCAAAGGCCCATACAAAATAAAGGGGGGGAAACATGTAATGATTTTTCAAATGCGCGCGCATAAGGCTTCATGGGATGGAGGGTAGGGCTGTTAATTTGGCAGGCTAGCCCGATGGCCCGACCCGCAAAAGATCAGGTAAGGGCATGGAATTTTAGGCCATGGGTAGGGCTCGGGCCTGGCTAAAAAAAGCCTGAAGGCCTGACCCTACCTGAAAGCCCGAAGCCCTTCTCATCTTCTCCCCCATATATAATGTGAAAACTGAAAACCCTAAAAGCCCTTTCCTTTTGTAAGACCGCCGACTTCAGCCCTTCGTCACCGGCTCTGCACTCTTTCCCTTTGCCCAACCGCCGCCTTCAGCCCTTCACCCGCATGCTCTGTTCTCTTTTCCTTTACTTGACTGTCGCCTTCAGCCCTTCATCGCCTGCCCTGCTCTCTTTTCCTTTGCCCGACCGCTGCCTTTAGCTCTTCATCACATCAAAGTTCGATTTTTTTGGGACTTATCGGCCAACGGCAACTGGATTTCACAGAGGACTCACCTTCTTCGACCACAGTGTTTTTCCCCTCTTTGATTCCTTCCTACTGGTCAATTGGTCAGGGTAGATTAATAGTCGACATTAACATTTCTTTATCTTCTTTATCTCTAAATAATTAGTTATTGTTTATTCAATTAAAATTGCATATATTCTTTAATACTTGTAGAGTTGTGTGTTTTGGATTTATCATATGTTGCTTTTATATAAAATACTTTATGTTGTTAATATGTTCTTTTCTTGATACATCTCTACTAATATCATCCATTCATCTATTGGTTTTGGATTTGTCATCTGTTGTGCGTTTTGGATATTTTTGTACTTATTACTTATTAGCCGTGATCGTTGGCGCCCTCACCCTCCGGCCCGGCCAGCACGACTCTAAGCTCTAGCTTCCGACTAAGATCAAGTTATTTAGGTGTTTCTTTCATTTTGTTGAAGAATTTTAGACTCTAAAACTTGATATCAATGTGTTTGTAGTAATTTTAGAATTGAATATTGAGCTACTTGACACTCCTAATTTGATTTTATGTGGCTGCATACTTGTACAGAATCACAACCCAACTTATTTTACGTGATTATAACAACTATTCTATACATGATTCTCGTCCACATTTCAAATAAAAACAACATCCAACAACCTACATTCATGGTAATCACCAAAATGAAGCAGTGATGAGAAGAAAAAAATACACTTTCTATAACCACTTACTTCTTTTCCGGCGTCAGTCTTCTTCTTCCATGTATTTTTCTCTTTGCCCATTGTAGTCCGTGGAGCCATTTGCGTTGATGGAGAGGGAGTCGACAGAGAGGGGCGTTGTCCAACTGGCGAAGAGGGCGCACGGAGAGGGGGAGGCCAAGAGGGGAGTCGGCGCAGCAGAGCGTGAGCAGAATAGGGCATCGGCGGAGTAGGAGTCGCCGGCGAAGGGGCGTCGTCGATCTGGCGATTAGGTGGCGTCGGCGAAGATGATTCTCAGCGGAGAGGGAAGCCGGCAGGGAGGACAGTCCGTGGAGAGAGGCGTCGGCGAACCGACGAAGGGGAGTCGGCTAAGGGGCATCGCCAAAGTAGCGTCGGCGGAGGTAGATGAGGGTTTCGAAGCAGCTGCGAAGGGAGATGGGAGATGATCTTGGAAAATGGAGTGAGTGATGAGAGGAGACGCTGGGAAGGGGGGAAATGACGTGGGGCAGGGCAAAGTGGCGTCCTTTTGAGCGGGAAAGATCACATCGAGGGGCACTTTAGGTATTACAAAAAAATAAACCACCTGCCTCTCACGTGGATCCCTTTTTTGTTAGACATTTTCCAGACCTTTGGGTCTTTTTTGAACCCTTAATTTTTTCACTAGGCCCAAACCGGTTGAAAAGACAAATCGAATTTCTGAATGAAATTGGCCCTTATGTTTTTGCAAAATTGTTATCTTTTGCAACGAAAAAGTCTTCTTGATGCAAAACAACCACTTTTCTGCAACAACCCAATATTTTGTCACAAATGAACTGCTCATTTGGGACAAATTGGCCTATTTGTCGCGAATAATTGTGAATCTTTGCATTTTTTTTATCAAATACTAAAGTTGAAAACCTAGAAAACATTAGTTTGCGACAAATGAGCCATTTTGTCTCTAAAGTTGTGTTTATTGAGGAAAAGTGGAAAAATTCTAAAATGATATCTTTTTTGCAATGGAATTAGAAGTTCGTTACAAATGATACATACCTTTTGCAACATAATTGTTAATTCATTGCAAAAGGTATATCTCTTTTTTTAAAAATAATTGGAAACAAATTCTTGAAGGGGATGATTTTGTTTTCTACATATTATATGACAAGTATTTTCTAGAAGAACCAAAATTCTTATTGAGTATAAAGTAAAGAAGAGGTTAACAATATTTTCATTATATTTATGAGATATGATAAGATAGCAGTAAAACATGCACCTGAAAAGAATTAAATAGATCAGATTTTAGACAAGTTAATTTTTTTTTGTCTTTTTTTTGCCAGTTTGTGTTTACTAGAATCATTGTAAGTTTTATGTCCAGGGTATTGTATGACACATGATCGCTTTATCTCATTACTGCATGCATCATCATTTCATGAGAACCCAACCCGACTCCCCAATCGGCCCAGCTCTCCCCACCCCAACCCAACCCGCTTGTAAAATATTTGGCGGGCAATTGAAATTTTTGCCTGCATGCTATATCGTCCCTCCGTTTGCTCTCTTTCCCTCTCATCTCCTTCTCGTCCCTCTTTTTCCCTTCCTCTCCACACGACCTCTCCCTACTTTGCCTCCCTCGTCGGTTGCTGTGATATCCTCTATGAGTTCTCCTTTAACGTGACACCTTGATGCTGGATATCCTCAATTTTGGACAATCTAAATTGCTTGATGTAAAATCTCAAATCTGGCATCCAAAATTCTTCTAGTTGGGGCTTCCTTCTCATTCCACTGCCTATATGAGGTTAGTCATTTCTCTATTTCTTCTACATTTTTTCTTCTCCCTGCTGTCATAGTTTTTTATTCGATTTCATCGAACAAAATTGTTGTTTTGAAGTTCACAAATTTAACATTAGAATGGCACTTAGACTAAAACAAAGAGGAATTTTGGGTGAAAACGAAAAATTGAGGTTGATATAACGGCATGCTTCTTTTAGAGGGACCTCTAAATGGCAATGTCTGGACTTGAGATTTTCAGCTCATTTTGTTTAATTTGAGATGTTTGTGTGCTTGGGAGTACAGCTCATTTGAAATTATCTTCTACATCAAAGATAATTTTTTTCAAGAGACTCTTTTGCTTTCCTAGGCACACAAAGTATCGGTGCTGCAGAACTTTACTGAAAAGCCGCTAGTGTTTTCAATTTTTATCTCCAGCTGGCTAGGAATATCTTTTCGTTATTTTTATTTTTATTTTGTAGGGATGATTTAGGAAGAGATACCTTTTATGAGTTTTTTTTTATAATTTTTTTTATGCTTACTTCTTTCATCTTTATTAGTTCTGGGGCCTTCCCTTGATCAGCAGAAGCTTCCAGCATTTCAAAATGAGATGCATCCAAAAAATGATAAATAAGATAGGTAACTTGACTCAAGTAAAACGTTTTTGGACTTGAGATTCCCATGGACAATGGCATTTTGGAATCCTGTATGAAGGTGTTCAAGCCCCCTCGCAATACCATGAGATATATATATTATAAATTACATTCCATCTATGGGATTCCTCCTTTCTATCTGCCATTAAAATGGTAAGCATTCTAGGAAAAAATAAAGACAAAAAAAATAAAATCTAGTTATTTCCAAAACAAAACCATTAATCTAATATATTGGATTCTGATGATCTTTGGAAAATGACTAAGACAAGATGAGCAAAATGCATGTGCCAAGAGAATCCAATGAGAAAACATAGGATGAAATTATACAGGCCAAAGCAACAATTAGAAAATGAGATTCCATTCCATATGTATAAATCAGAAGAACGCAGAGGAGAAGGACAAACAAGGCATGAAAGTATATGCTCAGTGGAAGTAAATCATTTTCATCCAGTAGAAAAAGGGGTCAGAAATGTGTCGCAATATTCAAGTTAGACAACAATAAACACAACCAGAAAATAAGAAAAAGATTCAAGGGCAAAAGCAGCGAGCGGAATGCATACCGACCTGGGAGTGCATAGCAACGAAAGCCCGTCGCAAAGCGAGGAAGATCCAAGGGTGGAGTGACTAGGGGAATGGCTGCGGAGGAAGGAGCAACGGCGGTGGATTTAGGGGCTAGGGCTTCCCGACTTGGTAGAGTGACGTACATCCAATGATGAAGCAGCGAGTGGCAAGACAATGTAGCGGGGATTCCATACCAGAGGGAGGTGAAGAGGGACGGCGGGTGGGGCAAAAGGGAGGTGGACGGGCAAAAATTTCATTAGCCCGCCAAATCTGATAACTGGGGGTGGGTGGTTTTTTTGGTTGGAAAAAGAGTTTGCCACGTAACTGTTTACCACATAGGCTGTGTATAGATCCATCCACTCTAGGAATATCATTATCCCATAATAAATAATCTCTCGTTTAATTATTATTCAACTTGTCCCCAAATGAATGGGTTGAATAGGCAAATTGACTTAATAAGGACATGACAAACTTATAGACTAATTTTTTTCTAGATTTAGGAGGTTTAGAGCGAGTCCAGTTACCTTACAAGTTTCGTTTAGAGGAGGCTTGATCAATTGAATATAATTGTCATTGATATGGCCACGGCTTGATCATGTTTATTTCTAATCTGGTATTCATTTCGTAAAAAAAAGGTTAATAAAATAGTGAAAGTGACTAGATAAGATGCTGAGATAGGTAATTTTGGACGGAGGGAGTATTTCGAATATAAGATACTTATTTATCTTTTTTATTACAAATAATTTTTATATCTGATTAAACCCCAAAATAGATTGACAAATTGTAATATATACTCGGTAAGTCCAAGGTCGAACCACAGGGAATGATGTAGGATGTTGTGCACGTTACACATCACGTCTGAAGTATCAATTATTAGGATATTTGCTTCTTAAGTATCAGATTGTAATCAGCCTGTTTAGGCTAATTGTTAGATAACGGGACTGGTAGAGAATAATCAGGCCCAATTTGAGGCCCATCAGCTTAGACAGATGGCGCAGCCCCCTTGGGAGCCGCGCCATCCTCTCCTTTATATAGAGGTCGTCCTCCCCTTTTGAAGTTATGCAATATTGAATTCCAAACTTCCCTCTCAATTCTTCTTCTTCCTTCATCCATTGCCGATCCCAGTTCTTGTGGTCCATCCGGATCACAACATTGGTATCAAAGCATCGATCCACGAGTACTCATGCCTCCTCGCAAGCAGGCCAACATGGTACCCGAAATTTTACCAGAGGCCGAGGTCGCCAAGGAGACCTCTAGCCCCAAGGTCGACGCCGATTCCACTCAGACGGCCATGCTGTCTCTCCTCGCTTCGATCAAGGACGAACTCCGGGAGATGAGGCTCGCGCATGCTCCCCAGCAGCCCCTCAAATCTGCCATCTTGACTCCTCCGCCACCCTCACGAGAGATGGGAGGCCCTAGCAGACAGGAAGGATCTCCGGCGCTAGGGGCTTCGCTGCTTGGCCAGACCAGCGGTCAACCCTTTTCTTATGGGATCCAACTGGGATCCGTCAACTTTGGCACAGAAGGAGGACACCATGGCGCAGCAACGCGAGGCACACAAGGTGTTCGACGAAATGTCACAATGACCAACCGCACTCGTCCCCTACAGGATGAGATGGAGGATGGCTGGAATGAAAACCAAGACTCGCGTGGAGGCCAGCGCAGCAGTGCGGAGCCCAGACTGGCTCGCCTGCAGTTTCCTCGGTACAATGGAGAAGACGACCCTGTTGAATGACTCTATAAAGCTGACAAATTTTTTTCGTACCAAGGCACCTGCTCCGATGATGAGCGCTTATGGGTGGCTGCATTCCACTTGGATGGCGATGCCTCCATCTGGTTCCAGGCTTACGAAAAGGAAACCCGTTTTCCCACTTGGGTGTCCTTCTCCGACGAGTTGTGTATTCAATTCGGGCCGAACGAGTTTCAGGACTTCAATGAGATGTTGTCAACCCTGAAGCAGACAACTACGGTAAGGGCCTATTACTCCGACTTCATGAAAATTGCTAACAGACTGCCCGACTGGCCAGTCGCTGCATTAGTGGGCACATTCAAGCGTGGGCTGAAGGCCAAGATAGCTGATGAAATGCGCCACTTCCCCTGCCACACGATGCGCGAAGTGGTGTGTCATGCTAGAATTGAGGAGGAGAAACTAGCCCGTTAGAAAAGAGGAAGTCGTGGGGTATGGAGTCCACGACCGTCTGGCCACCCCAACCCTTCGGCAGGTACTACACTCAGCTCCAGTTCGAACCGGCCAGCATTGCCAGGGTCCAATCCCACTCCTATCCGTCGTCTCACCCAAGCTCAGATGGCAGAACGGAGGGCCAAGGGCCTATGCTTCAACTATGACAAAAAGTATGTTCCGGGCCACCAGCGTGCAGTTCGGGGTAGCCTACTCATTGTGGAGGTTGAGGACGAGGAACCTCCTCAGGTTGAGGATTTCACCCCTGTTTATGACCATGTTCAGCCAGAGATATCGGTGCAGGCACTTTTACCCCACGAACCATGCGAGTCCAAGGCCTGTTAAATCGGCAGCAAGTGGCAATTTTGATTGACAGTGGCTCGACACATAACTTCATCAACGACAGGGTGGCTCAGCGCCTCGGGTGCTATGTTTCTGACGCCACCCCATTTGATGTCCTTATTGGTGATGGCAAACACTTACGGAGTTCGGGTGTGTGAGCTCAAGTGTCCTTGACCATACAAGGGCACACATTTACCACGGATCTGTTCCTCCTACCTACAAAAGGAGCGGACGTGGTACTGGGCGTCCAGTGGTTACAAGAGTTGGGCGACGTATCGTGGAATTTCCGTGACCTGATTATGGACTTTGAAGTCCAAGGGGAGCGGGTGCGCTTACAAGGGACTCAACCGGGCACCCTGCATTCGGCTCTGGCAGTTGTCTCTTTATGTCGATTTGCACCTCAAGGGATGTTTCTTCAACAGCGTGCAATTGGGGATGTGGTGCAGGGTGACATTCCTCCGGATATGCGCCTACTTCTGGAGGACCATGCGGACATCTTCTCCGAGCCTACCGGCCTTCCTCCCCAGCGGGCACATGACCATCACATTTCTCTTGTACCAGGGGCCCAACCAACTAACATCAGACCATACCGTTACCCTCACATTCAGAAGGCAGAGATTGAGCGTCTGGTGGGAGATATGCTGAACACAGGTATTATCCGACCCTGCAACAGTTCATTTTCCTCACCTGTGTTGCTTGTGCGCAAGAAGGACGGCACCTGGCGCTTTTGTGTGGATTATCGCGCCCTGAATGCACTTACCGTCAAAGACAGATACCCCATTCCTGTGATTGAAGAGTTGCTCGATGAATTAGCTGGAGCACAAGTCTTTAGAAAGCTTGACTTGCGTTCAGGGTATCACCAAATCAGGATGCAGGATTCGGATACGCACAAAACTGCGTTCCGGACCCACGATGGCCATTTCGAATTTTTAGTTATGCCATTTGGGCTGACCAACGCCCCCGCCACCTTCCAGAGCTTGATGAATGACATTTTCCGGCCACTTCTTCGCCAGTTTGTATTGGTCTTCTTCGACGACATTTTAATCTACAGCAAGTCCTGGGAGGAGCATTTGGGGCATCTCAGGTCGGTTTTCTCGATCCTCCGTGCCAATTCTTTATTTCTAAAACGTTCGAAATGTTCGTTTGGCAGTTCACAGGTAGAATATCTGGGTCATATCATCTCATGTGAAGGTGTCGCCATGGACCCTTCCAAGGTTGCAACTATGTTATCCTGGCCGACACCCAAGTGCGTCAAGGCGTTGCGTGGCTTCTTGGGGCTGACGGGTTATTATCGACGTTTTATCAGTCATTATGGAACTATTGCTGGCCCACTCACGGCCTTATTAAAAAATGGCGCCTTCGACTAGACCAATGAGGCACAAATGGCCTTCGACAGCCTTAAACAGGCCATGGCCCATGCGCCTGTCTTGGGGCTTCCCAACTTCAATCTTCCGTTCGTGGTGGAGACCGATGCTTCTGGTACTGGTCTCGGGGCCGTCCTCTTACAAAAGGACCGTCCGATTGCATTCATGAGCAAAGTTTTGTCGGGTCGCACTCTCTCATTGTCGGCCTATGAACGGGAGATGATGGCCATCATTCATGCTGTGACCAAGTGGCGACCGTATCTGTTGGGCCAGCGGTTCACCATATGGACTGATCATCAGCCGCTGAAGTATTTCTTGGAGCAAAGGGTGTCCACTCCGGCCCAGCAGCGATGGGTCTGCAAGCTGTTGGGTTATGATTACGAGATTACTTACAAGAAAGGCGTCGAGAACACTGTTGCAGATGCCCTGTCTCGTCGACCCAAGACGGACTCTTGTCTGATTTTATCCGGACCCACTTGCCCATTCATTCCGGACTTACAGCGCTCGTATGTGGAAGACCCGCCAACCCAGGAGTTGGTCCAACGTATTCAGGCCCAACCAGCATCTGAACCCTTCTATGTGTGGCGGAATGACCTGTTGTTTTGGAAGGATCGCTTGTGGGTGCCCAATTATGCTGATTTGCGTCGCCGCATCCTTTCTCATTTCCATGACACTCCCATTGCAGGCCATGAAGGTTCGTTTCGTACCTATAAGAGGGTGCGTCAGAGTTTCTTATGGGCTGGGCTCCGTCGTGCAGTACAGGATTATGTTGCAGCTTGTGATGCTTGCCAACGGGCCAAGTCCATGACCACGTCGCCGGCAGGCTTACTTCAGCCGCTGGCCATTCCAGCTAATATTTGGGAGGATGTTTCAATGGACTTCATCGAAGCTTTACCTATCGTCCAGGGGAAATCCATCATATTGGTGGTTGTCGACAGGTTATCTAAGTATGCTCATTTCTATGCATTGAGCCATCCCTTCACGGCTCGGACGGTTGCGGAGGTCTATGTGCGCGAGGTCGCTAAGCTCCATGGCATGCCAAAGTCCATCGTGTTGGATCGCGACCGCGTCTTTCTGTCAAACTTTTGGCGTGAATTCTTCACTCTACAAGGGACGCATCTCCATGTGAGTACGGCCTACCACCCGCAGACAGATGGGCAAACAGAGGTGGTGAATCGATGTTTAGAGCAATATTTGCGGTGTTTCGTGGGCGATCAACCCCGCCGTTGGCATCAGCTCCTACCATGGGCTGAATGGTCTTACAACACCGCCTACCACACTCGAGCGGGTTTTACTCCATTTGAAGTTGTGTACGGTCGCCCCCCACCAACGGTCCTTTCTTATGTTCCTCATAGTTCTGCTATTGCTGAAGTGGATTATATGCTTCAAACTCGCGATGAAGTGTTGCGGCAACTTAAGCACAACTTACAATCGGCTCAGAACCGTATGAAACAGGTTTATGATCGCACCCATACAGATCGTACCTTTCAGGTGGGCGCACTGGTTTATGTGTCTCTTCTGCCCTTGCGTCAGACTTCCTTAGCGTCTCCTGACAACTGCAAATTGGCCCACCGTTATCATGGGCCTTATGAGGTGGTTGAGCGCATTGGGCCTGTGGCATATCGTTTGGCTTTACCCCCGGGTTCCTTGGTGCACCCGGTGTTTCATGTCTCACGTCTCCGCAAGTTTGTGGGTGATCCTTCTACAGTGGCCCACATTGCCCGCCCCCCACTTATTGAACTAGCAGTTTCTGCTTCTGATGAACCTTCTCCTGCTTCTATTATTGATCGCCGCCGCATTCGTCGTGCCGGACGTATTGTAACGGAGGTGTTAGTTGCTTGGCGGGGTCAGCCTTTAGAAGATGCTACCTGGCTCCTCGAGGATGACTTTCTGGCTTAGTTTCCAACATGGACGCATTGAGGACAAGGCGGCAGCGGAGCGTGGTGGAATGTTGTGCATGTTACACATCACGTCTGAAGTATCAATTATTAGGATATTTGCTTCTTAAGTATCAGATTGTAATCAGCCCGTTTAGGCTAATTGTTAGATAACGGGACTGGTAAGAATAATCAGGCCCAATTTGAGGCCCATCAGCTTAGACAGATGGCGCCGCCCCCTTGGGAGCCGCGCCATCCTCTCCTTTATATGGAGGTCGTCCTCCCCTTTTGAAGTTATGCAATATTGAATTCCAAACTTCCCTCTCAATTCTTCTTCTTCCTTCATCCATTGCCGATCCCAGTTCTTGTGGTCCATCCGGATCACAACATAGGACTATTCCAAACTAATTTAAAACTACTTAACTCAGCAAATTAAAGTTCTTATCAGGAAATTTTGTAGAGAGATTCTAATTTAATTCACTACTAAAATGATGATTAAAAATTCAATTAAAACTAATTAAAGATAGGCAAAGATAATCGATGGGAGATATCAAAGCTTCAAGGATCAATTATTTAATCAAAACTTCTATGTCTATTTAATTACACAATTAGATTCAAATAATGATTTGACCTAATCGGAAGATATTACATTCACATTCATCGTAATCATTAACATAAAAATATCGATTGAATAATTTATCATTAACAAGCTCAGTCAAATAATCACAGGGAATTATAAACATTCGTCGTACCTTACGTTAACGACAAATCAAATAATTGTATAGTTTATGACTATTTCAAATCATCGCATTCAACCAAATAAGCAATAAGTACTTCTTTATAGATATGGAAATATCAATTAAATAACATCACCTCTAGCTTTGACAAAAGATTTAGCTATTCATATTCATGAGAAAAAGAAAAAATCAGATTCGGAAGAAATTGCATTTGAAAAATCACTGTAGCAGGAACACTATTCACGGGGTACTATTCACAGAATTACTATAGTAAAATATTGTTCACTGCAGAAACACTATTCATCGAGCACTGTTGATCTTCCCCAATCAGCCCATTACTGTAGCAGTTTCGCAGGTACTGTAGCAATTGCATAAATCATTTTTTCCTCTCTTCTTCTTCTCCTTTCTTCTCCCATTCAATTCCTCTTCCGTCTCTCTTGTTTTCCGGCCAAAATCACACCGAAATCATGACCCAACTTCTCAAAACAACACTCTATTTTTTTCTTTCAAAACCATCCTGTTCTTCCTCCTATCGCCCGCTTTTATAGACTTCGAGAGAGAGAGCCCAAACCAATCTAAAAAAAATCCGAACATTCCAAATCAGATTGGATTCTTCACATTCCAAATCGAGCACGATCCTTTCTCTTTAGTTTCCGAGTTGAGCACGGCTCAGTTCCGTTTCCAAATCCGCCGTCGAGCTCCACCGTCAAGTCCAGAACTTCCGCCGTTGTCGTGAAACTAGCCTACTGCGCCGATCATCGCCGTCGTGACTCTCGATTCGAGCTCCTTTGTTTTCTGTCGACTGCTTGATCACCGTCGTCTTCATTGCCGTGAACTGTCGTCGCCCGCCAGCTCCATAGCCACTGCTCATCGCCGTGAACTATCGTCTGTTAGACATCCGAGCCATCGGCTCGGGTTGTCTTTTATTTTTTTTTATTTTTTTTCGAACCGAACCAAACCCAATTGAATCAATTCAATTCCTTTTCTTTTTTTTTCTTTTGCTTTGATAAAACCCGTTGTATCAATCGTATCCGCCGGATCAAATCTGCACGTCCGTACTTTAATTTCGCGCCTGTCTTCTCTTAAGTGACTCATCAATGGTTCAGATCTTCGATACGTGTGATATCAGCTCTTGGGTCACTTTGGCACTTCAAAACACGTCTAATGCGCTCTTCTGCTGTCGATCTGTAATCCGCATTTTTAAACCTGCAATAACAAAACCAAACCAAAATTAGACGCATAATAAAAATATGATTCATTAAATTCAATAATGCATCTAAAATAGTTAATTAGAGTAAATTAATTGTTAATCCCCTAATTACTATCCTAATCACAAATAGCCCGTTTTATTCATATTTTATCACAAAAACTACACTAGCATATAGGTAAATAGGGCATATAAATGTCTATATTTTATGCATATCAATATCAGCCCGGGCTTAATGTGGTACTATGAGCTGCGGCACTACATGCCGTTAGATTTCAATTCGACCCACACATCAATACAAGGCATGTATGTATGAATGATAGCCAGCCTTGTGTGCTGTAGGATCTCGACATCAGAAATTATTTAAAAGCCTGATTATTCGGTGGCGAAAATTTCATTAACCCGCCAAATCTGATGACCAGATTGGGTTATGAGGTGGGTGAATTTTTGGTTCGGAAAAAGAGTTTGCCACGTAAGTGTTTGCCACATAGGCTGTGTATGTCAGTGCTGTAGAGATCCATCTACTCTAGGAATATCATTTTTTTTGGATAATTAAAAATTTTATATATAAAAAAACAAAGGAGAGTACAAAGGATAAAAGATTACAAGCAACTCCTCAACTCAAGGAGAGTTAAAGGAAGACTATACAGTTGGTGAATGTCATCCAAAGGAGGCTCGAATGACAAACACTGAAGTGCGCCGATCTATTGCTTGTGAGAGGGCAATCGATCGCAGGGGATTCCAGAATCTCCTGAGGATTCGATCGATCCGAGGATGGGCAATCGATCGCGAGTAATCCATATGAGCCAGTAAATACGTTCAATCGGGGGGAGGGCAATTGATTGCGGCTCGCAAGGTGAACGATCGCGAGTGGGCGGCTATCGATCGCTAGAGTGGACCAAATGTTCCAGTAAATATGATCGATCGGGAATGGGATGATTGATCACGCTTCTCATTTCCAGAAATTCCAGTAGATACAATCGATCGTGGGTAGGGTGATCGATCGTGCCCCTTGTTTGCGGTGAATTCCAGTAGATGCTATCGATCGCTCCACTTGCTTTCAGCAAAATCTAGTAGTTACGATCGATCGGGGGGAGGGCGATCGATCGCACCTTCGGTTTTCTATTGCATTTGAAGAGGGCGATCGATCTCGGCTGAAGCTAATCGATCGTAAAATAACAGCAGCTGCCCAAATTAATGCCGAGGAGGAACCAAAGAGGCTGACCGGTTGGGTGAAACCAATGAATCGCGACTTCTCCTCCGTATTGGGGGCCAAGTAAAGGAGACCAAACATACAAAATCTGCATTATGATGGTTGGGTCCAAATGCTCACTACGCTCAAGGAGTCTGCTCATCCCATAGAGTATGCAGGAAGGGGTAGTGTGTAAGACAAATGTCCTTAAGCTGGAAGGCATTGATGATCTCCTTAGCCTTAAGGATGATGTTTTGGCCCAAAACATAAGTCTCAAGCTTTTTGTCTTAAAATATTCGCTTGTTCCTCTCCTCCCAGATCATTATAGTAAAGCTAAACCAGCTTTGGTGATATAGCCAGCATACTTGTTGTTTCTGATAAATTGAGTCAGCCAATCTAATTCCACAGAGCAGCTCCCAATTGTATGGTAAATGTTGCACTTACGCAGGTACATACGCCAAATCACCTTGGCATATACGCATTCAAACAGAAGATGCTTGACTGATTCTTCACTTCTCCTGCATAGAACATACCTGTTTACTAAAGGTATCTCCCTTCTTTTCAAGTTGTCTAATGTGAGTAGTGCATCATTAAGTATCATCCAAGCATAGGAGTAGCGGTTCACCCGGTGCTTGAACCATATGAGGTCATGCCAAGGGACATTGCCAGATTTCACCCTGTTAGCATCCCCACTCCTAAAAGTAAACTTACCAGATTGAGTGAGTCATCCATAAGAGTCCTCCGGTTCAATAAGCACAGGGATCTCCTTTTCTTGAAAAGGAGTTGCTCACTATAGAGTTTAAAGGAATTTCGATAGTCAGCAACTGATTCATTTATGATGCCATCCAACTCAAGAATAATTTTGTTGCCAAATTTTCAAACAAGTGCAAGTGGGCCACTCAATGGATCTAACCACATCCGTATTGTGCGTCCATTGGCAATACTAAGAATACATCTCTCCTGCATAAAAGTTTGTAGTTGAAGACTAGTCTCAAAATCATAAGCACTGCCTAGTCCAATGGAGCCATTTATCATCAAAATCAAAGGCCTTAAGGACATGGAGAATAAAGTCCAACCTCATCTTGTCGAATGCTTTTTTCAAATCCACTTTTATGCAAAACCAATTTTGCCCCCCATGTCGATGCATATTACAAACTAACTCATGAGCAAGCAGAATGTTCTCTCCAATTATTCTCCCCTTCACGAAAGCCGATTGATTGAGGCTAATCAGGGTTGGAAACACAAGAGCCAACCTATTTGCCATGATTTTTGTGATAGTTTTGTAGATGAAGTTACAGAGGGCGATTGGCCTGAACTCTTCAAAGTTCTTAGAGTCTGTCTTTTGGGGGATAAAAGTTAGAAACGTATGGTTGAGAGCGTTGAGCATGTACCATTTCTTGAAAAAGTCTCGCACTACCAGTAGGAAGTTTGGGCCAATAATATCCCAAAATGAGTGGGTTGAATAGGCAAATTGACTTGATAAGAACATGACGAACTTATAGACTAAATTTTTTCTAGATTTTGGAGGTTTAGAGTGAGTCCAGTTACCTTACAAGTTTCGTTTAGAGGAGGCTTGATCAATTAAATATATTGTCATTGATATGGCTAATTCTTGATCATGTATATTTCTAATTTGGTATTCATTTCCTAAAAAAAAGGTTAATAAAATAGTGAAAATGACTAGATGAGATGCCGATATAGATAATTTTGGACGGAGGGAGTATTTCGAATATAACATACTTATTTATCTTTTTTTTTATTATAAATAAGTTTTATATCAGCCCAGACTTACACCTGTCACAGTGAGCCCAAGCACTACAGGCTGTCAGATTTCAATTCGACCCACACATCAATACAAGGCATGCATGTATTAGTGATCGCCAACCTTGTGCGCTGTAGGATCTCGATATCAGAAATTGTTTAACAGCCTGATTATTCCGTGGACCATATCAGATGTTTTTATTATTATGTATGTGGGACCCATACTATAGGGGTCACTATGGAGGGGATATGCTGGTGAAGCCATCGATCGTACGGCATCGACGGCGCACATGGGTATAATGTGCTCTCGGTCAAAGATGTGTCTTTTAGCCGAACGCACATAGAAACCGTGTGCGCCGTCAGTTCCGTACGATCGACGGACCTCGCTTGTGAAACTTCACTAGCAGATCGGGTTTCATCGACATAGTGGGAGTAAGGAGGCAAGAGCCCAAATCCAAAGTGAAACTGGGCTGTTCTCTTGGCCCATTGGTGGCTTGTTTTAAGGAAACTAGGCCCATTTGAGATGGGCTCAAAGCCTCAAACAAATAAAAATTAAAAAGAAAAGGAAAGAGGAAGGGGATCGGTTCTCCTCTTCCCCACTTCCTCAACCCTTCCCCACCGCCGGCTCCGTTTGCCACTGCCGCCGGCCGATCAAGACAGCTCCGTACCAAGGCGAGCTACCGTCCAGTGGATAGCACCGAACTGTCCTCCTCATGACCGACGGATCCGGGACCAGCGCTTGCGGCTCATGATCGGCGGCGGCCTGTCGTAGTTCCGGCTCCGATGGCCGTGGCAGTCTGACCGCGAGCAGTGGCGGAGACTGCAGGAGGAGTACGAACAGCGGGGACAGCAGCTGCAGGACCTTTCCCGCGCCGTCAAGGGCATGTCCGTCTCCGACCTCCAGGACGTGCTATGCTCCATGGTGCTCTCCGAGTGTGTATATAAGGTCATCATGTCCTTTTGTTTAGATTAAATGCTGCGGTTTGTTGTTTCGAGTTTTTAAGAGTACGAAACTGCTGTTTTGAACTTATTTGAGTTGGTGAAGGGTGCGAATTTCGACTTTGGAAATCGTGTTCGTGTATAAAGAATGAAGCTTTAGGTGCTTGGGATGGTTTGAAATGTCAAAGAAAAGAATTTTTGTTAATTTTGTAATAGTAGTTAGCCACTTATTAACCTATTTTGTTGGATATATTTAGCCTTCATGAAATCTTTTACAGTATGGACGCCTTTCTAAATTTCTTTTGCTTTCAAGAGAATAAGTTTTAACATTGTAAACTGTGAGAAGTTCAGCTTTCATAACTTGAGAGTACAATATGATATCGCTCTTTTTAGCAGGTTATTAGCCGATGATCTTGAGACCCACATAAACTTTGTTGAGTTTATATCCAAAGTCTATCTTGCCATGACATAAGCTAATTATAAATACAAAATTTTCATATAGTTCCTTTTTGTTGTGTTGTGGTTGATGAGGAATTACAAGGACCAGTTTTTCTACTAAGAGAATGAATGTCTTATAATCTTCTTTTATTTAATACAGGTGTGTGATTGTATGTGTTGGTGCTTTCCGATTAATGCTTTTCTACTTTGTCTTTTCCACTTACTAGAGGAATGGGTGAAAATCCAAAAACGTCATTTCCCACTTTGACTCTAGTAACAAACGGGAGAGAGTAGATAAGGAAGAAGGAAATAGATGACTTTTTCCCGATACTAGTTGAATGGCAGGTATTATAATGGCGCTGAACCTTCAAATGATGCAAGGAACGGCATACTTCTGATCAATCTGAAAGCATAGTCTCGAGTTAAAATGTAGTGTGAGTGGTTGTACTATTCAAATGTGAGTTGTATCCATGTTTGTAATTTTTTTTTTGAAGTGTAGTGTAAGTGGTTATACTATCAAATGTGGGTAATGTTTGTATTTTTTTTCTTTATAAATGTATATACTCTGTCCAAAATTACCTGTCTTGATTAGAAAACCAAAACAGGTAATTTTGGGCGGAGGGAGAAGTTTTTTTCATTTCTTGGAAACCTTTTGCAACGACTTAACATTGTCGCAAAAGGTAGTTACTTTTTTATTTCTATGAAAATCTTTTGTGCCGAGTTTAATTTGTCGCTAAAAGGAATAAATAAAAATGCACAAAATCTTTTGGGACAAGTTTGAATAAATTTAAAAAACTTTTTCTCTTTTTGTGTGAAGAAAATCTTTTCGGCCGACTTCATCTTGTTGGAAAGAGTACCACCATATACGAATTGAATTTAGGTTTTTGCGACTAGATGCTGGACTTTTGCAACAATCTAAGTCGTTGAAAAAACTACCTTCTACGACAAATTAGAATTTCATCACATAACACCATGTGCGAAGGACTATGGAATGTCAGCTCGCCGATATATCAGTTTCGGGCCCCACCCGATACACCGATACTAACTAATATTGGTTTTTCAATTTTTTTCTAAATATCGGCGAACTGATATATCACCGTTTTAAAAAAAATATATTTTTGAAAAAAATGAAAAAAAATAACTTTTCCCGTTTGTTTTCCATCCTAATATGCATTTTTATGCATATTTTAAAATCTATACTTTGTCTAAATTAGTATAACTCATTTTGGAAGTTAGATTGTGAAAATATATAGTAAAAACTAGTTTTCGACCACCGATATTTTTTACATAATATCTCCGATATTTCGTCTCTTTGACCGACTGATATTTTACCGATATCCGATACGGCATTCCATGGGAAGGACCGACCTAGCAACGAGATTTTTCATCGATAAAGTCTTTTGTGACAACTTTTATCCTTTTGCGATGAAGTGGCTTGTCACAAGAGGGTCAATTTGTTGTAGTGAGAGTTTCAATAAAAGAGGAGTTGCCCTGCCCTTTCTATTAGGTTAAGAGCTTACATCTATTCTTATTTTTCAAGTAATCTATGGGTCTGTTTGTTTCATGATTTTGGCCGCAAATTCAGCCTGAATTGGGAGATAACTAATCGAGTCACGTTTGGTTCATGAATTTGTGTTGTATTTAAAATATAGCTTCAAAGAGGATTCTCCCCCAATTAAGGCTTAATTTGTAAAACTCCTCATGAGAAGGTTCACCAATTCAGACTAATTATAAATTTTTAATTCAGCTACCAAAGGACATTCCCATTTTGCACTAATTAAACCTGAATAAATTCTCTTTAAATTAATATCCATAATTATTAATTTCACCACTGAAACGGCCCCTATATCTGAAGAACCTTTCTCTTATTTGTTTTCTATCTTTCAGCTAAGAATGAATCTATCTACTTGCGCAAACTACGAGATTGCACTAGTTTGTTGGCCACTCAGTCATGCATGACAATCATCAAAGTAAATGGAAAGTAGCCATTTTAATCAAATGCTCTTCAAATACATTTTCTATAAATTTACTCCGCCAACTCATGCAACTCTGCATTTAACTGGATATTAGCAACAACCTCTCTAGGAGGAAGCATTTTTTGATCATCCGAATCAAAGGCACACGCAAAATGTATTGTGCGCTCCAGCAACTTCACACTAGGAGTCCCAAGTTGGTCCAAACGCTGGTATCCCCACATGCTTGCATGCCCTAACCACATCCCTGCTCCCTTCCGGGTTGCTGGTCACCACCACCACCTCCGCCCCCCACCTTCGTGCTGCTTCTACACTCATCTCCGCGACATTTGGCCGTCCGGCTACTGCCGTGTCGTGGATAACCACCTTACCCTCCGGATAGCCGCTCACCATATCAACGATCTCCTTGCCGTAGTTCTCCTCCATCCCCTTAGCCACCCACACCAGGCAAATGTCGGCCTTGCATGGCTGTAGTAGGAAGGAGAGGAAGACACAGATGCCGGACCCAGTTGCCACCAACACCACCCTGTCGTACATGTTCACTAGGTACGGCAGCCCGGCGAAGTGCACCGATCTCATCCACAAGTGGCGTGGTGGGTCGGCGACCAGGCGACGGGTGAAGTCCCCGACGGCGCCGGCAAGCATCATATGGCCTGCTTTCCCGTCAGAGATGATGCCGAATGCATGCCATTCTAATAGTGGAGAGCGGCTGATCCTTCCTAGGAGGCCGGAGTTCACTCCTCCGGCGAATTTGATCATCGCGGCATGGGTCGAGGACGAGGTGACTTCGACAGGCACACGACGGATTGAGAGCCATGGGAGGAGGATGAGGAGGGTGATGGCGGTTGTCAGCCAGACCTCTGGATGTTGGACGAGCTTCGATGCGGCGAAGTTGAATGACATGCCGACGGGGTCGTAAGACAGGGTTAGGAGGTTGAATACCCAGAGGAGGGCGAGCGCAGCCCATCCGGAGAAGCGGTGGGCATACTCGAAGACATTGTGGTGGAGGTGCCGGAGGAGGGGGAAGGCAGCAATGGCGGAGACAAGAAGGAGAGCTAGCATGGCCGCCACAACAACAATTATGAAGTCCAAGCTCTGCTCATCCTTGTCTCTGATCACAAGTGCAAGCGAGTAGCTCAACCATGCCAGGGCGGCAACGCCGCAGCCGCTGTGTACGCCACCGAGGGACTGGAGCAGAGCAGTTGTCGCGGTCTTTATAGGGAGAGGCACGCAAGGCCGGCCGAGGGCTTTGACGGCGAGGAAGAAGACAAACCGGAGGACGGCCTCGCTGCGGCAGAGCGTGAGGGCGAGTATATTGAACATGCAGCAGACCGCCGGCTTCCTTTGGCCATAGGGGAAGTTTCCGGTGGCGGCGAGGGTGATTGCGACAAGATTGACAGCAAGGAAGATGACAAAGAGGCGCTTGTAGACCGTGAACATCCCCTGGTCCAGAAGTATAACTGATAACCTGTCGGAGTTCTTCCTCTGTTTCGGTTTATCCTTCTGAATTGAGACTTGTTGCAGTTTATCACCTTCTTCTTCTCCACATAACTGTGCTTCAATGTCGTCGACATCGACGACGTCGCAGAAATGGCTGCTGGGTCGGCTGGAGGACCTTTGGATGGGTTGGGAGTTGGGGAAGACTTGGGAGGAGCTTCTTCTCATGCTCCATGGAAGAAGCCATCGCCATTTGTTGGTTGCATATTCTTCTTCATTTGAGCTGATAGGGGTTCTGTTCCTGTTGATTTCAAAGGAGACCCCTCTGCAGCTCAAGAATCTTAGGATATTGCCTTGGTTTTCCATTCTGCTTTCATGAATTTAGGCAGTGGAGTGGAAGGTCCTTATATAGTGGAAGAAGGCTAATTAGGTCCTCCTCCAGCTGTTTTCTTTAAAAAGAATTATCTTCTGGCCTGTTCATATTTGATTGACCGACCTCTTTAAAACTTTTTTTTTATGTACAACAGTCTTTGGGCTTGTATAGAAAACAAAGAAAAATGAAGAGGCTTCTTCTAAAGCAGCTTTCCTTTTCATTAAAATTATGTTTTTTCATAATCCTCATGAGGAGGAGATTCTCAGGTAAAATGGCTTCAAACAAAGCTCATGGCTTCAAACAAAGCGCTTTACATTCCCGAACACTCATGGAGGTGAATGAATCAATATCTTCATATTAATGTTTTTTTTTTTCATGAAATTTCCTCAGTCTACAAAGATGTAGGTTTAAAGGTGTAAAGATGGAGGAGAACATCAATGTACAGAATTGCTTTGCATGTATTCATTAATTTCGTTTTTCAGGTTTATGTCGGCATTTTTTTGTGTCACCCTAGTATCCACTCCTGCCATTCGAATTCAATCGGATGACACGTGTTAATACAAGAGGGAGGCAGGTTTAAACTGCTTGCCCTGCTCCCTTGATTAATGCACGCTGACGGATCTTAATCCAATGACAGGCAGTACCCCAGTGAAACCCGACACACGTAAGCTGGGATGCATATTAACTTTTTCCTTATTATATTGCTCTATGGTTGTCGGCATGGCCATGGGATATGTCGGGATTGGTAATTCTTGGTGCTATTTGCTTTTACACTTGATCGTAATTCTACACCTGATGTTATTTAAATTGGCAGAAGTGACAAAGAATGCACTGTGTAATGCCTCATATCTTGTTCTTAGCTCGCATAATGAGCAAATAGTGCTACTTCGTTTCCATTTCACATTTGAATCATATACGAGTGTCATTTTCCTATTATGGACATAGAAGAAAATGGTTCTCACAGTTTCACTGATCTGAACATATATGGATGGATCATGGTCTATTGAGAAGACTTTCATAGACTTGACATCATAGTCAAACTAATTATGCTCTTTAGGACCTGATCGCTAGCTGGATAAGATGTTCATCCAACTTGGACCCTCTAGCAAGTTTATATACAATTGGTCGACAACATTTTCCTATTAGAACATTTTCTCAGTTCTACGTACCTTTTTTATTGCTAAATTTTTGTTCACATTTAAAAAGATTTATCCTCGATTTTAGGGTAAGGTGGAAATGGAATCAATATTATGACAATGTAGATCAATCAATGTTATGGTACAATGTTAATATTAACATGACCTAAATGTTCATTTTGAAACCATCCACTGCCTGATTATTTTCGTTTTCACTGTACTGGTCATGAAGTTTCCCATTAATTCATTACAATTAGGAACAGTGAGATTGTTCATTCTTTGGTGGTATACAACAATGGGGTAGTTGGGTGTGAATACGAGTATCAAAAGAGGAAAAGCTTTAGCCGTAATTCGCTTTGACGCGTCGCAGTGACACAATATGTGGATGCTTCGTGTGCCCTATTTCATCCAGATGATGAGGAAAGATGGGGATACTTCTATATGTGTAAACGATCGTTAAACATTTTCAAGTCTTCTTGACTTACATAGGTCTAAGTCAGGAAGACTTGAAAAAGTTCCCCTGTAATTCTATATGGATAAGAGTACTGCAATATCTCCCACTTTTCTAGTGCGGGGAAATGAATGAAAAATAGGGCCCACAGCATTGCAATAAAATAAAGTCGGAGGACAAGCATTTTCCTGTGAGTAAGGGGCTGTTTGGGGCGTGATTATTGTAAAACATCCAGACTGGATTTTGGATATCTACTGTAGCATTCAAGTGGATTTTTACATCCAGCTGAAGCACGTCCTGAGGTGTTTCAGCTGGATATATAAAATATCCCCTAAATAATAGTTGTACTTTTTCAAGGCTTCTTGACTTTCGTAGGTCTATGGGGCCGTTTGGGGCGTGAAAAATCAGCTCCATCCATTTGGATAAATTTGGAAATATCCAAGTGGATGAAGCTGATTTTTTATGCCCTAAACGGTAAGTCAAGAAGACTTCATTGCATAAATGGAACTTCGATACTCTGAACCTAAAATATGGGCTGAACCCCCCTATTTTTTTTCTGGACAACAACATTTGGTGGGCCCATATTTAGAAAACACGATTAATATGATTGTCAGGGAAAGCCCAAAACTAAAGAAATTCAAGCAATTCCCACGTATACCATGGGAGGATATTATGAGGTTCCTTGTACATTCTAGCCGGGATACATGCAAAATGAGAGGAAGATGCATTGGGTCAGATTCTAAAGGCTAAGTATATTCCCGAGGGCGACTTCTTGGAGGCTGCATCTAAGAAATTTTGTATGCTTGGAGAAGCATTTTGGAGGAAGTTTTGGTGAGTGACCTTTGTTAAAGAGTGGGTTATAGGGCATGGGGTTTAATAATGTTTAGACCTTAGTCCATGCTTAGGGATGCCACTTGGTTAAGGTTTACCCGATCCTAAATAGACAGGTACATATTATATTATATGTATTTAAAAAATAAACCTAGACCAAAACCCAATCCCCCCTTTCTCATTCTCAATCTCTTGGCACTCACAGAGGAGGGGGAGCAGCAGCCATGGTTGTGTTGGCGCTGGCAGAGAAGGAGGGATAGAGTGCTAGTTTGTGGTAAACGAGGGGCCTGCGGTCAGGAGGAGTCAGAGGATGGTGAGGAAGTGGGCAGAGGAGGGGTGGTGGCCTGCGGTGTGGGGCTTGGCCTCCACGGCGACCGTAGAGAGGGAGGGATCGAGCGCGTTGAGCTCAAAGGACGGGCAGGGGGTGGGAGTGGTCAGGAGGTGGGGGTGGAGGACGACAAGGAAGCTGGCGGAGGAGGGGTGGCTGCCTGCGGCACGGGGCTCGACCTCTATGACAGCGGCGGCAGAGAGGGAGGGATTGAGTGCATCGAGATCGAAGGGAGGGACTAGGGGTGGGAGTGGTCAAGATGGGGCTGAGGATGGGGAGGAAGCAGGCGGAGGAGGGACGGTGGCATGGGGCTCATCCTCTATGGCAATGACGACAGTGACCATTTAGGGTTTTGCCGAGGTGAGGGATGGGGGAGGAAAATAGCCGATTGGATAGGGGTGGGGGAACACATGGCTAGCGGAGCAATGTCGTTCCAAAGTATAAAAAAATTGGACCCGTGATTGGTATTGTGTGGTTCTGGTTTTGAAGATTTAAAATGGTCATGGGGTTGGGACCCCTATCCATTCTTAATTTTACAAAGTTAGGCATCCCTATCCATGCTTAATTTTACAAAGTTATTTCTATGAGGTATCCGTCTGAACCTGATATGATGGTCTTGGATCGCTTGGTGGGGGATGAAACAAGTCAAAGGTTATTCCTGCCATTTGATGTAGATAGAATTTTTTCTATGAAACTGGCTTAGGAGATCCAAATGATAAATTGATCTGGGCGGGAAATTAGCATGGGTTTTTATTAGTGAATAGTGACCACTGCCTTTTTTGGATAAATTAAATTCCATTCCTAAAGGTCCCGAGGGTCAGCACTTACAAAGAGGGGTGGAAATCACCACATCAAAACAAGAAAGACTAGCAAACAACTATAAGAAGAGGCAGCTCTAAAAGAAAACTAAGCAAAGATACATGCTGAGTAATCGGGGTGAGTTAAAATAATGTTTCTGAAGCCGAGGGCATCTGAGGCGCTAAGAACTTGACAGATGATGCCATGAAAAACTGAGTCATAAGTAGAAGCAGACTCTTCAAAACCCTCTTGTTTCTTTCATACCGAATAGCGGAGATGAAAACATTGAAGAGATGCACAAGGAGCAAGCCAAAGTAGTTGTTTGAACTACAAAAAGATAGAATCTAAATAATTTCCTCGTCAAAGCTTCTAACAAAGTGAGAGATGTGGCATTTGAATAAAAGATTCATCCAAATAGACTTGCTGAAAGAGCATTCAAAGAGGATATGAATTCTTGATTCACAATTCTTGAAACAGAGAGAACAGCGATTAGCCAGTAAAATCCATCTCTTTTGTAAATTGTCCAAAGCCATCAAACCATTAGAAAGAGCCAGCCAAGAAATATATGGTTCCCTGTAAATGCACTTTTTGTGCCAAACTAAAGACCACCATTCTACACGAGGAGCTTGCTGCCAAAAAAAGTTCCAAGAGGTCTTGTATGAGAATTTACCAGCCGAAGTAACCCAAGCAATAGAACCTTCATCATTAGTGAAAAGAGGGAGGTGGTTGTTGATGTAATCCATAACTTTAGATGTACGAGTAGTAACAACATGAAAAACCCAGCGACCATTATGAATAGATTCAGCAATAGATTGAGCAGAATTTCCTCCAACGTTAAGCACATCTCTATGACCAAATCTGAAATAGAGCGGTAGATTATCAGCCCAAGGTTCTGTCCACATGAAAATAGATTTTCCATTACCAAGTTTGTATTGACACCCTTGCATCATATGCTGCTAGCGAGACAAAATAGCGTTCAGGGCATGAGAGGCATGGGGCGTATATACGGTCCAGAATGAAGATTTATGCAAGTGAACGCCATGAACCCATTGCACCCATAAACTTTCTTTAAGAACAAGAACTCGGCCAAGCAACTTTCACAGACCGGCTAGATTAGAATCTAAAATACTCCTCAATCCAAGACTTCCTGTGTAGGCTTCATAACTCTCTTCCATGAAATAATATTAACAGGAGACAGTTGGGAACAACCTCTCCATAAAAAAGAAACAAATAAATTTTCAATATGATGAACTACTTTTTTAGGGAGCATGAAGATACTAGTCCAATAAAGCTGGCCGTTGTTGCAATGTTTGGCCTAATTTTAAGAATAATTAAAGAACGGTATCACCTAATTTTGGTACACATTAACCTCTATAAATTCTTTACCAACCAAATCCAAAAAATGAATAAAAAATTTCTTGACGAAGCCATCTGGGCCCTGAGATTTATTGAGAGAGGAAAACACAACCAACTTGATCACATCATCACATCCGACGAAATGGAAAAGAAGATGGAAGAGCAGATGAAGATAGTCTGAACAACTAATTGTAAAAAGCGTCACCAGCGCTCCCAATTGACCTTTCTACAACCATTTAACCCTAGATTTCTAGTGATAGAAACTTTCCACAAATTTCTCCTCATGAAATAGAGCAACACGGCTTAATTCTCCTCTTCAATAAGATAGATATTAGTTGGGGAATGCAAAATATTTTTTTTGAAGTTCTGTCAGGTTCAATTTAGCCATCCCGAAAACTTCAATGTTCCAAGGAAGCATTCAAAATAAAATAAATTGTTGTGTTCCTTCAAGAAACTAATACATTAATTGACTCTTCCTTTAGCCACATATTAAAAAAGAGAAAAGACTTTGGACCTTGAGAACGCTTATCATCAAGAGAAAATACAAGAGGAGAATGATCTGACAAACCGGGAAGTAGACATTTGACTGCCTCATTTGGAAAGGCCATCATCCAATTTAGGTTATAAAGTGCCCGATCCAAATGCCTGTAGATAAGAGAACCATCTGAATGGTGATTGCTCCAAGTAAAAGATTCTGAAGAGGGTATTTCTATAAACTCTGCTTTATAAAAAATTTGATTGAGTTGATCAAGCTGCTAAGGAGGCATTTCATTACCTCCTAACCTCTCATTTTTATTTCAAATACAATTCAGATCCCCAATAAGAAATCATGCATCATCAACAGTAGCTTTGAAACGAGCAAGAGAGTCCATAACACTTGATTTTGATGAAAATTATTAGAAGCATATATCATAGCAAAAAAGAATTTGAAGTCATTAATAAGATGAGTCACATAAATATAATATACTGAACACTTTCAAAGAGCTTGTGACAGAAGAATAATTATGAATACAATGCCAACCACGAATCAGAGTACCTTAAAATTTGGCAAATTTTCTTAATTTAATCTTCATTTCACATAAACTCATAAGCTGAATATTGAAAAAGATTGGAAATATCCATCCATTTGGCTCAACAGGACAAGCTCTTTGCAGGGGGATTGCCCACCCTCCGTGGAAGTAACTTATTTGGATTTAAGAAATCTAGATGACTTGCGAGAAGCTCCTACTTTTTGGAGAGCTGACATGAAACTAGTAACAGATGTAGAAGTATCAGGCGAGTCTTCTTGAGATAGAAGGTTAAGAGCACCAAAGAATTTGAAGCAAGCAAGTTACGAGAAGAAGCCAAAATCAATGAAGATAAATTCTTAAAACCTCGATGCCCTGGGTTTGACCAATTTTGATTCAAATAAGCTTTAGAAACACTATTGTTGCTGCTCTGACTGATCATAGAAGAACCTTGGATAGGAGACTTTTGCGTTGGAGATAAGTGCACGGGCCCACCACTTTGATGCATATGAAACAATGGGGTTGTTGATTTCACTGGTGCGACCAGAGGTTCCAAGAATAGGCTGTGAAAGAAGAAGAATGGACAGGTCAGGATGCTCCATATCTTGTTTAACAAATTTTTGACTTACTTTGTTTTGAGGCGCCATAACAGATAACCTCAAATCTTTATTGATAGGTTCCTGAGAAGATTCTCCATGATTATTAGTTTCCTCGTCATGCTGGGCATTAGGTTCGGACCCACTCTGATGGGCTGAAGTGGGATCAAGCACTGGGTTGCACGAAGGAGCATCAACCACGTCTTCACCATATGGTGATTGTGTCGTTTCTCTAGAGAACCAGTAGCTAGCGACCATGGTTACTGCACCAGACTTCTTTGCTTGCTGAAACCTCGCATGACCAATGGCAATTTGTGTGACTTGTACATGACTGGGAACAACTCTCCATACTTCTCTTGTAGGTACTCCCCTTCATTGTGACGGCTCGATTGCAAACTGGAGACGGCTATCCTACGCTCCCATCATGAAAATCAACAGTGACAAACTCTGAGGAGATCAAAATCGGATTCAATTTCAACACAAATGCAAGCATAGGATAACTGACTCCAGTTTCTAGTCGTGCCATCACAATGAAGGGGAGTACCTATATTACTCCCAATCAAACTCAAATTGTCACTATTAAAATGCCCAAACGGTAGTTCAGGCAATCAAATCCAAACAGGATTTGTTTTGAATAAGTTCTCGAGCTTCCATGGACGTAAAATCAATGGCCTTCCACCAATAGTGCACATGAAACGCCCTAGATTGTCAAAATCATTTTAACATGATAAATATCAGAGATGCAGTGGATTCATTGATGTTTTGCACATAGGTAAAACGATGCATCTTAAGCATTAATCTGATTTTTCAAAAACATTGAAAATATATAATAATATTTTATTCATTCACACCAAAATAGGGATTCCTATACTCGGATAAAAGTGCAAGCATACAATCTATTCTTAATCATACAGTAAGCATAAAATATGGGCTCACTCACTAGCTTAAATTAAAAGAATCAAAGCTAACTTCATAATATGATATGCGATATGCCTTTCCACACGTTTTCCCTCGCACCTGCAAAACTGTAATATGGTGTAGCAGAGCATTTTCACATACTCAGGAGAGTAACAATGTAATATGGTCTTTGTTAATTTCACATGATATTATTAAAATATCATACATTAGTACATCAAACATACATTCATCTGTTAGAACAACCACTGCCTTATGTGCATAATGACCTAGATCCATTCTAGGCTCTGCAATTGTTCTACTCTTTCTTAGAGATCCCTGGGACTTATCACCGAAAGTGCTTTTTAGACCTAGAGAGGGGGGGGGGGGGGGGGGGGGGGGGGGTTAATAGGACTACCACTTAAAAGCAAAGCTCTCACTCTATTTTACTAACAAATAATGTTAATTTAAACAATCATTCAATACAACATTATCTTATTAGAAGTAATTAGAAGCGCATGAGTGAGAGAGACTTAAGAGGTGTGGAATGTGTGTGTATGTGTAACAATATGCAAGATGGGCAAACACAAGCAATCACACAAAGATTTATAGTGGTTTGCCGCTAAGCAACCCGCTTCAGCGGGTATGTCCACTCTCGGAGCATCTAATCCAAGGAACCTCCAACATCCACTAAGTGAGGGTTTTTAGCTCACAAACATTATACACTTACCAGTTTTGCTTGGATCACTGGGAACCATATAAGAGTGAATCTACACTCACTATGGGTTATACCGACCCAACTCTCTCAAAAGAGTGGTTCGACACTATAGTCTACACCACAATCTAGCACAAGTAAAGAAGATATTTATGAATACTTACTTTAGGATGGAGAACTAGAGTACATACCCTTGAAGAGAGGATGTGAGATATCTTACCCGTTTTGCTCAAATTAGTCTTGAGCTAATGGTCTTCCATTTCTATCCTTGGATTCAATTAATGATGCTCCGAAATTGTAGAGGCTTTTTGGACAAGGGTTTGATTTCTCTAAGAATTTTTCTATGGGATAAAGTGAAACCATGGCTAAAGATGCTTTGAACTACTCCCAACAGTGAAGAGTATGAACCTGTCGAATCATTAACGAGGGACCGGGGAGTAAATCAAAGTAACCAAGACCTTTGAGATGATTTACAAGTCTTTGGTTCAAGGTTAAATGGGGTTTTTGGTTTCCAAAGGGTGATTCTAAATGCTTCAAGAAACTATGATCCAAGATGACTTGAATCCCAATATAACTTGAATCCCTTCCTAAGATCTCATAATAAGATCTTGAACCCCTTTCAAAGAAAAGAGATGAAGAATAATCAAGAACACTTAAGGCTCTCTTATAATTTATAAAGAGAAGAATAAAAAGCCAAGAGGTTTTTGGGGAGAGAACTTCCACTCATTTCTCCTAATGGATGGGTATTTATAGAGGGAGAGGGAGGTGTGTATCAACCCATCAATTGGTAGATTCCTCATATCAACCCATCCATGGGTAGATACCTCATATCAACTCACCCACGGGTGGATACCTCATGTGGGTTGGGTCATATTATCCCATTTGTTGGTGGTTCCTTTACATAAACATACCCATGAGTGGATTCTTTATATGCACCCATTTATGGGTGGGTTCTCCCTATATCCACGCATCTATGGTTTGATTTATTTATGGGGGTTCAAGCAAATTAGAGAATTTTCCTAGAAGGACATTATCTAGAGCAATAGATCTTGCAAACCAAGGGGAGAGGGCTTGATGACGCATCGCCATAAGTCTTGAACCTTTGAACTTGACCCTTGTTGTCTTCACTTTTCATTCCAAGTGATTTGCCTTGAGTACACATCTTTGAGTCTTGTCCATTGATATATGTCTTCTTCATTCTTGCAGTGACTTTTTCTTCTTGTAGTGGGCTTTTTGAAGTAGCTCTTATCTTGAGTAGACTTCTTCATCTTTTGTAGTTGGCTCTCTTTAAACTAGTCTACCACTCTAAGACACTTACAAATGGATCATCAAATTGACAATTATAATTAGGGAAAATAACTATGATATTAACAGTGGTTGCCTCTACATTCATTTTTCTGCTAGGGATCTGCGCTCAATAGATGTCCCTATTCTTTCATCTTTCTTTTCGTCCACAGTTCACCATACAACAGAAGGTCCCGAGCAGAATTCATGGTTCCCACCAGTTTGAGTTACAGACACCATAAACTTCGTCATAACTTTGCAAGAAAATTCTTGATCTCTTGTGGATCAAAGACCTAAATATAGCCAATCCTTGATACAGGACTTTGTGTCTTCCCTCTAGCACAGTTGCTCTTGTGGCATGTGGTATTCTTTTTTTCCTTTCTTGATTTCCATTAGTGAAGACTTTCTCAAAGCTCGCGTGTGGAACCTAAGGGTTGACACTACTGGTCATTCTCATATGTTACTACATATTATCTTTCTTTCAATGTGACCTAATTATTACTAAGTCACTTAGTCTTGATATGTGTATTTTCCTACATATCATCTCACTTTTTTGGACTCCATAAGGTCCTCTAATCTGTTGCGCCGCTAGCATACATAATTTATTCAATACTATGCTAGATTACTTAATAGCAATCACTGAGTCAATTCAACATTCATTCATATTGATTCCTTTCATTTCCAGTCTTACCACCAATGTGCTTGAAGATTAATCCCTTCTTACTACATGTTACTGGTAGGGCCTTAACTGAAAGCCCAACACTTAGTACTAATTGGACCCACATATGGAGCCACCACAAACTTAATTGATTACTATTCATTGACAACCACCGTTTGACAACTTTTTTGTTGTTGGGATTGTCGCCGAGGTTGCGATCTGTGCTTAGCCTACAAACGCAAGTCTAACGAGCAAATTGAGGCCACTCTATCACTCTAAACCATCCTTACATAATACTTGTGGTCCAGGAAAGTTCTTTACAGTTAGCAACACAATCACACAATGTCCAATTGATTTGATATTGGTTGGAATACCGACAACTTCTCTACGACAAGTCTCGTGCAGCATGCTTATGGTTTGCAACTCGCTTGCATCATGCTTTGAGGGTCTAAATACTTTTTAATTAGGTTCATCATAAGGCAAAACATGTATTCATACGTACCAAATCAAACCATGCATATAATATGACTTTAAATCAGTCAATCACGCAAAGCAAGCATCTTTAGACTAAAATCTCTTATAATTGTAGATATAACCAATTTTTAAGTCAATCTGCAAGCCATTAACACTACCTCAGATTCTCAGAGGCATATACTTGATACTTAGTTGAGGTCAGTTGTCCTACCTCTATTTTTCCTTGATCTTCTCTTCTCTTCCTCTTCCTATCCCTTATTCTTGTTCTTTTTTGGGCTCTCTTAGGGTTTCTCTGCGTCTAGGGTTCTTCATAGATAGATTCTCCTAGGGTTTCTCTGTGTCTACGGTTCTTCATAGATAGACTCTTATCACCATGTCTAGGGTTTCTAGGGTTCCTCATAGATAGACTCTCCTAGGGTTTCTCTGTGTATTCACCTATTTCCTACTTTAGATAGACTTTGCGTATTCACCGACAAGAAGTCATGCGACAAGCTTCTTGTTGTCAATTTCATTTCTCAATTCACTTTAATTTCCCTATTTAATTCCCAATTGTTGTTTTTCAAATTTTGGTTATTACACCACATAACATTACAAATACGCACGTAGTCTTGATTAGAGGAGAACTTGAACAAGAAAAAGTCTTCTGCAAGAGACTACATTTGAAGGCCTACACTCCAAACCTTCGAGAGAATCAATTTCAACCATGGATAATATGGTCTGTTACCAAGAACATATCCAACCGTGCAGTTTTGCTACGTACTTTAAAGAATTTCGCCTTAAAAGTTCATCAGAGATCCGGACAGATGGCTTTCATAGGAGAGAAAGAGGTTGTAGAGAAAAGATTAGTCCAAGAACGGGCAAGGGGTGATTAGGAGAGAACGAGTGGGTCGAGAGGAAGGGTGGGAAGAGGAAGAACTGTCCAGCATGGCTGGCCGACCGTCGGAAGAGGAGGCCGCAAAGGTCAAGGTCTCTCAGTCACCCTAATCGCACCCAGAGCAAACTCTTAAAAACTCCCTCCAGTTCCTACTAGTATGCATGAAGCAATGTTCATGGGGATGCTAAGATGATCTTATGATGCTCATTCAACTACGAAAAAGATTTCGAAGATGTTCTAGAACCTTAAAGTTCCCCTAAGGTTTGAAATTTTTCTTGGAATCTATACTTTGTCATTCTTCATTGTATATGGTTACACTATCTACAAGGAAAGTTTTTTAAGAGGTTAGTGTGCTATGTGGTATAGAGAGGGAGAATTCTCTACATAGAATTTGCATGTGTCTCATGATTGTTGAGCTTTAGAGGGAGGAGGACTATTTAGTGTCCTATAGATGTAATTTATTTTGCTTTACATCACCATACAACGGTCAATCTCAACTCTCAAGTCTTTTTTCTTTGAAGGCTTGGAGTCTCCCAAGTTTGGTGGGCATTAAGCTAAAAGTGGAGGATTTGCATATTTAATTTGGTATTGGATCTAATAGGGATTTTTCTCATATGGAGGATGTCTATGATGTAGAGATGTTAGTGGCAACGAGCGTGTTGATTTTGCTTTTGCGATGGAATTTAGATTTCTAGTTTTTAGGCTAAAAAGGGGTAATTTTGAAGAAAAGGCCTGAAATCCAGCCTTTTATTGTTATAAGGGTGACAGTGGCATTGGACCTTTTTGTTCAGATTCACCGACGAATGCCTCTTTGGTTTATGTATTTTTGTGAGGACAAAGATATGGAACATTGTCTTACTTGTCAGGTTCATTGGTTGATTGAGGAAAGAACATATGATATCTTGATTCCTTCTTTCTTTAAGCTCGATTACGATTACAATGTTTCTAGCTTTGTTTTTTGAGGGCTTTCATTCCCAAAAAAGAAACAACTGTTGGAAGTTTTATCATAAAAAACTATAGGTGATTGATCGCCACAAAGGAGAAATCGATCACCATGGCTTTTTGGATTTCGGATTTAACTGAGAGGTGCTCGATCGATCGCCCATGATGAGCAATTGACCACCCGTGCATTATAGGCCCACCAACAGACATCTAACGACTAGTTTGACTATTTTTAAGCCCAGATCAATTAGGCTTTATGATCAGATTTGCCCAAACATCTCTCTAACCAATTTTTATATATTTGATATGTATTTCTTGTGTTTTACAAGCTTTCCAAAGTGTTTTACTTTGAATGCTAACTTCCACTATAGCTACAAAGAGTGATTAAGGAAGTTTCCTTCATTGCGTGGAGCTTACTACCAAAAGACTTTCGATTCATGGGAGGAAATTGACATTACCTCTTACCAAATTAGCAATTGGCCAAAAGAGGGCCAATAATTCTTAAGGAAAGTTCAACGACCCAAGCCTAAGCCTCAAAAGAGTTCTACTACACCTTCTTTTTCTTTCTTATTTTAAGAGAACAACTGTTCCAATAATCTTAAAAGGATTATTAGAAGCTCTCACTACCAATTTTCTTTGTTGTCCGATGAAGGAGATTATTGGAGCATAATTTATTGATCGTCTACAAGTTGGTTGATCAATTTTGGTTGAATGTTTTTTTGCTTGAGTCTATTTTCTTCAAAAAGTATAGCATCTAACTTTGTCCCATAAGGTTAGCTATTTGTGATCATGGTTATAAGTATGATCAGATAGATCAATGAAGTAAGATTTATTTGATGTTTATAGAATTAAGAGATTCTTAGTCATCAATTTTTAATCGTGTGTGATTGATGATCCAATTTATGCTTGATTTGATATTTGATTAGTGATATGATTTATATATTGAAGACCCATGATATAGTGAATTAAGCATGATTTTATTTTACACAAAATTAGATTTTTTATCATTATTTGATATAAATTATGATATGATTTATATGTTGAAGTATTCTTACTTCTCGTAGAATATATAAATCTTACTATTAAAATATTTAACTTTGCAGGAATTCTTAGCTATTAATTAATGGATTGGGATCTATATAGTTTTAATAGTTAAATATTATAATTTTGTAGTCTAGATCATAGTAAATGAGATTTCTATGTATGTGATGCTAACAATATATCTTTCGTGGAGTATTCTTCCAAAAAATTTATCAACTTAATGTGGAAGTACTAGTTCTTTGGTAAGAATAAGAAGCATTTACAATATGACCAACCTAAAAATTTTTATCTGAAAGGACAATAAGAAGTCTTTTGTATCTATAAGATTTTGAGTTTCTATAGTCCTACAAAAGACAAGATGAAGGAATTTTATTCTATTTTGAGAGCTAACATTGTGATATTTAAGATCGGCTATGCTAACAAATTAGACAATTAGAAATAACAAATTTAAAGTTTCCTTTTAACATGTCAGGAGATAAGATTGTCTATATTTTTGTTCTTTCATGAAGCAATATGGACAATACTATAATTACAAATATAGAGAATGATAAGTGGGTGTAAATTTATGCATCAGTGAACACTTTATTTCTGTTAAGTGCAACATGAATGAAGTTGTTAAATGAATTTGTTAGCTATATCTTCTTAGTCAAGAGAGGTTCAAAATTTTGGTTGAGTCTATTTGGTGACATAGTATAATTACATTTGTTGATCACAATCAATTAGCATGGAATGATGTTCATTATGAGATTAATTTTGATCTTTATTTCTTTAATATATGTGCGTTGAACATAGTGGGGGTTGATCACATTAGTCTTGTTGTTCTTTTCACAACTTGTCAAATTGTGAAATGTAAATTATGTTTACTTTCCTTTCTTGCCTGGGCTTGCCATCTATTCCACACAAGAAGAAGCATATGAGAGTGAGAAATGTGGACTTCTGCGAAAGCATGACACTACAATTAGACAATAGCCTGCGATTATATGATAGAGGTTCCTAACGTTTAATCAATTACATGATATCCCAGTCTAACGTGTAATCGATTACAAGATAGAAGTGCATACCGTGTAATCGATTACACGATCGCAGAGGCTATGAAGTAATCACGATAACCATTTCGTTGTAAATTAAAATTGTGGTAAAAACCCAAAAACAATGTGAAACAAGTCTAGATGTGTGCATCTAAGATCTCGTTTATGATGTAAAAAAGCATCATGATACAAAGAGGTATCAATACTATTGTGAAATCAAGTAAGAGATTAGGCCAATTTCTTACAAGAGAGGGAATACAATGGAGACGAAGCTTTAACCTTCAAGAAAGATTATGTAGGGATGGAAACCCAATCAAGTTCTAGTTACCTCTGGCACAAGGTTAAATGGGTAAAAATAAGTCACTACTTAGTCAATTACTAGCACAAGGACTCCATATTAGAGAATGCTAGAAATTGAGAAAATCACTTGTGGGGGTTGGGTACTATACTCTTAATGAAATTCAAGGGGATGTCTATGTGACAAGAGATTGAAGGATTTCACCTATGGGAACAAATGTGTGGTGCTACTTCTAAAGGGATGATAAGAGTTTACTTCCTCGAGTGTCTCTGAAACCAGGATAGAACATGGCCAAAATAGTGCTAAGCGTGAGAAATGATCACTACCATCATAGCTAGATAGATTCTTGTGTACAAAATTATGAGCTAAGTGATCTATACCTGAAATATGCATTTTATTATCTCCTAAACTTATGTTTCTGCTAGTGTTTGTTTAGAATTATTGCTACTTTAATATAGTTTTTGGTTTTTGTAGGAAACAAGAGTAAAACGCAGAAATGGGATAAAACGTGATTCTAATGATTGAATATTTATAACTTCGATTGCATATCTCTGATGGGACTGATTTAAGCTTCATGTTAAAGTACACGAAGTCAGCTTTCCAACGACACTGACTGTTCGCAATTCGGAGTTCTGAGCAAAAAGTTATGATCATTTGAAATATCGTACGCGAAAGAGGCGCGATTCAAGAGAAGAACCGTCAAGATGAGATTGGATGGATTAGATCGATACGACGGGTTTTATTTGATTTATAGAAAAAAAAAAGGAAATATGATCGGCCCCGTTCCGGTCCGGTTCAGTAAATAAAAGAAAAAAATAAAAAATAAAAAAAACCGGCCCGAGCCGAAGCTCGGCCGTTCGTCCAGAAGCAGAGCGTTCGAGCTCTGCTCGAACGCCGGCGAAGGTGAAGAGGCACGGCGGTGAGGCTGAGGAGGCTGAGCGCCGGCGGGGCACAACGACGACGACGACGGCGGATCTTTCCAGCGAAGAAGACGGCGACGATCACGGCGAAGGAGAGACCGGCGGCGGCGGAATTTGACAAAACAGAGGAAAAAAAACAGAGCTCTGTTTTGAGCTCTGTTTGAGACGTTCTCGCCGGTGGGTGAGCTCTCCGGTGCCGGAGATGGCGAGGCTGAAGGAAGGTGAGACGGAGATGGCGAGGCTGAAGGAAGGTGAGACGGAGAGGCACGACGGCGGAGCAGCCATGACAAGAATCGTGCTCAATCGGGAGAGGTCGGCGACGAAAAAAAACAGAAAAGCAGAGACTCCTATTCAAATTAGGAGTCTGATTTCATCTTCGATTGGGACTCAGATTTGGGCTCGATTTGAGTCAAGAAGGACTTGAAGGAGGTCTATAAAAGAAGGAGAGCTTGAACGAAGAAAAGGGGGAGAAAATTCAGACTTTTTACAGAGAAAATTTCAGAGCTTGGACGGATTTTCTGGCCGGAAAAACAGAGAGGAGAAAGCCAGAGATTTGGGTCTGCTGTTTGCCGGAATCCGGCGTGGTCTCGGCCGGAGCTGCCGGAGGGAAGAAGGAGGATCGGCCGGAGGGAAGAAGGAGGAAGAAAGGTGCTGTTCTTGAACTGCTACAGTAACGGCTGCGCGAGGAAGACGATGAACAGTGCATGAACAGTACCCGCGAACAGTGAACAATGATTTTTTGGTGAATAGTGCACAATGACACCAACGAATCAACAGCGTTCTCCTTGTCCGATGGCCGGCTAAATTCGCGTCCAAGGCGTAGATGAAGCCCTAGATTTGTGTTATTACTCTTGTTTGTTTTATTTAATACAGTTGATATGATTTTGCTTAATGCTATTTCATGAGTTTCTTTTGAGTGCTTGACCATAGACTCAATGATATACATGAAATTAGATCTTTTTAATTCCTATGCTTAGCTAAAAGTAGGCTGGTGTTAATTCTATGCCCGACCAAGGATAGGATCATTAGCCCAAATGATAATTCTATGCCCGACCAAGGATAGAATTACCTACATTAATTTTTAGTGGATGAACTCTCGTGTCCGACCAAGAACGTGAGTGAATTCACTGTAATTTGTGTGTCTGACCATGAACACAAATTACCTTATCATGTCAATTTGAGCGTAATAATAATTGAGAGTAGTAATTGCATATTTAGTGGTGGATTCTCTGCTTTGGCACTTCTCCATATTAGTTAAAATCTATTTTAAGAGTAGTTAAATTTTATTGCTTTCTCTAGATTAATTTAAACAGAATTTGCTTTCACTTGAATTTGGTAAAAGATTAATCCGTCCCTGAGGTTCGACAACCCTTTAATACTCGCCGTAGTACAATTGCCTTGTGCACTTGCAAGGGTTTAATATTTAAACGATCACTAAGCGTATAAGAAAAGTGGTTAAATGCTTAAGGTACACCATGAATTTTGCTTAGCTTTGTAGTTCTAGTATTAATTTAAATTTTAATTCTTAGAACACCTTGTACTCAGGATTTATCGGTGAAAAGTTGGCTATTTTGTTGGTTTTATTTTTTAAGGATAAAAAGTGGGGGATTGATGTAAGTTTTATCACAAAAAACTATAGGCGATCGATCGCCATGACTGTTTGATTTTTTGGATTTAACCAAGAGATGCTTGATCGATCGATTGATCATTTGTGTGTTACAGGCCCACCAATGACCCTCTAACCACTAATTTGGTTGTTTTTATGCTGAAATTAATTGGGCTTCATGACCAGATTTGATTGAACGTCTTTCTAACCAAGGTTTTTAAAACCGGACCGGCCATCGAACCGGATTGATGGCCGGTCCGGTTGGACCGCGGTTTGACCACGGTCAAACCGTGGTCAAACCGGAATGAACCGGTTTAGGTGTAAATAGGGTTAAGTATATAATAAATATAAATTTTGTATCATATTAACACAAAACTGTTGTAGTCCAAGTGGTTAAAACACAGGGGCGTTGGTAGGGGGTCTCGGGTTCGAATCCCCCCCCCCCCCTGCGCGCCCCTCTTTCGAAAATTTTTTCAAAACAAAAAAAAAAAAAAACTGAAAAACCGGGTCAATCCGGTTCCGGTTACCCGGTTCGGAAAAACCGGCCGGTTGAACCATCCGGTTTCGAAAAAACCGTCCAGTTTCGAAAAAACCGTCCGGTTTCGAAAAGGGTAAACTGGGTGGACCGGACCGGTTTTTCGGCCGGTTCCGGTTCTCCGCGGTCGAACCGGCCGGTCCGGTCCGGTTTTGAAAACTATGTTTCTAACCTAGTTATATATATATATATATATATATATATATATATATATATATATATATATATAAGGAAAAAGTTTAAATGAGATCGCTCTCATTTGGCTTATATGAGGCCAATTCTATTCGTAGCCATTGGATATTTATCTGACAACTACAAATGGTACAAGGAACTCACCTACTCACTGATTTGATACACTCACCTACCAACTGATTTGATACCCACCCTTGGATCAGAATCCAAAGACCAAAAAGATTGACCTTATGCTCCTTATATGAGAATGATCTCATGTAAACCATTATCTCTCTCTCTCTCTCTCTCTCTCTATATATATATATATATTGATGTATTTCTTATGGTTTACAAGCTTTCTAAGTGTTTTGATTTGAGTGCCAACTTTCACCATAGCTAAAAAGAGTAATCAAGGTAGTTTCCTTCACTGATAGGAGCATACTACCACAAGGTTTAAGATTCATGGGAGGAAATTGACATTGAGATACCTACCGGCAAATTGGCAATTGACCAATAGAGGGTCAATAATTCTTAAGGAAAGCTTTGGCGACCCAAGCCACAAAGCAGTTCTACAACTTTGATAGGTTAACATTTTCTCTAGGCCATAGTCATATCATGTAGTAAGCTTCGCATTATACCTCTTCGTCATAGCACTTTGACAGGTTACAACTTTTTAGTAGTTTCGTTATTGAATCTTGTTAGTTTGAAACACAACTCATGTTCGCCTCAAGGCATCAAATCAGGGGCAGACAGGTTTGAATAGCTTTCCTCACCTCTGATTTGATGCATACCGTACCAAGGTTTTCAAAATCGGACCGGCCATCGACCTGGATTGATGGCCGGTTCGGTTGGACCGCGGTCAAACCGGGGTCAAACCGGATTGACCCGGTTTTGAGGTGATAAGTGGTAAGTATATATTAAATCAATATTTTGTATCACATTAACACAAGAGAACAAGTAGCCCAGGTGGTTAAAGCTCTCTTAGAGGTGGGGAGGGGTGGTTCGAATCCCCCCTCAAACTTTCAAAAAAAAAAAATTCTGGCTGTGACCGGTCCGGACCGGTCCGATTTAAGAGAAACCGGCCGGTTTACCAGACCGGGGTAAACCAGGTGAACCGAACCGGTTTCCCGGCCGGTTCCAGTTCTCCGCGGTTGGACCAGCCGGTCCGATCCGGTTTTGAAAACCACCGTACAATCAACATCTGATCCCTCACCATCCTTCAGTTCATGTGGACGTGCGTGAACTGTCTCATAATAACTTATTATTTTGTATATGGGAAAAGTTTAAATGAGATCGCTCTCATATAGCTTATATGAGGCCACTTTAAATCGTAGCCCTTGGATCTTGATCTAATGGTTACAAAAAGCCATTATGATCTCACCCACTCCTTGATGTGACACACTCACCTACTCACTGATTTGATATCCATCCTCCGATCGGAATCCAACGGCTATAAAGATTGGCCTCATGCTCCTTATATGAGAACGATCTCATGTAAACCCCTCCCTTTGTATATATGTAGCATTTGAATAAAAGAGGTTTGGTGCTCCCTTGGATCTGAGAGTGATTTCTTTGTGACGAGGATCTGATAACCAGTAGCCCCATTTATCAGTGGCATTGCATATCTCCCTCTACCATGCACCGTTGATGGCCCGTGCTGGTCACTAATGCATCATACGTATTACGTAGCGATGAGGCCGTGCCAATGAAGCAAGCTAGTTGCAGCAGGTGGAGCAACTTACGAACCCCACTGATTGGGATGTTGTCTGCCAGAGTTGATTGGTGCAATGATGCTAAGACTGAGGCTAAGGTTGAATCTCGCTATGGGGGTGTCCCACATATATAGGAGAAAGACGCCGAACTAGTTTATCCCTTGAACATGCTCCATAGATGCATGTAGTTTACTGACGGGTTGTGGGTGGTGCGGAGGTTGGATGGGGATTTGGGAGGTTAGCCAGACCCATGGCTAACCAATTAACCATTCTATGACGGGGAGTTTTTTCCATATTACCTGGCGCCAACTCTGATATTCCCATATTACCAGGTTTTTCCCGTGAAATCTCAAATGACCCGGAATCTGGACTTGAAGTACCCAAAATGCCCTTTCTTCTATTTTTTCGTGCTAATACTGTGCGAAGAGGCGTATTGTGTATAACACGAAAAAAGGGTGAAGTTCTCCGGCGATATACATCGGCGACGTCACCGGCGACCGGCGAGTTGGAGCGGCGATTCAACCGGCGGAATACACGGACGAGTTCGAGCCTATTCGCGTCCCCCATCTCGATATCGAGCTGCCCCCCTGCTGGATTTCGACGACACGACTGAGGGAGAGTGGACAAAGGCGGCGATTTGAAGCGCATACGACAGTATTTCTGATCTTCAACCTTCTGAGCTCCCCCGCGGCTCCCTCCGCCTGCATGCAACCGGCGGATTGACCGGATTGAGCTTCGGTTGACGGCGAGGAAGACTGTGAAAGCCACCTGCGAGGAAATACACACATACAGACGACTAAACTGTGGTAAGTTACAACTATCCTTACTGATTTTAGTTTCATAAGGTCCGAAATTTGAATTTTAAATTTTTACTATGAACTATAAAGTCGTGTCTGTAATAGACACGACTTTGTATTTAGTCGTGTATGCGACGACACGACTTTTATATTTTCGTGTTGCACCGAGGAGACTTTTCTACTGACCACTATACCTGACTCCTTGCAGATGGATAAAAAAAGAGATGAGTCTATGGAGGAAATACCATCAGAAGAGGACGAGGATCATGATTTTGTCTTGGCACCTCGACAGCGAAATCAGAGGGGCAGGAAAAGGAAGGCTCCGATGCACCGACCAGTGAAGAGAACATATAATGCGCGACTGGCGCTAAAGACGTGTTGTCAACCGGGAGCGATGAAAAAGTGTGCGGCCCTCCTACAGCGTCACCAAAGATGTGCCCAAGTGATCAAAGATGCTGGTTTTGCTGTCATTTTTGAAGGTGAAGACGTAGTTGTATCTCGGAACCTCCTCGACTATTTGGTCAGGTACTGGGATGAGTCGGCGAAGGTCTTCAATATCAAGGGTAGGACGCTACATTTCACAGAGGAAGATGTTGCCCTTATCACCGGATTGCCCGCAAAGGGCGAAAGAGTTGAGGTCCTCCCCTCCTTGACACACCGACCGCAATGTCAATTCTTCAGAAACTACTTCGCCGCGAGGAGAGCGGAAATTCCACACATTGAGGAAATCATAGACAAGCTTAGCGCGGGCGAACTGAAGATGGAAGAGGAGGACATTGCGAGGATGATCATCTGGCTCCTCTTCTGCACGGTGTTGTTTCCACACAGCACTAGAGCAGTTCATCCCTCTTTGTACCGTTACATTGACGACCTCCCAAGATTGAGGTCATACAATTGGGCTGGGGCTATACATAAGATGTTAGTTTCTAGTATAACCCATACCAGCAGACTAGTGGGTGCGAGATCGCAAGGAGAGTGCCTGAGCGGTGGATGCCTAAATGGCGCCGCATATGTCCTTCAGGTATGTAGCATTCATAGTCTTCGATCGGGAAAAAGTCTTATACAATACCACTATATATATAGTCGTGTCTTATGGAACACGACTATATTTATAGTCGTGTATAATTGAACACGACTATGTATATAGTCGTGTTGTTTACGACACGACCATAGTTCAATTCGTGTTCAACTTAGAGTCGACTAAGGCAACCGCGCATTGTTATAATGTTTTCATCTGTTTACTATGCAGATTTGGTTTTTCGAGCACACGACAATCTTCCATCCTGTCATGGGCCCTACCAGCCCACGGGCGAAAAGATGGCCAGGAAGTGGGGCCCTCATTACAGCGGTGAAGAAAGGTGCACAGAAGAAGCACCGTATGGCCGACTATTGGACGGAAGTGTTCCACAATCTTCAAGTAGGGGAGGAACTCGTCGACGTAATCAGCCCCATGGCCGGAGAGGCATCTCTCCTTGCTTCGTCAACCTCAGGGGCCCCTCCTCCACGACGACAGAGGCAGGAGAGGCCGGAAATCAAGAGGACTCCCAACCAACCTGCCTCCACTTCCTCGAGGACAGCTTCCCAGTCCACTGCAACTGCAATGGGGCAATTGGAGGGTGCGTTTCAGGGCATACAGTCACTAATTGAAATAGCTCTGTCTTCGTATGAGGAGATGGGAAGGAGAGTCGGACCTCTGCAAGAGGTTCTCCACTCTATGAAGCCCTCTGCCGCCTCAGCGTCAATGCCGTTAGAAGGTCAGATCTTTAAGCATCCTAAGGAGGAGATGACTGAAGAGCCGACGAAGGAACCAAAGAAGCGGCCCCAAATGGAGCCAAAGAAGTCATCGATGCATCAGATGGAGCCAAAGAAGCGGCCCCAAATGGAGTAAGAGAAGTCATCGGTGCATCAGATGGAGCCAAAGAAGCGGCCCCGTGATAAGGAGCATATGAAGAACACTCCGATTGGTATGCGGACAAAGGAGCTGGAAAGGAAGTCACATCTGGATTCGACGAAATGGGGTAAAGGTAAGTTGTAGACGATTATTTATTTTCTCGTGCCCCATGGTACACGACTATTATATTTGTCGTGTTTCAGGATACACGACTATGTGGTTTATCGTGTTTCATACAATACGACTATGTTTTTTATCGTGCTGCTACTACTGACACGAATAAGTAAAATATCATTTTAGCTCCCATCAAACGCGTGGATGAGGAAGACAAGATTGAACGGGCTACAAAGAGATCCTCTGCCAAGTTGTTTTTGAAGAAGCTCCAACCAGAATTCAACGAAGATATGGAGCGTGCAGAAGTCGAGTCCCGTCCGACGTACAGACGGGACCTATTCCCCCCTGGTGTAGTGGTAAGGAAGCGAATGAGGACTGTCTCCGCGAGGGAATTGCAGAGGATTAGGAAAGATGACCATATACGGAGAATGGCAGAGGAGCAGGAAAGAAGGAATAGGTCCCCTCAGCCGAAAGCCGACTCCGAACAAACCATATCCGATCGACAAGCGACCTCTATCATCGATGAGGTCATCTCTTCCTTACAGCAGTCGGATATTGAAACCGTCAAGGAGGATGTGAAGGACAGGGATGGCGAGGAAGAGGAGAAGAAGGCGGATGTTCTGGAGGAGGAGGGGGAGGAGGAGGAGGTGCAGGCCGACGAAGAGGCGATGGAGGAGGAGAAGACGGAGGAGGTGAAGGAAGAGGACGCGAGGGAGGAGGAGGAGGTGGCGGAGGGCACAGGCTTAACCGCATCCCAGCCGGTTGACGTCGATGTCCTCCTAACCCCTCAAAATTCTAAGTCTGTAATTGCACTCCCCGACAACTATGCCGATTTGGAGTTATGCTTCGACATGGGGGTATTGTTAGAGCGGGATAGAGTGGCAATAGATGGATGGATCGACAATCCGAGGAAGGCTTATCCAATCCCCACGCTATGTGATGACGACTATGTATCCCTCCTACAAACAATAGAAATAAACACCAATGTAAGTAAACCTATGCTCCTCATATGTTTTTGTTGACGTAAAGTCGGTATTCGAAGACACGACTTTGCGCCTAGTCGTGTCTTCGCAACACACGACTATACGCATAGTCGTATCTATCGACGACACGACTATCATGAAAATCGTATATATAGAATAATCGACTTTTAATTAGAAGTTGTATATTGCCTTACTTCGAGTGTAATGACTCCTGTGGATGTTTTTCCATAGGTTATAGATGCGTTTTTAAGTCTTTTGAGCCAGCGCAATGACAGAAACCGGATGAAATATCCGTGGGCATTTTTTGGTTGCCACGCATTCAAAGAGATATTCGACAATGTAAGTGTTCCCTGCATAAGGAGTGATAAGTAATTAAGTATGATATTACGAGCATCGTTGTCTAACTCTCTTGCGGTTTCGCAGGAGCACCAGGAAGGAGGAAATAATGCCAAATTGGTTAAAAAGCTCGGGAGGATGCTCGACGGCTTGAACAGGAACATATTCTACGCATTTTTTCCAATCCGCACCGGCTCCCACTTCTGCCTCGTGTATGTCCATTTCCCGCACTGTGTATGGTGCTTCTACAACCCACTGTCTGGCAGATCCCAATTATATCCGCATCACAGAAAAGCTGCTGACAAATTCACGCAGTTCATGAACGTTGTGATGGCTGGCAAGCTGGGGTGGTTTGGTTTGCTAGACTGGAAGATGACTCAGATAGCCAAAGCGCCGTGGCAACAGAATTCGAAAGACTGTGGCATCTTCATCATGATGTACGTCGCGCATTTGGCATCCAATGTCAACCCACCGGAGTTTGATCAGTCCAGAATTACACGACTGTGGCAACCAGTCATCGCTTCAACCTTGATTCGGGGGGTTATTAACAGCAAGTTTGACGACGATTCCGGACAAGGCACAAAAGATGCCGTCAGAGTTGCGGGTTTTATGCGGCTTCCGGATAAAAAATAAATTGGATTTCATTTTATTCACATTATTTTAATGTACAAAGTGCATTTGCTGTAAATACCGTACTCTTTCAAATAATTCGAATTCATTTTTGACACCTTGTTGTACAGTTCTCTTTTAAATAATTCGAATTCTTTTTTTGACTCATACCAGATGTAGACAAAATAACGCAAGCATGTCTTTGAATACGGCCTTCATACAACAGGACTACGTATATAATCGTCTCTGATGCAAAACGACTACGTATATAATCGTCTATGATACAACACGACTACGTATATAATCGTCTCTTATGGAACACGACTTTATATATAGTCGTGTTTCACAATACACGACAGTATAGATAGTCGTGTCGAAAGATAGTCGTGTCGAAAGATTGTTTTTCATTTCTTCCTTTCTTTATCTTTACAGGCGTACATTTCGGTAGAAGTTAATATGCGTTATACAAGAATTTGACTACATCCTAAGTGAAGAATAGTGGGGGCTGAGGTAAGCCGGAGCGGCGTACATGCGATGTCTCGTTCGTAGTCAGTTTGCCTTGTTGAGGAAGTGTTCGTTTCCTGCGCGTCCGATTTTCTTTCGGAACCGGGCTGTTGGTGCACTTTGTACGGTTGTGACCAACTTCACGACAATTCCCACATTTCGAACGTGGCCTTGCAGGCGGCTCGGGCTGTGACTCAATTCTCTTTGTCTTTCTCCTGCCCTTCTTTGGAGCTTCAAGGCTGGGCGGTTCGCATTTAAATAAAACCCCGTAATTTCCCCACTGACTTCTGTCTAAAGTAGGGAAGACTACTTCTTCGTACGTGCTCCGGTACGTACTTGCGCAGTACCACTTCTCACAATATTCTACCGCTTCCAGACTCCTCTCATCAATACATGCCATGGCGTGCTTGCATGGAAGTCCCATGCTCTGGAAGAAGCCACATGTGCAGGTTCTATTCGTAAGGTCAACAACATCTTGATGCGACAACATGAACAACATCAGTGTCTTCCAAGAATACTCGTGTCGTCAAAGACACGACTGTATGACTAGTCGTGCATGAGACGACACGACTATATGAGTAGTCGTGTATTCGTCGATACGACTTTGTTATAGTCGTATCTTATAGAAAACGAATGTATGCTTACCACATAGTATAAAGATGTCACTTCAAACTGCCGTAATGATAGCGGTTGAACTCGAACTGTTCCAGCACTCTGATTCCTCATCTGATTGATATGATTCTGTGCATATTTTGTTAACGGAGTCGGTAGCCCGTCTGCTTCTATTCGGCATCTCTGAAAATGGACGCTTGTGGTCGCCCGCGTTTGCTTGATCAACCGAGTTATTGGCCAAAACCTTGCCTTTAGAAGCATATTATTTACACTTTCTGACGCGTTCGACGTGAGAGTGCCGTACCTTTTACCCGGATATTCTACGTTCGCCCAATGTGTTTTCGGAATATTGTCAACATATTTCCAGGCCGCCTCATTGTGTTCCTTCATCTTCTCCATCGTTGCATCGAATTCTGGTCTCCTGAAGCATTTTGCAGCTCGGAATAGAAGTTCCTTCAGGTACTTATCCTTCCAAGTATTAAGCATATTTGCGGCCATATGCCTTAGGCAAAACCCATGGTGAGCCTCGGGAAAGACATCGGCGACCGCTCTCAGAAGGCCCTTCTGTCTATCAGAGACAATAGTGTCCAGGGAGGCCGGGGGGTCCGTAAAGAGAAAACATTTTAGTAAGGTGAGGAACCACGTCCTGTACAAGTGAGAGACAAGCATATTAAACACAGAATGCTTCAGGTTGTTATAAGGTCGTGTAAAAACAAAACATGACTGTATGAGTAGTCGTGTTTTCGAAGACACAAATGTGTGCCCAGTCGTGTAGTCCAAAACACGACTGTTAGAATAGTCGTCTTTCCTGCTTCTATACTTACCACGTTTTGATATTCTCTTTATCGACAATTGCATATGCAAGACACATTAATTGTTGATTGTCGTCGATTGTTGTAGCAACCAATAATACTCCAGCGTACTTTCCTTTTAGGAATGTTCCATCAAGCGTGAGCAACGGTCTCAGTGTTCTTCGGAATGCTCTTGCGACCGGGCCGAACATCCAAAACACACGTCTGAAGTCGTAGCCGGCTAACTCAATTGGGATATCAGGTATATCAGCTGATCTTTCTATGACCACATGTGTACCTGCGTTAGACCGCTCTAATTCCCTTCCGTAATGTGGCAAAATACGATATGCGTCTTTAGGGTTGCCATCGATCAATCGGATCAATTCCTCTTTCGCCCTCCATGCCCTTTTATAGTTGACTGTGACACCCCAATGCTTCTCAATGTATTGTTGGATATTTGAGATTTTTATGGAGTTTGAATCCTTATGGAGGCCATGAAACTTCCTCGCAATCCAGAGGTGAGAAGCCAATGGATGATCTTTCGAACTTAGAGAAGTGTCACATGTATGCCGTTCTTCCCTCCTTGTTACGCTGACTCCATCAAGTCTGTTCGACGCTCGTATGTACCACTTGCACCCCGAAACCATGCACGTTGCAGCGAATGTGTCCTTGCTCCCATCCGCTACTTTGAACATGAACTTCCTCTTGATTGCCAGATCAGTTAGAACCATCTTGAACTGCTTGATGCTTTCGAATCTAGCCCCTAAGGTAAGTTGTGCCTCGTAGTCTTTTGCTTGCAAACTTCCGGTCAACATCGTCTCCTCTTCACAATGTTTTGAAGGACCGGCCTGTGCAGAATAGGTACCCCAATCCCAACCACCATCACCCTCAATATTGAGATAGTCATCGTCCTCCGACGCGATAGATTTCCCTTTACATGTGTCTCCTGCCGTGGGACCTCTAGAAGTCGATGTTCCCGTGTGATTTGGCTGGCTGAAATGTGGTACTGTAAGAGGCTCATCCCACTCATCTGCAGACCACGGTAATTCATCTTCATCCAACAATTCTTCTTCATCTGGACTGGAATCTTCATCTTCTTCTTCATCTTCACCTTCTTCTCCATCTCCGAAACTACGGGAAAAAAGATGTATCAATGGACTTGAGAAAACGATAGCATGTACTATGAAGTATTGTCTTATGCAACACGAATTGATTTATAGTCGTGTACTATGCAACACGATTAGGTATATAGTTGTGTTCAATACGGCACGATAAAATTTTTAGTCGTGTACTATTATAGTCGACTATAATAGCACACGACTTCCCTGTATCCGCGCCTTAGAAGTCTCACTTGCATAGTCTCCATCTCTTCCTCCTTCGACTGCTGATGCGGGTGTCTTATTGCCCGGGCTGGACGGCCTCTCCGGCGGTGTCTTACTGGCCGTCCTCACTTCTGCCTCTGGTAGCCTCTCCTCCTCCTTATTTGCATTGGCATTTATTTCCTTATTGAGAGTCGAAGTCTCCATGTTATTGCCCGTAGAAGTCCACTCCACGTACAGGCGGAGTAGTCCATTTGTGCCTTGCATGCTCTTGTGAAGTATAAATATTGACTCCACGTCTTTATCGTCTTCAAGGAGAAATGTGTATTCAGAGTCAACACGATATGACAAAGTTAATGTACCAGATGTAGACTTAAGCGGTAATCTTTCTTCCACTAGCTGCAACAGTTCCCGGTACTTTACTCGTGTATCTATAGGCAGGAGCTTCCGTTTCCCGCCTACGTACTTATCAGAATTTGTCAAAACTCCATCGTTGTGTAAACAAAGAACTATCTTCTCCATCCGTACCTGCCATTAAAATACCGAAATAAGTTAAAAATCCGTGAGACACGATATATTGAAAACCGTATATGAGTGAAAAGCAACGTCTATGAGTCGTGTTTCATCAAACACGACTATTGTTACAGTCGTGTTGTCGACGACACGACTGTAACAATAGTTGAAAACTTGCTAAGTTCTCAACTTTCTTCTCTGGAACCAACTTTCATGATAGAAATCGTCGTATTTTAACTTCACCGTCACAGTTTTTTCGATGTACCTTGCCTCCGTTGAAGTTGTTTTCCAATACCCGATCTTTCCCGCTCGTTTTCCCACTTGTTGCCGCGAAGATGACCTTTCCGGAGTTCGACGGCGCCGGCGCCGGCGCCGGCGATGATATGGGCGGAGAGGCCGGACGGAACGCCTTCTTCTCCGACTAACGGCAGCTTCTCCAGGTAGTCACTCCCTTTCCGGGTAATATGGAAAACCAAAGAGTGGGTGGCTTATACCTAAACCTAAGGGCATTTTGGGTACTTTTCGGGTCATATGGAAGGAAGAAAGTGATTCCGGGTAATATGAGAAACCCGTGTTTGGCGCCAGGTCAGACGTAAAAAGCTCTATGACGGGCCCCTACGCCATTGCTTGGAGAACTCAATCCATTCTATTATTAACGTCAAGAGAGTCCATTAGATTTTAAACATAATAAGTGTTAACAACTTAGTGTATTTATAAAAAAATGCCACACATGAAATACAAGAGTATTAAAAATAAATCCAACATTAAAGGGCAAAATTTATCAGAAAAAATGAACCTGACAATTTCAAGTCTTCTGACTAATATGCTTTCGAGAAAAAATAATTTGGTTGTCAAGTGCGTAATTTGGTGGAATTGCAGAGGATAAAAAAGAAAAAAAGCCTTCAAATAAAAACCCTGTAAATCATTTCCTTAACTTTAGGGATCCAAGTAAAAAGGGATTCTGACGCTTAAATAAGGTAACTCCATTTTCGTGTCCATATTCGTAATGATTACAATAAGTTAATTGGTTTCCTTAATTATAGGGACTAGCAATTGAATGCCAGTATTCACACCCACTGAAAGGTCGTGTGTACCCCGTTAGTAAATAACCCCACTAAAATTTGAGTGAAATAAGACATCAATCTGGGTTAAGCATGACATATTTACTCAAATCTTAATGGGGTAATTTTCTAACGGGGTACACCAACCTTATGGTGGGGTGCGAATACCAGCATTGCTAACAATTATTTAAGGACTTTTCTCTCTAATTTTCTTGTGCATAATCTTAGGGATTACAATAATTAATTACTTACAAGTTCCTATTTAGAACGTAAGGGAATTTACTCTCCAAATTTCAGGCGTCCCCCTCAATTACATTCCTTAATTATAGAGATCTAATAATTGTATGCTACATTTTAATATCCACTATTGAGAATTTAATGTTTTCTTTTCTTAGGATATGAAGAGATTTTTTAGCTTTGGATTGCCTACATACCATGTTAAACAACCAAATTAGTCAGCGTACATGCTTATCGTGATTTAAAAAGCTGATTGTGTGTGATATTTTTTGTAAAAGAATATTCTCTCTCTCTCTCTTATGCTATGGTAGAGAGAGAAATTGTAGGTCGACCTTTCTTTATGATATGGTCAACAGGATCCTACTTTTTTTAACGTGAGAGAGACAGAGTACGTACTTATCATGTTAAAAAACCAAAAAGGTAGTACATGCTTACTGTGGTTTAAATATATGGTCTAATATTTACGAAAAATGCTATGTTTAATTTATTTATGCTCCTATATGAGGTTTATATTGAATGAATAAAACTTTTTATTCATACTTTATATGTATATATGCTCCTATATGATTATCGAAAGTGAATCCAACATACAATTAAATGCAGGTTTATGCATGAATATTGTACAAACACGTTTTTCTTCTTAAAGGTCGGGATGCCACCGCCCTGAAACCATTTTAAATCTTTAAAACCAGAACCACGACATACACGCCACAGGTCCAGTTTTTTTGGACCTGGAACCACCCCACCCCTCCCCGGTTTATCGACGATCTTGTGCACTTCGATGAGCCCCAGGACCCTGCCCGCCCACCACCATGACGCACATCCCTGGCCAAAGTCCCTAGACATGAAACGACCTTCCCGCGGTGGATGAAGTGACCATACCCGAACTACCGGGGGAAGTGACATTCTCCGGCCACGGCTTGGCGAGGCCTGGCTCCTTCCCGCAGTGGGTGAAGGTTCCGATAGCTGGAAGGAACGACGATTGCCGGCTCCTTTGAAGACCTCCTAGAACATTTAGACGATTGCTGCCACCAAGCTGGGAATTTGACATTTAGACGGAACTGGCAAGGACGGCCTGGATGCAGCCCCCTTTCTCGCCGGCGAATTTTCCACTCCTGGGCTCCTCCCAGCCGATGCCGACTGCCTCTCCTCTCCTGCCGCAGGCGAGGAAAATGTCTTCTTCTCCGCCGGCGGCATTCCTTCCACCTTCTTCTTTGGCGCCGCCTCCTCATACCCCTGCAATTTGTTCTCTTTCGGTGCAAAAGCACTTCGCGACCCAACGCCCCCACTGTGTGCAGAAATCGGGTCGGGTTGGGGTCTTCGTGTAATCTCCGAACCTGACCTGACCTGGTGGGTCCGTTCCTCTTTTCAACCCTGAACGGAACTGTATACTGTATAAGTACCCCCATAACCGGAAAAAAAAGGCTGGGTCTAGTCTTGTAAAAACACAAGTGGCATCCCTATTTAAGGGAAGGACAGTGATAGCCCTACATCAGATTTACTATACAGCTGATGTGTTTGGCAATGAGTAGTTGAACTGATGTAACCTACATCAGTGCAACCACTCATTGCCATACACATCGGCTGTGTATGAAAATGTGTAGGAAATCCGATGTACAAATATCATTTTTCTTATTTAAAAGACATGAAATGAGGACGGTACAGTTCTATATTCTATGTATATATGGAATGAAGGTATAGTCCAATTGGGTTAATTGACTCATGTATATATCACACTCATGCGAAGTTTTACGAGGGTAATAGTCACGGGCTAATGTCGAGCCATTGACATGCATTCCAGTCTCTTCAAGTTTTTATAAAAAAAAGTGAACATAAGCAGTACATTTTTGGGGGCCCAATACATCTAATAGAATCGAAAAATCATTAAGTAAAAACATGTGTGAGGAAGACTTAAAATCAACATTCAAAAACAAATTTATGAGCTGAAGATCGAATCCATTCTTCATTCAAAATTATTCGGTTAAACATACAATAAGAGCACTGCCATTCGGCCATTGGAATATAATTCTTAATTGAAATCAATACTACTTATTTGATTTAAATCCACATTAAAATAAGAGCTCGGGTCGATGCAAGATATAATTTATAATGAACTTATAACATATTACAATAAATGGTTTCTAGCATACACACGTGCCAATCAATTCTGAAAATAAAATATTTCTTAAAAGAAACACTCAAACTGCCAATTCATTACACATCCGCCACCAACCCTCCGTGTTCTCATTCTTCCATCACCCATTCCCTCTACTTTTTCCTTCAAGCGTTGGCGAGCGACATGGCTCAGTTATCTTTGTTTTATGCTATTTGTTGGTGTTTTTTTTGTAGGTGCAGTAGTTTCATCCCGTGTTTCAGGCATGATAGATCGTTGGCCAGATATGTCATTTATGTGGTGGCCAATTTTTCTCAAGGGCGTGCCCCACCTGCTTGTTGGGCAGTTGGATAGAGGTCTCGAGGTTGTGGAATCAAACTTTTTGTTGTGTTGGGCGTGCGCTTCAATGCTTGCTATGGCTTGTATTTGTTGTTGTAAATGGCAGTGACTTTTCTCCCAAGTGGCTTTTCTCCCCCATAGTGCATTTGTGGATTGTCTACATGGCATATGGTCCACTGCTTGGGGTATGTTACCGATGTGCAAGTCACCTTTGTATGATCTTGGAGCATGGTTGCTAATCGGCATGGTTTCAATTCTTTGGAGACTGACTCTCTACAATGATGGAGTTCAAGGTCCTTCACACAGGATGTGGTCTTCAATGCCTACAATGAAGGAGATTGATATGTAATATCCTAGCCACAATGTTAAGTGCTTTGGTTGTGATATTTTTTCCTTGTGCTTTGTATTATTTGTCTTTTTGTTTGAAAAAGGTTCTCGAAGTCTTCTATATGTTGTAGCTAGACATGGTTATAAGATGATGCAGGTTAATGAATAATTTTTGCCCTAGAAGGCCCTGTTGGATACTGAAGATCCTAAAGGATGAACCCTACCATCAAAATGTATAACTGGTGGATCCCTACCTCTAGATTGAACTCAATGAAATAGTTGACAATAACTATCATTTTTGTCGGTGGAATGCAATTGTCAAATATGACATTTTTGTCGGTCGACAACTACCGTCAAAATATAACATTGGGGTGCTACTAATGAGCATGCTAGAAAAAAATAATTTTTTTCCAACCCTACTTATTCAAGTGTTACTGAGAAATTTTGGATGCTAAAAAGTATCGCCCATAAACATAAAACTTTATCCAACCAACCTTGGGGCTAGGTTGAGCATTTGAGCCTCTAGTGCTATCACCCGCGTCGTTAATTAATGCTCCTAGTTTACTCATTTTCTCCTATGGACAAAATGTAAAGCTGAATTTAAACTATTCAGTAGGAAACTCTATAATCAATAATCATATATACAACAACAATACAATTCATACAAGAGTAAACTACAACAAGTATTAACTCATTCATAATATTTTTGCATTCTCTATAAAACATATTAGTATTAGAGTTATTTTATTTCCTTGCTTTGATCTACTCTCAAGGTCTAATGCATAGCATCACTCACTTGTGGAATCCATCTTTAGCACTTATTTTCTTATTTTCGACTCCTATTGGCCACGTCCAACAAACGAGTGCCGAAATGAATTCATGGTTCCTTAGGGTTTCAGTATGCAGGCACCATAAACTTCGCGCAACCCTACATGCATTCATAATCTCACGTGGATTCTTGGGCCTCCAGGATGGCCAATCATGGTATGGCCTCTTTCTTATATTGGTCTTGTGAAAACATTCATAGTTTCGGTATGTAGGCACCATAAACTTCGCGCAACCCTACATGCATTCATAATCTCACGTGGATTCTTGGGCCTCCAGGATGGCCATTCATGGTATGGCCTCTTTCTTATATTGGTCTTGTGGAAACATTCATACTTTCTTCTGCTGGTCTGTGATATGAACCATATACTTCCTCATCTCTTTTCTCATCTCATTATTCTTTCTATCGTGTAGATTTGTTGACATATTATCTATACATAAACACATTAGTTCATTGTCCTAACTCTTATGGTTCCAAGACAATTCTCTAGTGTCATATCAATTATTAGGTACTATAACCCTAGAACAATTTCTTATTTAGTAATTACTCTATCTATTCCGTTGTCTTGCCCATCGACAACTTGTCACCGACACATTTTGGTGTCTATGATTTTTGTCGGTGATTCACATAAAAAAATCTACTTCCTTCTCTGCAATACTCACAATTGATGAGTATAATTGTCTTACTATTACTATAGTAAAGTAACTCATACAATTCATGTTTCTTTTACTATTCTAGGCCATATACACATTATCATCAACATAATTTAATGTCGGTGGTGATGTGTCAGTGCCCCCAATTTATCCAAATCTATTATTTTCCATTCCTTCAAATTTTCATTCTTTTCATGTAAAGATCATTACTTATAGCATAATAGTAATTATAAAACATCGTTCAATTCGTTAACTGCACAATCCAAATCATTATGCTTTTTGGTAAAAAAAAATGCATTCACATCACATCATACTATCAAGCATGTGAAAAATCATACTTTCAATCATACACACAGTCGTCATATTCATCTATGCCTGCTCACGCGGCCTAATGAGCCAAAGCATAACATAAATTTTTCTTGAGACATAATTTGCTAAACTAGCATGCTAGATAATCATACAACTCATTTAATCATGAAATATTATTCGAACATGTAAATAAACTTCAAAAGAACATGTTTTGTCATCATACAAAACAAATCATAGTCAACCAAATGTGTATCCCATGATTTTATCATAAGGAAAAGAATTAAAAGGTCACTAGCTTTCCTATCTGGATTCCAACAATCCAAAGCCGAGATCCTCTTCTCTTTCTCTAAGCCTCAAACCCTAGTCTCATTTTCCTCCTTCAGATCATGATATGTGCAAAGAATGACTCAATTAAGGTTAAAATCATTTTTATAACCAGTATTTAAGTCCAATCACATTAGAAAGCCGTACAGACCAAATTGACCCAAACCATCGACATATGACCATCGCAAAATTTCATGTACTTTTAGTTGTTTTTCAACTTAAAATTTTTATGGGTCTTACATGTGCATTGGTGTGAGACACGATGATTTGTGTCGTTGGATCTCCAATGGCACATAGGTGTTGGTGGTGAGACTGGATTCATATAGATGGGATTCTATTGTTAAACCTATGGTTAAAATTGGAATTCTCTTGGGACGGTATCAAAATAGTTTGACTACTAATAGCTAAAACTTAGTTGTCATATTCGTCTTTGTCTAATCACATGGTCTAATGAGCCAAAAATAAATTTTTATTAAGACATAATTTGCAAATATAGCATGCTAGATAATCATACAACTCATTTAATCTTGAAATATCATTCCAACATGTAAATAAACTTTAAAATAACATGTTTTGTCATCATACAAAATAAATCACAACCAACCAAATGTGTATCCAATGATTTGATCATAAGGAAAAGAATTATAAGGTCACTAGCTTTCCTACCTCGATACCAACAATTTGAAGTCGAAATCCTCTTCTCTTTCTTCAAGCCTCAAACCTTAGTCTCTTTTTCCTCCTTCAGATCATGAGATGTGCAAATAATTGCTCAATTAAGGTTAAAATCCTTTTTATAACCAGTTTTGAGTTCAATCATATTACAAAACTGTATAGACCAAACTACCCCAAACCAAGAACACATGACCATCACAAAATTTCATGTAATTTTAGTTGTTTTTCAACTTATAATTTTTCTGGGTCTTACATGTGCGTTGGTGTGAGACAAGATGATTTGTGTCGTTGAATCTCCAATGGCGCATAGGGTTGGTGGTGAGACCGGATTCATATAGATGGGATTCTATTGTTAAATCTATGGTTAAAATTGGAATTCTCCGGGGAAGGTATCAAAATAGTTTGACTACTAATAGCTAAAACTAAAGCCTAACCATTGCAAAGTTGGAATTCTAGACATATAGATTATCTTTGCATACACAATACTGTGCAAGCTATTTTGGTAAGTTAGTGAATGAATAGTTTAAATGAGACATGCAACACATGTGCACTTCTCATCATGACTCTTCAGATAACTCTTTATAATTAATTAAATATGCCTTATTCATTAACAGGTTAATTAAATCTCTCTCCCTCCTAAAATAAATGTTCCATCAGAAGAAAAAATTGGTTAGTTTTCTTGTAGCTAACCTTTTTTCCATGGAGCATCTATTTCAGCATGGAGGGAGTAAAATTGAAAGAGATGTATATATTAATTTGGAGTATTTGGTGATGGTGGGAGTAAAATTTACAGTGATGTGTAGATTAATTTTGAATAAATGATTATAAAATGCGTGGAGTTGTTGTGATTAGTGTAATGAACTATATATTTGAAAATTGTACAATTTGTCTAAATTTTCTGAATACTTCAAGGCCAAAAGCAATGGTCTTGAAGTATTCATTTTCCATGCACGTACATTTATCAGATATTATATGAAACTTTGTACAAAGTAAATATTGACACATTTGTAAAATTTAATTCTTTCAGGGAAAGAGATATTATAAAATGTCGATATTATTAAAGTGAAATCAACAGTTTTGACGACCAGAACATAAATTAGATAACTAATCTGTCTGTTAGGACTTAAATTTAGCCCTCATATTTCAATATTGATGTCATCATTTGGGATTAAAAAGTCATTAGTTATGTGGAGTTCAAACCATAGTTTTAAAACTCGGAATTTGACTCTAAAAACTCGGCGAGTCAACTCGGCTCGGTAGCTCACCGAGTCAAACTCGCCTACAGACTCCAATCAGCATGACTCGGAGACTCGCCGAGTCTCTCTTTAATCGGTTAACTCGAGTCAAAATTGCCTTTAGCAACGGAAAATTCCGTCGCTGAAAGTACTTTCAGTGGTTATTACTCTTATTGCGACGGACAAATTCCGTCGCTAAATCCCTCGATTTTGAAATATTCTATTCCTTAGCAAATATAAATATTAAAGAAATAATTTACTACATAACTGTAGTATGAATGTTGAGATTGTTTGACCAAATAAAATCAGCATGCCACCAATTTAGCTACTACCACCAAAGTTTTTGCAATATAATAGAGGCCAATATGGGCTTTTCCAAAACCTTATAATGCCTTACAGGTTGCAAGTTAATAGCATAAAAATAAAACAACTACTATGAAAAAGGTGAAACAGTGAAAGAACTGTGAAGAAATAACTGACTCAATGTGAAGTGATATAAATATGGGCTAGTTATAAATAATTCTATTCTAAATTTTAAAGAAGCGGTGCTATGTAATCCTTCCATCAACCAGTGACTTAAATGGAGTTACCAGAATGTTCATATCAAGAATTAAAGAGAATTCGACCACCATATAAAAACTTGATTTACATATAAAAGTGGATGCGAGCAAAACTAAATGCTTTGAATTATACACAATTTGAAAATTTTAGCTACATGACTCCATTTTGACTCCATTGAAACTCTGAGTTGAGTCCACTCCAGGAGCTTCCGAGTCAAGTCCGAGTCTTGAGTTTTTAAACACGGGTTCAAACTAGTGAATAACGAGGAGTTAGCAATGCTGAGTCTACAACGGTGAATCTTATTGGGTATTGAGAAGTTCAAATTGTAGACACCAGCAAAAGAGTCTCAATAGAGGGGATATGAATAGTAGTGAGCCATAATAGGATATTGTAAACCAAATTATGTGTACATTTTCAATCCACGTAATTTTTAATTAATTGGGATCAACTTGCTAAAGCGGTGAATGTGTTCAGCCATAAGATCGAAGCTCACTATGCGTTATACACGTGCAATTGCACGTGCACTTCCACTAGTATTGATTATGGAGATTATGATTTAATTATAGTAGTCAAACATGAATTTAAATAATTTCCACGTATAACAAAGATGTAACTAGTCAATAGTGATTTTCAGATGCAATGAATGCATGAAGAATCAACTACGTAGTATCATATACAAGTTTCCTAGTATGGTTGATCAAGCTTTCGTCCTGCTTGCATAGAGAGAGAGTCTTTTGTAAACATCTGATGTACTTACTAAAGCTCACATTTCGATATTACCTTTGTGGAAAATAACTAGCCACAAATTTAAAATTGTCTAATTTTGTCCATACAATTTCCTCATGGAGAAAAATATCATGTTAATACTCCCTCCGGTCACTTTTAAAATATACCATTCATTTTGAAATGAACTAAAACTGAAAATCAACTGTTTCTATTAAAATTTACCGGAGGGAGTACCATTCAATAGTATCCATGTAAAGTTATGCACAAAAGAGCAAGCAAGAGTTGATTCAGTCATTAGATATCACAATTTACAACAGGTTGGCCATATTTGAAGGGCTCAAACCTGTACTTGTGCATTGAATGACTAGCACAAAGACTTATAAGATAACAAGATTTACATAGCACACTACTAGTATTGATAGAACATAGCCTACATGGCTAAGCTGTGGGGTAGGCGGCCATCATGGCAATGCCACAAAGTCCTTCCTTAGCGTCTACGTCCCTCTGCATCCTTATATATCCATCTTCTCCCCAACTAGTCCCCCATGAATTCTTCACTAGCCAATATTTGGTTCCATCAGCTGCAGTGCCATAGCCAACTGCTGTGACACCATGGTCCAAAGAAGTCCCACAAGTCCCAGTAAAGACTCCACTAGAATAGAATTGGAAGTCGAAACCACCAGCATCTATGGCAACGGAAACCGGTTGGCTTGTCACTGCTTTCAGCAAAGCTTTCTCGCTGTTAGCCGGCACATCTTCATGTCCAGTGATCTTGGCTGCTGCCTTTTTGGTTTTACAGGTGCCATCAGTTCCCTCGTATGGATAATTTGCCTCGGTGGTGAGCCCCCCATTGTGTTGGATAAAGTCGAAAGCATCGTCCATGAGACCTCCCTGGCAGCCTTGGTCCTCTCCTTTAACGTCACAATCTACAAGTTCCTGCTCAGATAAGGAGATCAACTTACCTGTCTTCAGCTTGTTGGCTCCTTCCATGGCTGCAACGGCCGAAAAAGCCCAGCAACATCCTGTTCATGACATGGTTAGTTGTCTTGAAAAAGAATGGTGATAATAGTATAATTCAAAAGGACCAAAAACGGCTTGATCCCAATAATTTGTTGATATCCTAGCCGGCTATACCCTCCTGACTCCTCAACTTTAGACAGTAGTGGGAATAAGATGAAGATGATGATGATGATGGCTTCAAAGATGATATTGAAGACATGTCCAAAAGCGTGAAAAGACAAATAAGAGGGTGGGCATCGAAAGAACACAAGAAATTCAGTCGTTTATGTTTTTACCAATTTAGTTTTCTAATTTTCCTTCCCTAGAGGAGAAGGGTCGCCCTTTTAGTGGTGTTAGTCCAAGTGGTTTTAACCCTATGTTTGGTGAAGGGTCGCCCCTTTAGTGGTGTTAGTCCAAGTGGTGTTTAACCCTATGTTTAGAGAAGGGTCGCCCCTTTAATGTGTCTCATTATCTGTACTCTTCTGTGGGTTTTGCTTCAATATATTTTTAATTATAAAAAAGAAAGTATATTGATATACAAAACGACCACTATGAAGTTTCCATATTAAAATTTTCGAAGATGATAACTAGCAGGGTGTTGGTGAGATGGTAAGGACACCCTCCTAAAGCGGAGGACTTGGGCTTGAACCTCCACCCTGTTGGACACCCACTAACGATTATATCAAGATTATTTGGTGCGTATGATGGGCGAATCTTCTCGAACGGATTGGCAACGGGATATGGTACTCTAAGATAATTTTTCACATCTTATAAACATAGCAATTACCATATAGACTTAATTGGATGCATTAATGAGTTAAAAAAAATTGGTTGTATTAATGTAAGACAGACACCTTTTTTTATATCATAAGCCTCTCCCCCTAGTGTGCCACAGGCCCCAAAACAAACATGGGACCTCACCTTGTGGGACCTCTCCCTTGATATGGAGAGGCCCAACCAGCACACTAGTGGATGGAGTTCCATAAGGTAGTATATTATTTTAATATCACAGAGTTTATCTTACAGCAAAAACTTAGCTATATGATGCATGATCTGCTTACCACATTGGCCTTGGTCCTTAACGGGGGTGACAGCACCTTTCTTTCTCCAGTCTATGCTTGGGGGTGCAGTCACATTCTCATGCATGAAAGTTGTTATCTTCCCTACTTCGAGCTTAGAGGGCCTCAACCCATTGTGTGAGGCCTTAAATTCCTCATTTGTAAGATCTGCAAACTCATTAACAGCCACTTTGTAGGACTTGCCACCTGCTTTATTAAAAGACTCGATGCGCTCAACATTGTTCTTGAATATCGCCAATCTTCTCTCCTTTTCAAAATCATCAGGGTACACTCGCCCATATTTAGACATCCACTCCTCATGCCTGACCAACATGGTTTTTTCAGGCAGAGTCCGGGCTGCGACATGCGTGCCCCAGACCACCACGACGAAGAATGCTACAAAGGTGAATTGTTTTGCAAAAGCCATGACAAAACTAGAATGTGCCCCGTGAAGTTTGAATGTTGGAATTGTATCTAATTTGTGAGATGAATGCTCACTCTGATTACAAGTTTATATAGGCCTCACAGATGGGAAAGAATCCAATTCTGTAGTAGAACGGAAAGTGACCTCCAACTTTCCGTGGAAAAGATACTGATTAAGATGTGTCGAAGTTTGGATTCCAAAGCATTAGATAACTGACTTCAGAGTTTCGTGTACGGTGCACCTGCCGTTAGTTTAATGCATTTCATTACACATTAGAAGAGATTAAACACATTTCATTGTACATTAGAGAATCACTTAATTATAAGCCTAGATTGTTTTGCAGCTAGATGACAAGCAATAATCTATAATTTTGTAGAAATATACTTGTTTAAGAACTAGTTATGTCCCTTTCTTTTTGCCGTCCTGGGCTGTTATGACTTTGACAACGGTGGAGATTCTCATTGCAGAGAACCTAAATTGGAAGCATTTCCAACTTTGATAACATGGACATCAAGGGATTAAGTGGTGCATATGTTATGTTGTGAGGAACAACAGTATGAGTTAAGTGATCCTGTTTGATTAGGTTTCAAAACCCAACTTTAAAGGTGAGTATTGTCACACACGTTACACCTTCTTCGTTTGACACGTATCATGACTTGTGGGCCCTTGCAGTGCGCAAACAGGGGTGAGCTTTACATAGCCTTTGCAATTTGATAAAGCTCGGACTCAAAGTTACATGGAAAATTTTAATATAAGCCAAGGGGTATGTGATGCATGAGGCTTATCTTGTGCCATAAGGATCTAGAGGCGCTCCTGATTTATGGGGGTAGGTGAGTTATTAAAATCCGCTTGCGATGAGTAGAAACAATGATTGTACATGACGTCTAAATTGTGATGGTATACGGTGTTTAAATAGTAATATGTTCTAACTTAAGACAAATTGCATAAATCAATCTGCGTTGGGAGATAGAATGTGATGGTCAAATGATAGAGCTTGATGAGACGAATTCACCACCACCAATGATGGGTCAATCTGGCTCTGCCGCTCTAGGAGCCAACAGACCCCCAGGAAGTTGCAGTGAAAAAAAGGAGTAAGGGTGCGTTTGACAACGTGGATTTAGATCTTGTGATTTTAATAATCACGTGATTTGTCTAAATCTTGCGTTTGACAACTCCTTTTTTAGTACAATTTGATTCTTCCTCAAAATCTCACCCCAGAATGTGATTCTCATTATAACCTGAAAGAGGGTCGCCCAAAATGATAGGCCCAACCCTGTCATTTGTAAAATCACACAAGATTCTTTCAATGACGTGATTCAAAAAATCCCACCTCTAAATCCAAATCAAGGTTGTCAAACGCACCCTAAGAGATATTTAGAAATTTTTTAAAATTTCTGGCATGGAGTATGCTTATCCTGATTATAAATAAGGGTTGAACGGGTATCGCCTTTCTCGTATTTTTGGTGCTAAATTTGTCAACTTTTTTCTCTCAGTGTCCCAGGAATTTAATAAATTAACAGGTAATGACACCCTCATAGCAATTCTATGAGATCATCAAGACAAATTTATGATACTTCTTCCATCCAAAAAATATGGCTGCATTTGGAAATATTATGGATCCACCATTAGGTTGCTAGATTTGCCCTCCACGCCAGTAGTTCCTCATGGAGGCTTGAAATGTTGTGGGCCCTATAGACCAATAAATTTAACTTATTTTTAAAAGCTGACAAAATTTGTTGCACAAAAGATTTATTATTATTATTATTATTATTATATGTGATGGGACACTCGATATGGGTGATGGGAGCTAGTATCTACAAGTTACTAATAATACTTCTTTTATTATAAAAATAGGGTAAATTATACATAATCGTCATGAATTACAGCCAAAATGCACTTAACCCATTTGTATTATCAAAACCCCCACATAATCCCAATGCCCTAAGTTTTTCTAACAAAAAATGATGATGTCATCAAGTTTAGAACTTTATCAGACAACTTGACCCTTATATTGGTTCAAACACATATCCCTTAAGAATTGCACTTAAGGCTATATCATTTGTAAATTGCATTTAACCCCTATTTAACAAATCAAACGACAAACCCGTATGAATTAGATTTGTGAGGGAGTTAGGAGAAGGGTGGCAAGGTATAAGATGGAAAATGTTGAAACTTATTAGAACAGCAACGAGGAGAAACTGAAACGAGTTTTTTTATTATAAAGGAGAAGATAAGTGAAAGTGGTAATCCCGGTATTCAAATTTTTAGCCTTACACCGTTAAGTACGAAGATTATGTGGGAGTTTTAATAATACACGGGGGTTAAATACTTTTTTCTCATAATTCATGGGGGCTATGTGTAATTTACCCTATTTTTTTAATAAAGAAGTATTATTAGTAACTTGTAAATACTCCCGTCATCCCAAATGAGTGTCCCATTTTAGATAAAATTTTAATTTGTGTTGTGTGTGACTAGAGTCTCCATCCTGTGCTTGCAATTATTACGTTATTCACCCAAGCCCCATAAAATTTTCTTCTCCCATCCTTTAGAATTGTCGCAGGGCTGTATAAGTGTGTTATACCCACCCTAAGCATCAGGTCCCGCCTCCAGGGTCCATTATAACTGGGATTAATTTTATACTCCCACGTCCTGTTTTAGATGCTACATGTGATAAAAAGCTGGCACATTAAGAAAGTGTTCAATTTAATTAAGCGTGGATTTAATGAGTTTGATTGTTGAGCACTTGATAAGAAAGCAAGAGTGTCCTCAATTTTTAATTGTATTCGTATAGTGGTTGGTTTGAACTCTTAGATAAGTTGTTGACTGTAACACCCAAAAAATCGGTATGTTTACTATAACTAATATATGAAGTTTTGATGCTTGTTTTTCTATGTTTCGCAATCTAATATTAAACTATGTGAATAAAATTTTTCGATGCAACTGACTATGTGCAAATTAGAGCTCGGAGCAAAAAAAATATGATCGATTGAATTTTTGGGCACGATCGATCACCAGAGCATACGCGATCAATCATATCAGTTTCAGAAACGAAACCAAGGCTGATTTAGAACAATCGATCATAAGTACTATGATCACGCTGAAGCAGTGATCGATCACATGTGGTCGCGATCGATTGCACCATATAGACTCCAAAATGGAAGTTGCATTTTGTTATGATTTTTTATGGAAAAAAGATACCAAATCCTAACGAAACTTGGAGTACACGTTTATAAGAAGATATTGGAGAATTCTTATTGGAGGAAGAAACCATGATAAGGAAGGATTTGCTTAAGAAGAGAAACCATAAACTCCATATAAACACATAAGAAGGGATGGGTTGTGCTATTCATGCCAAAACCATAGCTTTAGAACATTTTGTGATTTTCTCTTTTCCTTCACACATTCACCCTTGTTTTAAGCCTCTTCTTGACTTGAGTCTTCATCCAAAGCTTGGAGCGGAGGCATTGTTGTGAAGTGAAGGAGGCGAACGACAGGTAAAGGGCGAGACTTTTGTGGAACAAAGAGTAGGATGGTTTTTCCCTTTCTTTTTCTTTTCTCTATATGATATACAAGTGCTCTCAATCGATCTTATGATATATATGTATATATATATATATATATATATTGCTTTGATCAATTTGACTTTGATGATTCATGATTCTATATATTATTCATATTGCGATATGCTCTTTTATACTTTCATGCTAGTCTCTAGATAATAATATCTAAGTTGTTGCTTTATTAATCATATTGATGTCAAAAGTTCTTATCTTGTTCTATTATTCATTAATCATGTTGGTTCTAGTGGTCATAATTGTCGTCTTGTATTAAAAGTCCTTGTTATAAGGGATTAGTTATCTAAGACTATTATGTAAGATATGAAACATGATAAAGGTGTGCAATGAAGTAATTTCAGTACATTCTAGGATCTGTAATAAGCCTAGGAGGGGAGTAAATAAGGCTGATAATACTTTATTAACATTAATAAGGCATGGTTATACGAAATACTTAAGTATAATGATGAATCTTAATCTCGGGTAGAAGTGTTTATGTGCCAACAGTTTGTATTAAATAAATCATAACTAAATAAAAAAATAGAAAAAATATAAAGTTAGTTGGGTTAGAAACTAGACTCATAAGGCTTTTATCAGTAAAAATTTCAGAGTCTAAGTAGTTGGGTTAGAAACTAGACTCATAAGGCTTTTATCAGTAAAAATTTCAGAGTCTAAGTCTTACTGTACAAAGTACGGGAGCAGTTGGAATGGAATTGTTTTGCAAGAGAGAGTGTTCTGTAATCAGGGTGAAAACACTAATACTTAAATAACACTATATGATATTGTATGAGATGAATTAAAGTATCATTACTATTCATTACTCCACTGATATGGATTATCACAGTAAGGTTGATTAAGTAAAATGATTAATATTATGGAAAAATCCTAAGTGACTGAATGAACTATAATTTCTGTTTTCAGACAAACTTTCAATGTCGGTTTGAAGTTCCACTTGGAAATCAAATCGTCGAGAATCTATTCCCATTCTTGATTTCGGATATGTATATTATAAGTCTAAATATATTCTGGAATATTCCTATCTAGGCCTATGTTTGAAAGTATGTGTTTTAAGATATTGGAATGTTGATCTATACTCCTATGGTGAGTTTGTTGTTATCTGAGATATGTGAATCTCATGTTACTTCTGAAGTGAGTCTTAATCTTATGAGAGACTTTGATATTCTATTCATACTCCTTGAGCGAGTTACTAGTGGTAAAAGTTACCTTTATTCTCAGAAAGTTGAGACCTCTACCGTTGTTAAAATGTTATCCAGTCTGATGTTGACTTGTTTCTCCACTAGAGACCTTGTGAGTCCCTCTCCGAGGTGGAAACATAGTATGCTCACGAGCCATTGTCGGGTCTTGCGAGATCTCCAATTATTTATGCCCAAAGGGAGGTAATATACGTACGTTTAGACTATTGACATTACGGAAGGTCCTCAGTCTCTACCCATCATGTTTGTAATCACTGGTAGGGCCAGCATCCTAGACGTATGGTCGGGTTCCGAAGGGATAAACTCTAAGGTGGTTCTGGTATATTAATTAGCTTCTTGCGAGTGGTAAGTTTAGTGAACAGAAATTGTAACTCCTTGCACTTTAGATGCCTAGAGCCATTGGTAAAATTATTATTCTCTCCTTACACGTGTGATGTCCGGAGTCCTATGATTTATTATTCTTTCCCTATACTTGCGAGTCCGGAACCGGTGTTGGCTGACCTTTCTTTTCAGGTAAATAGACCTTAGGTTCAATCCAGACATCATTGAATATCAATTGTTCATTTGTTACATTTCTCTTCATACTGCTTGATTTATTTTTAATGGAGTTTTACATCCTACTAAGTGTTTCTATAAAATACTCATGCATCCTCTCATGCAGACGTGAAAGATAACTAAGACAGGACGGTTGTAGTAGCAGAAAGGTGTTGATGGCGCCGAGAAGAGATTAGAGATTTTTTAATTTTATTCAGTTGCTTATTTGATACCTTATTATATTATTTTGATTGACTTGAGATTTATTTTGATTATGGTTTTCAAAACCGGACCGGACCGGCCAGTTCGACCGCGGTTAACCAGAACCGGCCGGTAAACCAGTTCGGTTCATCCGGTTCAGCCCGGTTCAATGAACCGGGCGTTTTTTTCAAAACCGGCCGATTTTTCTCGAACTGGTGAACCGGACCAGACCGGATTATTATATACTTTTTTTTGAAAAAATTTTTGCAAGAGGGGGGATTCGAACCTCAGACCCCCCCCCCCCCCCCTCACCCTCATAAAGTTTAACCACTTCAGCTACACTTATTTTCATGTTAATGGCATACAAAATATATATTTATCATATTTTTACCACTCCTCTCATCTAAATCGGGTCACACTGGTTTGACCCCGGTCTGACCGGACCGGCCATCAATCTGGTTCGATGGCCGGTCCGGTTTTGAAAACATTGATTTTGATTGACTTTGTTAAAATTTATTGGTTGTAATAAAGACTAAGTATGTTCATTTCATATTTATTTAATGATGTTTGTATACTATAATACATTGAATCGTGGGATGACCGGTTACACATCTTTTTGTAATGCAGTAATTGGTTGTGTTTTCGACTGATTGATCACGCGCCTAAGGTTTCAGCCTCGAGATGTTACTATCATTGAAGGCTTCTGCACTCCGGTCAAAGTGTGAGATCCTGGGGTGTGACATTGACATCTACAAACATTGCCAACCTTGTTAATAATTTCATGGATGTTGGTGTTCCGTGGCATTACACAAGCGGTTCGAGTGATCATTGTTGTATATGGGAGACTACCTAAGAGGAAGACGCAGTGGACATAGTGCTCAAAGATTGACTAGTGTATATTGGTGGTTGACCTATACTAGGTATGTCACGCCCCGGGCACCGCCCGATCCGAACCAAAAACGGTCCAAGAATCGAACCGGCACACGGGGGCGACGTTAAGAGATATAGCGGAAGACTTATGCCCCTCTTACGAGCAGTCTCACTAACAGAGTTATGCATAAACAGTTTTGAGCAAGAGTAAATAAGAGGAATAAAGGTAGAGCTTAACTCAAAATAAGTCGACAAGTCATCAAACCCACAATCGTAAACTATGAGCCAACACACCGGCTCGAATCAAAAGGGTCTACAAGTCTCAACATACCAAATATAACAACTCCAAAAGATAAACTAATCAAGTCTAAGGCATCCACGCCCAATCCCGCTCTCTCTACGATCGCTCCTTAAATAGAGGATCCTGTCCGTCTGCGTGTCGCACCACGCAGCCCCAAAACAAAACAAGAAAAGAGGGTGAGTATAAAACTCAGAAATGGTTTTGTATAATCGACAATAATCAGAAATCACAAGGCATCATAACATAGCTGAAAATCCATAATCGACATGATTATCCCATTATCTAGTCATGCATGTATAACACATAAAACTGCATAACCATATCTCATTCACATACTCCCATATCATGCATTCATAACACATAATCCTGCAACATGATATCTCATCCACATACTTCCATCTAATCAGGCATTCATATCTCATAAATTCACCCTGCATATCCAAAGTAACCAACACATGGTATAATCATGCATTCATATCTCGTAAATTCACCCTGCATATCCAAAATAACTAACACATGGTATAATCATGCATTCATATCTCGTAAATTCACCATGCATATCCAAAATAACCAACACATGGTATAACTATGCATTCATATCTCGTAAATTCACCCTGCATGTCCAAAATAACTAACACATGGTATAAGCATGCATAACATCGAAATAAGCATGTATCATCATAATGGTGAATGCCTCCATCAAGGAGTAACACAATCTGTCACTAAGGCGGGACACAATCAAGGCCACGAAAGCGTATCATGGTCTAGTTCCTTCACAAGAATAAGGGGGTTGTCAATCCCAAGTGCTGCTCGCCCTAGACAGTCCTGGCCAAGGATGCCCGAATCTCACGAAGAGAAACTGTAGTAGGTGTGTTCGCCCTGGGTAGTCTCCTGCGGTGGGGGAGAGCCCGAATCTCACGAAGAGAAACTAGAACACGTGGTAGCTGGTGCACAAAAGCATACCACCCGGGTGCTCAGTGCCCGGTTTTTAACATCTCAATAATCTCCGCAAGGCAAGTACACAACTCGCCCCGCATATATCTCAATCAAAACTCAACCCAGGGAGTGAACCTGTTACAGGAGGGAGCGAAATCGAAAACATGTCCTTTCAGACCAACTAAGTTTCGATTAACCCATCAATCGATTAATCCGACATACAATCTCATACATTGCATACAATCGAGCAATTCTGTTTAAACAATGATAAAACTTCATCCATAAAGTCCGATACATGATGCATGCTATCATGGTACATCCATGTGCAATCCTACATGGGTTCCAACACATGGAACGTGCCAATCCATCCCCTCATGCATCATAATTAAAGCATATATCAACTACAATATCATGATAAACTCCCAAATATGTGTGTGTTCATGCACATTCTAATCACATGGCAATATGCTTTGACATAACCTCATAAGACATTAAATGCATTCTTAAATCCCATTTCAATCACAATTCTCAATAAAACCATACTTGACATAAAAGAGCACATCTCATAGTTCACAGTATCATAACTTTGCCGGAAACATGCTTATTCACAAGGATTTCAACATGATATAATTTCAATATCAACATGTGTCATTATCAACATGTGCAATAATATCACATACCCTACTTAGCTTAATCCATCAATGTAGAGTTGAAGGCTTACTTCTACAAGCATGCTTTTTTACCATACAATAAATCATAACATTATCACCTCAATTACTCATAAGCCATATAATCTACACATGAATTATGCATTTTATAAGCCATTTAACCTATGTTTATGTTGGTGTTTGATTAGAATTAGGGTACTTTAATATAGTTTTTGGTTTTTATAGGAAAACAAGAGTAAGATGCAATAATGGGATAAAAAATAACTCTAATATTTGAATCTTCATAACTTCGTGCATAGATATCAGATTGGATTGATTAAAATTTCATATTAAATTTCAAGAAGTCAGCTTTCCAGCGCCACTGACCACGCTCAATTCGGAGTTCGGAGTAAAAAGTTATACTCATTGAAATTCGGGCTGTAAATCAAAACCGAGAAGATGATCGCGGGTCATCTCTCCCATTTTCAAAATTTCAAAAACCGAGACTCCATTAACACATGTTGAAAGCTTAAATACATGCCTCAAACATTAATAAAAACCCATCAAACATTCAAGAATATATCCACATATCATTCTAAGATGAAACCCTAAGAAATCATAGCAAAATATTAGCATTTATTAAACCCACCATTAGAGCCCTAAACAAGAACACTCATTCAAGTAAAAACTATTAAAACAAACCATTCACTACCCAAAATTGAGATTGAAGAACTCATTACCTTGATTTGATAAGAGAAACCTTGAACCACCTTGAACACCTTTCAAACAAAATAATTTTATATTAATACTCTATTAAGCTTTGAAAAACAAATGTTAAACCTTAGATCTAGAGCCTTTTAAAAACATAGACATATGATTTTAAAGATTAGGCTTAGTAGATAAGTATAAAACAGTAGTTTTTATGCTTTCAAAATGGATTAAAACATTGAATGAATCAAGCTTAAGAAATGATTAAAAGATTTTTAAAGAAAATAACAAAGATTAGGCTAAATACTTTTAATCCCTTCCTCTTTAAGCAAGGGGAAAGAGGCTCCTAATTATCCCAACCAAGCCCTTATCCCAAATTGGGAAAGGGCATAGCACTTTCCTTTTATAGAAAAATTTGGGGTAGCCCTAATTAAAGTTTGGGGTAAAAATAAAGTTTTTGGCTAAACTTGGATAATTTGGCGATTTTAATCCGAAATTAAGTCCAAAAAATTCTAAAAAATTTTATAATGACTTTCTATAATTTCTGGGGTGTTTTGGTCACAAAAACCTAATTTTGACGGCGGGGCCCGGCGGGGTCCCGTCAAGCCTTAATTTTTGGAAAATTAGTGAAAAATCTGAAAATTTCCAAAAATGCAGGTTTGATCTAAAATCACTTGAAACTCATTGTTGTGAAATCAGTTTTGATTAAAACCATTGTAAATTTGTTTATTTTCGAAAACAACCGAGTTAAATCGAAAATCTCTTAAACCAAACGATTAACCAATGACTAATATTAAAATAAACCGGTTCAAAGGCTAGGTGATCGTTTAAAATTAAACCCTTGCAAGTGCACAAGGCAATTGTACTACAGTGAGTATTAAAGGGTTGTCGAACCTCAGGGACGGACTAATATTTTACCAAATTCAAATGAAAGCAAATTCTGTTTTAATTAATCTAGAGATAGCAATAAAATTTAACTACTTTAAAATGGATTTTAACTAATATGGAGAAGTGCCAAGGCAGAGAATCCACCACTAGACATGCAACTACTACTCTCAATTATTATTATGCTCAAATTGACATGATAAGGTAATTTCTGTTCATGGTCAGACACACAAATCACAATGAATTCACTCACGTTCTTGGTCGGACACGAGAGTTCATCCAATAAAAATTAATGTAGATAATTCTATCCTCGATAATTCTATCCTTGGTCGGGCATAGAATTATCATTTGGGCTAATGATCTTATCCTTGGTCGGGCATAGAATTAACACCAGCCTACTTTTAGCTAAGCATAGGAATTAAAAAGATCTAATTTCATGCATATCAATCAAGTCTATGGTCAACCACTCAAAAGAAACTCATGAAATAGCATTAAACAAAATCATATCAACTGTATTAAATAAAACAATCAAGAGTAATAACACAAATCTAGGGCTTCATCTACGCCATGGACGCGAATTTAGCCGGCCATCGGACGAGGAGAACGATGTTGATTCGTTGGTGTCATTGTGCACTATTCACCAAAAAAATCACTATTCACTGTTCACGGGTACTGTTCATGCACTGTTCATCATCTTCCTCGCGCCGTTACTGTAGCAGTTCAAGAACAGCCCAAAAATCCGGCCTTTCTCCTCTCTTCCGGCCCTGTCTTCCTCGCCTCCGGTCGCTCCTCCTCCCTCTCTCTCTCTTCCGGCCAAAGCCACCGGATTCCGGCGGCAATCACACCGAAAATCGTCCGATTTTCCTCTCTGTTTTCCGGCCGAAATCTTCTGTTCCTCTCTGAAATTTCTCTGTTAAAGCTCTCCCTTTTCCAGCGGCTCTGGCTCTGTTTTTATAGACCTCAGCCCCGTCCCAAATCGAACACGATTCCCAGTCCAATTTGAAGTGGAATCGAGCCCAAATCCGGCATCGACTTTCCTATTCCGGCGGACTGGTTTTTTTTTATTTCTTTCCCGATTGAGCACGGCTCTCATCGTGGGCTGCTCCGCTGCCGTGCCTCGCCGTCGAATGAAGCTTCATCGCCTTCCTTCACCGTACCATCTCCGGCACCGGCGAGCTCAGCCCACCGCCATTTTCTTCTCAAACAGAGCTCTGTTTTTTTCTTTCTTTCGTCAAGTCTCACCGCCACGGTCATCGTCGCCGGTCCAGTCCGCCGTCATCATCGCCGTCACCATCCTTACCGCCGTCGAGAACCACCTCCGCCGTGAACGTCTGCCGTCAAGATCAACCCACCGGCGCTCGAGCAGAAGCTCGAGCGCCTCTGTTCTGGACGAACGGCCCGAGCTTTGGCTCGGGCCGACTTTCTCTTTTTTTTTTTCTTTTTCTTTTAATTGAACCGGACCGGAACGGAACCGGTTCATATTCCTTTTCTATTTTTTTTCTTTATTAAACAAAAAACACGTTGCATCGATCTCATCCATCCAATCTCATCTTGACGGTTCTTCTCTTTAATTGTGTCTCTTTCGCGTGCGATATTTCAAATGATCATAACTTTTTGTTCAGAACTCCAAATTGCGAACAGTCAGTGGCGTTGGAAAGCTGACTTCGTATACTTTAACATGAAGCTTAAATCAGTCCCATCAGAGATATACAATCGAAGTTGTAAATATTCAATCATTAGAATCGTGTTTTATCCCATTTCTGCGTTTTACTCTTGTTTCCTACAAAAACCAAAAACTATATTAAAGTAGCAGTTATTCTAATCAAACATTAGGGTCCTTACAAGGTATGTGAATTCCAAAGAAGATAACAGACTTGAGCTATACATGAGAGAGTTGGAGGTTGACCAGTGCGCTATGATGGAGGAGACAAAAGTGCATCCAGTCGACCAAAGCCAAAGTGCGGTCAACCGCTACCATCCCACAGGATTTCAAGACTGGACAAAAGTATGTTCGGTCGACTACTCACATGAGAGGTTGACTACTAATATTTTGTATGACCTGATTTGAGAGGAGACTCTAGGGCACAAAAGGAAATGCGTTTAACCTTATTAGAGATCTCTAAGAGTTTCGGCTTGTAGAGAGAGTTTAGAGTATCCTATATTCTCCTCTATAATCCCTTTGAAAGCATAGTGAACTTGTGTGGCCCCGTGGAAGTAGGCTCATCGCCGAACTATGTAAATTCTTGTGTCCCTTATTCTTGATTGTTTCTTGTATTCTTGCGCTAATCTCTTAGGCGATCCTTCCACACGCACAGGGAGATCAACGTAATGATTTCTCAACAATTAGTATTGGAGCTTCTGGGTTGGACACGATGGCAGAGGACGGGAAGCTGTGAAACGAGAAATTTGATGGCAATAATTTTACATTTTGTCCCATGCAAATTGAAGATTATTTTTATCAAAAGGATTTATACTTGTCAATCAATGGCAAGAAGCCGAAAGCAATGAAGATCGAAGACTGGACCTTGCTTAATCAGACGGCACTTTGCACAGTTCGGTTTGCAATTGCTTCGTCAATAGCTTCAAACATTACGGGTGCAAAGACCGCGAAGGAGTTGTTTGATTTACTACTGAAGTGTATGCCACTCATTTAGTGGCAAATAAAGTATTTATGGGTTACAAGTTTCTTGGAATTGAGGATGAATGAGGTTGATAGTGTTGCTAGTCATCTAAACAAATTCTATAGTCTCTCAAATCAATTGGAAGAAGTCAACATTAAATTTGATGAAAATGTGAAATTTATTGCATTAATAAGATCTTTGTCAAGCAATTGGGACCCAATAAGGATTGTTGCAAGCATTTCTCAAAGAAAACAACCATTTAAAGTTGATGAAATTAGTGGCGTATTGTTGGCTGAAGAGATTCACATGAAAGGTAATTGTGAAGAGCCTTGTTCATCCTCAATATAGATGATCGAGGTCATCGATCTCAGTGGGGTAAACCAGGTGGTCATGGAAAATCCAAGGATTAATCTTAGTGGCACATAGTGTGAAAGGTGTGCGTGACTTTTGTATACCAAAAGGGTCACCCAAGGATGACAAAGGTAAGCCTTACCAAAGAGTCTAGATGTGATGGATTGATAGTAAATTTTGGTGCCTCCTTTCATGCTACTTCTAGGAAGGATTTGTTTGCTACTTATGTCGGCGGTGATTTTGGAAAAATGTATTTTGATGATGATGTTGCATGTGACATTGTTGGTAAGGGAACTATCAAGTTGGTGCAGAACAATAGTTCAATGTTGCTGTTTGAGAATGTTAGACATGTGTCTCGTGTAACAAAGAATATTACTTAAATTGGTCAATTGGTTGTCAATGGTCTGGTCACAACTTTTATGAATGATGGTTGAAAGACAACGTAGAATGCTATGGTTGTGGCTATGGGAAAGAAATTGGGACATTGTACATGTTCTCAAGATGCATGAATTCCATATCGGTGACATCATCTATTGGAGATGCCACTTTATAGCATAGGAGATTGGGTCACATGGGTCAGAAAGGGATGAAGGTTCTGTTGAGGAAGGGGAAGCTATTGGGGTCGAAAGAAGTTGATCTTAATTTTTGCGACGATTGTCTTTGTGAAGCAGAACAAGGTCACTTTTACTCCACATGTTACTACCATAAAGTCTATACAGTTGGAGTTGGTACATAACGATGTATAAGGGCCAGCTCAGGTATCATCTTTTGGCGGTGCTTTGTATTATGTTACATTTATAGATGATGCATCTCATAAACTGTGGGTATTTTTCTGCAAGAACAAATCTAATGTCTTTGGATTATTTGTTCACTGAAAATATATGGTTGAGAATGAGACAGGTTTAAAGCTAATGAGTATTACAACAAGGAGTTACAACCCAATTGTGATAAACATGGGATTATGAAACTCCTTATTGCCCATAGATAGCCCAGACACAATGGAGTTGTAGAAAGGATGAACATAACAATTCTTAAGCGTCCTAGGATAATGTGAATTCATGCACGGCTACCGTTGACATTTTGGACACATGCTATTGACACAACAGTGTATTTTATTAACAAGATATTGTCTTATGTGTTGAATAGTGGTTTACCAGAGGAGGGATGGAATAGCAAGGAGATAACATTTGATTACTTACAAGTATTTAGATGTGAATGTTGAGTGAAACAACATCACGAAAGTGCTATTTCATAGGATATGATGGCGATAACTATGGGTACATGTTGTGGGATCTAGAGCAAAGAAAGATGGTTAAAAGTATTGATGTGGTTTCGATGAGACGATTTTGTATAAAGACCGGCAATTACTATAAAAGGGGAAGGAAATGTAGTTCCTGAGTTTGTAGAACTTGAAAGGGGCAAATAGTTGTTCCACAGTCCTTAGAGATAGTTGAGACAAAAACCACTCAAAACACTACACAAGAGAGTACCAAGAAGAAGGTGAAGAAGATGTATCTTAGGATAGCCCACAAGAGATTCCTTTATAAACACCTGTTTATTGGAGGCCTACAAGACAGCACAAACCAAACCCAAGGTATCTTTTGTGTTTAAATTATATCCTACTTACTGATGGAGGAGAGTCATAGAGTTATGGTGAGGCGTACAAGCTAGACACTTATGTTGTGTGGGAACATGCCATGGATGATGAGATGGAGTCTTTAACTCTAACAAGACTTAGGAACTGGTCAAGTTGCCCAAGAGGAAGAAGGCTCTAAACATTAAGTGGGTATGCAAGCTGAAAGAAGACGCAAATGGTAGCAAGAGATACAAGGCAAGACTTGTAGTGAAGGGTTTTTAACAAAAGCATGAGGTAAATTTTACAAAAATCTTTGCTCAAGTGGTCAAAATTTCTACCATCAAGACAATGCTCAATATAGTTACAGTGGAATATTTACATTTAGAGCAGCTAGATGTGAAGACTACCTTTCTTCACTGGAACTTGGATGAAGAGATATATATTCACCTACCAAAGGGGTATGTGGAATCGGGCAAGAAAGATATGGTGTGTCACCAGAAGAAGAGCCTAAATGGACTGAAATAGACTCCAAGACAGTGGTATAAAAAGTTTGATAGTTTCATGCAAACAATGGATTTATGAAGATGTCACTTTGATCGCTGCTGCTATTTGAAGAAATTTGAAACTTCTTATCTTATACATTTGCTATATGTTGATGATATGCTTATTGCAAGATCAGATATGATTGAGATTGAGAATCTCAAGAGACAAATATCAAAGGAATTTGCTATGAAGGATCTTGGTCTGTCCAGACAGATTCTAGGCATGAAGATTACGAAGGACAAAAAGAAGAGAGAACTGAAGTTGTCGTAGGTTGAGTACATTGAAAATGTTTTGCATAGATACAATATGCAAGGTGCTAAGCCAGTTGGCACCCTACTAGCAGTTCATTTCAGACTCTCACAGGATCAGGTTTCTCCCACCCCTAAAAGGCGGAGACAGATGGAGCATATCACTTATGCCTTAGCAATACTTTTAACCATCTTATTAATACAATAAGGGACATATTAATACATTAAGTGGATATGGGATAAGGAATATGTTAGCATAAGTGGATATGGGATAAGGGATATGTTAGCATAATGGATGCATTAAGTGGATATGGGATATGGGATATGCTTCACTTATTGTATTGTATCCATTTCAGACTCTCACAGGATCAGGTTTCTCCCACCCCTAAAAGGCGGAAACAGATGGGATATGTTCGATATGTTAGTAGTTCATTTCATTTCAGACATGCACCATATCAAACATATCCCATGCAGTGGGATTATTGGCAAGGTACATGGGTAACCCATGGAAAGATTATTGAGAGGTAGTTAAGTGGAAGCTTGGGTATTTAAAAGGGATATAATGTATGTGTTTATGCTTCGGTGGTTTGAGCATAAGGTTGGTTGGATATGTGGATTCAGATCTTGCAGGTGATTTGGATTCTAGGATGAGAACCACCGGATATGTTTTCACACTTGGCAGTGGTCCATTAGCTTGGCAGTCACAGCTGTAGAAAATGGTAACTTTGTTTTCTACTTAAGCTCAATATGTTGTAGCCACATAGGCTTGCAAGGTGCTAATTTGGTTAAAGCATTTCTCAAAGAGTTGCGGAATGAACAAAATGACAGTGTGCTATTCTCATATAGTCAAAAGTACAACATGTTTGGCTAATAACCCTACGGCCATATGTTTGGCTAAAAACCCGGAATTTCATTCAAGCACAAAACACATTGAAATAAAATATCACTTTATTCGGAAATTGTAGAAGAGAGTTTGTGATTAGAGAAGATCCACACAAAGGATAACCAAGAGGATATGTTGACGAAGGTTGTTCCAAAGGAGAAGTTGAGGAGTTGTTCAACTTCCATTGGCCTCAACCACTAGAGGACTGATGGCGGCCACACAAATTACTATGTTTCTTTGTAGGAGATTGATTGAAGACTGTTCACTTCAATTGAGAGAATGCTCGGAAAAGATGAAGAGTGGATTAGTCTACTAAGTGGGAGACTGTTGTATATGGTAGACTACCCAAAGACGCACTGGACAGAGTGCTCATCAGTCAACCGGAGCCTATTGGTGGTCGATCGGTACTAGGTCTATGAGTTCCGAAGAAGACAGCGACACTTTCGGTAGACCGTAGAACGTTGGTGGTTGACTGGTGTGCAACAATGGAGGAGACAGAAGTGCATCCGGTTGACCAGAGCCAAAGTGCGATTGACCACTACAACCCGACAGGATTTCAAGAATGGACAGAAGAGTGTCCGGTAGACCGCAATCAACTGCTAATGTTGCTGAGGTGACATGGCATTGCATTTTTGGGCTCCTATTCAAGGTTTTCTCTTCTTCAATGTATTGTACAACGTAATTTGAGAGCAAAAGACACTAGGGCACTAAGGAGGAGGATTTTAACCCTACAAGAGATCTCTATTAAGTGTACCTTGTAAGAGTTTCGGCTTGTAGAGAGAGTTAAAAATATCCCACATTCTCTTCGGTAATCCCTCTGAAAGCATAGTGAATTTGTGTGGCACTGTGGACGGTAACATTTCTCTTCTTCAGATACAATAAGATTAATGTTGCACTTACCCATCGACTTGAAGGGGAAAATCTGCACCTATGTTGGACCAGCTTATTATGAGTGCTTCTATCCAGTCTCTGTATACTGTGTTTCAATATGCACCTATGTTTGGACGGTAGCATTTCTCTGTCCTCTACGCTAAGCCATCCTCCATTGACCCTATTCGCCTTAGGGGGCCCGTAAGGGTTACGGGTCCGACTGCAGGGGGATGACAATAAATCAGGTGATCGGCCTTAAAGGGCTAATAAAACAGGTGATAGTTCTTTCATCACCTAATAAATCAGGTGTTATTCCTTTAAACGCTTCATGAATCATATACTCTCTTGTCCAAAAAATTCTGGCAGCATTTGAAAATCAGTTAAATCTATTGGCCTGTGTGCCAACAACATTTCAAGCCTCCACTAACCCCTTTCACGGCCTCACATGCGCATGCATGAGGATATTTTGGCCTGTAGGACAAATCCCATCATTTAATTCTGGATCTGTAAAATTTTGAATGCAGTCAGGTTTTTCTGGATGGAGTAACAGCTTTTCACTCACATTGCATAAGTGATAGGCCCTTTGGTCGAGCTGATATATAAGTATGACACACCTTGAATCACAAAAAATGGGGCGATAGACTCACAATTTACTTGATACGAAGCAATTGGTACTGAACTCAAATGAATCTAGTTGCTTACAGTAGTCACATAATTGTCTTCTCTTACTGTTTCCCACCTATTTCCTTGTCGGTCACATACCCAAGAATCCCTTCTTTGAACTGTTACATGCTATTCTTAATTTGTTCCATGCATTTTTTTTCCGGTTTGAACAATGGGAAAGAACCTATATCATGCTAAATTTTTCCAGACTCACAGGGACCAGAATCTTAATTCAATTCCATAACTGCAGTTCGGTTGGCTCACCAAACATGGGAAACAACACTACTATAGATATACGAGCATGAGACCTCTGATAAGCTCGCAACTGGGACATTATGATTTATATAGTGTTACCCTTTGGAATGAAAAGTAAGCAATCACTTGCCTATATCTATGTTCAAATGCAATAATGTTGCCCTTTGATCTAAGCATTCACCAAATTTTCTGAAAAATGTAAATATGATTCCACTTCGTTTGCCTTCTTCCACAATGAATTAAAACTTCACCATGATAATTAAACGATCACTTTCCAACAGCAATTTGAACAGTTAGCATTTGTCAAAAAATGCTCTTGAAAGCAGGAAGTGGAGGGAACAAAATTAAAAAGGGGAGCAATAAGAGCGCCATCTGAACCCATACCAAGAGAAACCCCCTAATGGAGCCAAATGAGGCAGTCCCCTGCAAGCAATACAATTAAAACAAGTTCACAAATGCTATGCCCGCCTGCAGCCTGGCTGCGGGGACAGGGGCATGAGGGCAGCAGATAGAAATTTTCAGGGGAAAAAAATCCAACACATAGCAAATGCATTTTGGTTGACTATCATTAACATTAACTTAGGAAATCATAACTTACTTTCTGCATCTAACTGGTTCATCATTACCAGGATGCATCTCTATACCTCATATTTGGCTCATTTATTTCCAACATGACCTCTACGTTTTTTTTCTCTAAAGAAATTCCCAATCTGGTTCAGAAAAATCCTGATTTAATGGTTCCTTCAAGTCCCCTGTGACTGCAACAGTAGCTGAACTTTGATAACCATTTTTATTAGCTTTATTTTCCACATTACCGTATAGAACTTCCAGCTTCCTGTAGTCATGTTTCTTGGCTGACCGCAATTTTGATAGAAGAGCATCCCTTAATTTTTTCTAGCAACACAAATGAGTGGTAATAAACAATAGCTCAAAAGTATGTGCACATCATTGTGTGTGAAAATGTAGCTTTTCTTATACTCCATCCCACTTTAATAGGCCCATTTGTTTTACCAAAATAAAAGTAAAATTATGTTTTAGCAAAATCAACTAAAACTTCGTTCATTATGAGAAAACAAATGGGACACTTAACAACCGGAGAAATTTTCTTTTCCAACTTTTTTATTCATCATACCTTATAAGATTTACGCATTGTTGCTCGCTGGCAAACAATAGAAATCTCATTGTCAAACTCTTTCTCTTCAACATCCAAGTAACTCTCTCCCAATACAATGTCTTCAAACTCCTCCTTGCTATCTGCACCCAGCTGACTGATATCTTTCGTGTCATATGATTCCTTCTGATTAAAATTATTTGATACTCCTGCAACAAATGAAGATATAAGCGGATAGTTTATAAAACCTACATGCTTAAAATAATACTGGACAAAATCTCTAAGTTCCCTAGAAATGAGATTAAATATCTTCTTCATATTCACATTCTCTCAAACTAAGGAACCGATTTTGGTAGTAGTGCCAAGCCAAAACCGCTTTCTTCACCAAAATGTTGAGGCACGTGTAATAAAAAAAAACAAAGAAGGCATCTTTGCATATAGCTGTTATTAAAATACATATATCACTATGAACTAAAAATTCTTGTTTGCAAATCAGCCAACATTTGATGGTAGAATTACATAATGTTTAAAGATCCCATGGTCTCAATATAGCTTCCCATGCATTATGAAAATGATTTGTTCCGAAACTCTTGAAGTATGAACATCTGTCCATGTATGAAGCAAGGTGACAGAAAGAAAAAAACACCTGCACACCAAAATGAGAAAAAGAGAGACGCGCAATAGTATACCAGTTTGGGCAGTAGGTAGAGATGTCAATGGCATAGCAGATGCCGCACTAGACACTAACACCCTTGAAGTGCAGCTCCCTAACACAGAAGCACCACAAGTCTAAATTAAATGAGTCTCAAAAAAGATTATACTATCACTCGGACGAAAAATAGGATAAAATCTTGATGACATAAATACCAGTGAGATCACATGACAGAACCCTTGCTGAGGGACTCAGTTGTCCTTCATTGGAAACAGATGGAACAACTAACTTCGATTTAGATGATAAGGGAGTTATGAGCTCATCAACAATTGCAGCTTCTGCTAAACTAGGGTTCTGATTGGCTTTAGCTTCTTCAGTGACTTCAATGTCTTCAGCATCAGTCGAGCTTGGGAGTGAGTTCCCATTCATTGTATCGCACAATACATCCCCATGATTTATAGAATCAGGCACATTAGCTACAGATTCTAGATTGTAATCCTTCATAGGAGGAGGAACTTTCAAATCAGCATGTGAAATTTTGTCCGCTTGAGCACACTCTTCAAAAGCTTTAGTTGGGTTCTTCAACATGCCATTGTCCATACCATATATAAGCGATAAATCTGAGAGGGGGCCCTTCACTGAATCAACAGGTCGCAACAAATCTTGCAGAACTTCAGAATAAAAGTCCTGAACATTTATACCAACCGTTTGGACTTGGTTCTTGACATATTTAGAGTGTTCCTATCAAGCACAATATTTGAGCAAATTAAAAGTCTATAGTCAAGTGCCTAATCAAAATTGATATATTATAGTGGAAAACAAAATTCTGTCTACTACACAGCTATCCGTTTAAGCTCATTGGCAGACTTAACAATGATGACCCAGAGCTCAAAATTAGTATTATTCCTAAATAGTGAATACAAGAGCATATTCATGGTCATCACTGAATAAAACCAATATATTTCTCAAAAGTTTAGTTTCTACTTACTACTCGTATAAAATCTGATCACATTTAGATGGAATTAATAAAATACCCTTACATTCAATATTAAAAGTCCTATTTGGTTTTTCAAAATGAACTTTGGAAAACCAAATAAGACCATTACTACCAAAAGTACGCATTTAGAACATGTTGTATAATGACAATCTCTGTACTGGACAATAAATCTTGTAAATAAAACTGAACAAAACTAATGTACTACTCAAAATAAGCATACCTGAGCAATGAAATTATCCATCTCCTGGAACACCTCTACACACATAGTTTCCAGGTTTTGGCACATATTTTCAACCCAACTTATTCCCTTAGATGTCAAATCCATGTTTAATGAAGATATATACACAAGAAGTCACGATTTATTCAATAAATTCAGCACACCACAAGGAAAGTGTTTGCCTTTCACTATGACGCTCTATCTGAAACAGCAGATGACAGCTAGTTACCATTTGAGATGAAATAAACAACATGATGCAACAGCAGTGGCTAGGTAGTGAGCAAAGACAAATCTGAATATATGAGCATCCGCTCCATAAAACTATAACAAATAGAGTAATACCCCAGCTTTTCTAAGCCCATATGAGACCATAGACATGGATCATATAGATAGTGCACCAACTTAGAAAAAAGACAGCAATTTCACTGTCATTACTGCAATAGCGCATTAGAAAAAAGACAGAAAGTTCAATAATAAAATTTTCAGATAATTTAAGTCATGGCTTAAGAAAGTTGGCACTCCATCAAACAACACCTGCATTTACCAATTGACTTTCATGCCGAGAGAAAAAACTTCAGTCAACTCGTATACAATGCTACAAAGTTTTATCATATGATAGCATATTCCAGATTATCACACCTTTTCTCCTTCTTTTTTTCTTTAAGAAAAGGCACAAGACATTCTTCTTAATTTCAAAAGTACTAAATTTAATACCTCAGAAAGAAAGCAAAGACCAAGATATTCCTTTTCTTTCCCGATAATTATAAAAATTTAGATTACTCAATTACTAAATTACTAAATTTAGTACCCCAGACCCAAAAGCAAAAGCAGAGGCAGGAAAGAGGAGAGAAAAGAACAGAACTTCACACAGAACTCATATAGAAACATGATCAATTCTCCCAATATTAAGAACAAGATGTCCCTTTCATTATCCGAAAATTATAGTAGAATTCAAATTTATCAAGTCCTAAACATAGCAGAGACAGGAAGAAAGAAAATAAGATAGCAGCGCATACAGAATTATCTCTAGTCAACATACATTCACACAGAACCCATATAGAAGCATGACCAATTCTCCCTATATTTAACCATCCCATATTACAAAAAAGGAAAACGCAAAACAATAATAACCCAATTCTCAAAGTAGCATAATAGACTCAATAATCAAGCAAAAGTAACCCTGTACCCAAAAACAAAAAATAAACAAAAGTCACCGATCATCAAGCAAAAGCATAAAATACCCACATACAAAAGCCTTCTATATGAAGTATAATCAGACCAAATATTGATGATCAAACTGATCAAAAGGAAACAGGAGGACAAAAACTAGTTCTAAACTGTTATGCTTACAGATTCTTGAAGAAGCCAACGCACGAACGCAACGGAAAAACCCAAATAGAATAGGGTTTTAAGAGATGTTAGAGAAGATAATGAAAGACGGAGAAAGGAGAGAACTTTGGAAGGAGTAGAAGACGTTGGAGAGAAAACACCAAAGTGGAGAAAGATGACAGAGCCCAGAACGGAAAGATACACTTTTTTAATATACGGTATTTTAGATTTTCTTAAACTTGGAGGTGGGGCCCACGGGAAGGTGATGTGCCAGCAATGGTATGTACATCATCAATAATGTATTTATCGAGAAACAGATGGATCATAATCATAATAAACAGATAATAACAGAAAAAGAAAAGATAAAACAGAGAATGGAGAAAAATACAAAATAAATGAATGATTGATCTGGCAGGTAAATAAGGGAAGAAAATATATTAATAATTGATAAATAGGAAAAGAATAAAAAAAGTAATAATGAACCCGGCAGGAAAACAAAAGAGAAGCCCAAGGAAAATGAAAAAGAAGAAAGGGATAAAAAGCCTCTGATAGGTCCGGGAAGATATGGTTTTTAAATTGTGTATTTTTTTTACTTTTTTATCTTTTATCTTGCCGATAAAGGAGTTTAAAATCCTGAACCGTCAGTGGTGGTCGAACTTCAAACCTAAACTTCACGGTTTATTTTGGGTCGGTCTGACAGGCGATTGGACCGGTTCGGAAAATATTATCAGAAAAAATGCAGGTCTATCATTACATAACTGACTTTGCTCTTGGAACTGGCCCTAGAGGCCAATAAATTTAACTCATAATTAGGTTTCAAATGGCACTTTTGAAGTGGCTTGAGCTATTGAGTCTGATCCAGGCAATCCAATGATCCATTAGTCCAAGTGTAGCTGAAATCTTTTCTTCCGCTTGATGGAGTAAATTACAAATTTATACAACTTATTTTCTAAGATGACTAAATAGTATGCGCTACGATGTGCATTCATAAATCACGGGACATCTGCTTCTTCTGCGCATGATACATTGGGTAGGCGGTTGTCACCAATCTAGCGGCTCTGGATGCCCCGACACTAACTTTTTATAAATTTATGAAACCTCATTTTTCTCATTTTATAACTTTTGCACGTAATTATTAGCATCACGAAGTATTCACACAAAGACGGCTAATCTTTACAACACGAGATAGGTAGAAGTGTTATTTTCAAATAGGAAAGAAGAATTAGAAATCAACCGTGCATGCTAACTTTGTCAAGGATTTGAACGATCCGTAATTGATTTGGAATTGAACATTATAACTAAAAACATTGTATTGCAAATTCTATGAAGAAAACAATGTCCGGTTAATGTACTATGTGGATGCATGATTAAATCAATGTTTGAGTGTCTGTCCAGTTAATTACGAAGCTAAACGGATTTTGCTATAATTGTGAAGTTCGTGAAGCTTGTTCCATCTGAAGCAATGATAAGGTGCTCTTCAAGAACAATCGGTACTAATACCCCTAAAAAGATGGGATTTTTTTACCTTAATTGAAGAACTAAAAGTTTATTATTTGGGTTATGTGAAAAGACAAGGAGGGAGTTGTGCTTTGAGTTTCTTAAACGTTCTCTTTCATATTAAAAATGGAACGTTTAGGCACCAAACAGAGAGAGAGTGTGAAACTTACTAATCGGGTAAAGGATATAAAACAAAGAGGCCCGGTAGCCTCCAGGCACCCAGAGAGGAGCTTCTCTCCAGGTGCCCTCATCTCAATCGTCGGATCCGATTGAGATGAGTTTCCCTCTCCCCCTCTCCCTCTGGCTCGACGGGGCACCCCGCAGCCCCAGTGACCCCCTTCCTCTCGCCCCGCCACTATGGTGCCCACCTTTCGCCACCACGGCGATGACTCTGAAGCCATCGTAGATTCTGACGAACACCCACTCATGCTCCTCCTAGACGACATGAACCCGATCTTCACCAAGACGGGAGCTTTCGCCATGGGCGCGAACATGGAGTTCTGTCCGATTGTCTTCGAAATCGCTTTCTTGATGGCCCGTATGAGCGAGCCTTTTCTGGAGCGGAGCCGCTTCAGCTGGAATCCGCCATAGGAGAAGCTCCTCTGGAACTTTTCCTTTTCCTGGGGCTCGCCGGCGAGTGGGCTGGAGAAGAGGGGGAGGGGGAGTCACCATGGTGGCAGGGAGGGGGATCACCGTGGTGGCGGGCGCCCCGTCGAGCCAGAGGGAGGGGGAGGGGGAGGGGAAGGGGGAGGAGGATAGGGAGAGGAAAACTTATCTCAATAGTCGGATCTCATCCGACGGTTGAGATGATAGCACCCGGAGAAAAGCTCCTCTCCAGGCGCCCGGAGGCTACCTTTCCCCTAAAACAAATTGCCCATTAGGTAAAATTTAAAATTCACAATCAAGTAGAATTCTTCTTGGTATTTATATGTCGGTACTCAGCCTGATCTCCACATCCATTTTTAAAAATTAATTTTTAGCAGACAAAATAGTTTAAAAACTTGTCTCCATTCCTGTTTTATGAACATCAGAACATAGAACATTCTGTCGCAGTTTTGAGGGGCAACAATATGTTGTTCGATTTTGCATTCATCGTGGCAACTGTGAAAGTAGAGCATGATAAAGACATATGGCCTCTCTTTCTCTAAAAATATAAGGTGACTTTCAATTGTTACTTCATGGTGTGCACGTATCCAAAACCAAAGCAAAAGCATACAAGGCGGGCACGAAATACTTTCACTTGTTTCCAAGTAAAACCAGTGACCTAAATCAGGAAGCATTATGAAGTAAACCTACATGATGATTTGAACATTGAAATCAGGAAAATGTCATTATACTTCAACCAGATTTATCTCATGTCTCCCTGCACGCACCCTTTTCACCTCTCCTTACGCCATAGATCAGCTGCACTTGGAGACCACCGTTTCTCATGTCTATATAGACTGCCATTGATTAGCAAACAGGTCTCTCCATAACAAGTGCATTCATGGCGTCAGCTCAGAAGTGCACTTGCATGGCCATGTTGATCTTTGCTATCTTGACCTCTTTCACCACGTCCCAAATGCTGTCCATGATTGAGAAGCATCATAATTGGATGTCACAGCATGGGCGGGTGTACAAAGACCCAGCAGAGAGGGAGAAACGTTTCAAGATATTTGAACACAACGTTAAGCTCATAGAAGCATTCAACAAGGCAGGAGACAAGCCTTACAAGCTGGGAATAAATGCATTTGCAGACATCACCACTGAGGAGTTCAGTGCTAGTAGGAATGGGTTTAGGCCTCTCTTGCGGAAAAGGACGTTGAGTTCATCATTCTTCAAGTATGAGAATGTGAGTGCTCCCTCTAGTGCGGACTGGAGAAAAGAAGGTGCTGTCACTTCTGTCAAGAATCAGGGTGAATGCGGTATGTGCTTAAATTAAGGATTTAGCCCATGATTTTATGAGAGATTAATGGATCAATTACATTTTATAGCGATTGATTTAATTGAAAATTTCTGATTAAACTCTTTTTCATCTGTGCATTGAATAATTGAAAGTTGAAAAATGGTGCATTTGCATTTGACCATACATTTTGCATTATTCAGCTTGGCACAGCTAGCTATGCACTGGATCAAAAAGAAATAACTCAATAACCTGGGTTGCAGCCCATCTAGGTTAGCCTTATTATCAATACGATTATTGTCATTACTATTGAAATAATAATTTTCATTTGCTATTTTATACTTTCTGTGCACTTCCTTGCTTCAGATTACTGTTTTTTCATTCATCAAAACAATATACATTGTAGAATATTGTTAATGACCTAATAAATTATCTGCCAAGTAAAAAAATGAGGGAGTGAATCAATCACTATCTAACGGCTCCTCATCATTGAGCTCATAATTCCCTTAATCAGATATGTTTGTGAGCAACCATCAGATTATGATCCAACAGCGTGATCATCTTAACAAAAAGTTTATCACACCGACCTACCAAAACCCCCTAGAGCATTATTACTAAGATAATCATCATTATGATGTTGTTATTATCATGGACTACCTGAGTATATACCCTAGCTCGCACGTGTTGGTGTGTGCCAGGGCATCGGTGCCATTGGACCTTAATCCTATGCCTGGGTTAATAATACAGGGGCAGGCGGGTTTCACAAATTTGTCTATTGTTATCGTGGATTAATTAAATGGAACTTCTGTTACAAAAAATAAAATGAAATAATGGGACTCTTCTTTTATTATCATTTTTACCTTTGATTGTGATAATTCTTGTAGGGTGCTGCTGGGCATTTTCAGCTGTTTCAGCCGTGGAAGGTATCACAAAACTCACAACGGGCAAGCTGATGTCTCTATCAGTGCAAGAACTTGTGGACTGTGACACTGATGGTCAAAATCAAGGCTGCCAAGGAGGCCTCATGGATGGCGCCTTCCAATTCATTATCCAAAACCAAGGCATCACCACTGAAGCCAATTATCCATACAAGGCAAACGACGGAGCTTGCAATTCCCTCAAAGCATCGAACCATGCAGCTAAGATCCAAAGCTATCAAGATGTCCCAGGAAACAATGAAATTGCCCTGATGAAAGCCGTTGCTTCCCAACCAGTTTCAGCTGCCATTCAGGCTAGCAACTTTGATTTCCAATTCTACTCAAGTGGTGTCTTCACAGGAAGTTGTGGAACTCGTCTAGACCATGGTATTACTGTGGTTGGCTATGGAACATCCGAGAATGGGATCAAGTACTGGCTAGTGAAGAACTCATGGGGGACTAGCTGGGGAGAAGATGGTTACATAAGGATGCAAAGGGATGTTGATGCCGAAGAGGGACTTTGCGGCATTGCAATGCTTCCATCATATCCCATTGCATGAAACTCTTGAATTCATATATCTCTAATATAGTTATCTCTTATGTCGTGAATGCATGGTACAGATGATTGTTTCTTTGACACAATGGATGATAAAATAAAGTTTTTTTGTTTATGAATAACAAATAAAAAGTTCCTATGCTCGTGATTCCAACACCATACATGTAGCCATCAAATAGAGATGTATCTAAATAATTTGTAATTTATAAACTATAGACTCTTTTTCTGGAAGTAATGTAGAAACTGGTTGGCAGAGCATTCGACAAAATAATATGTAGAGTGCCGTGGGTGAAATAAAACAGTTCACCAACAGTGGACGTCAGTGTGCCTGGTTCTTTTAGAAATGATCAAAATAGCAATCAAATCCCAGGCTGCCAGGATGCTAGTGAATTATCTTAAATGATTTTTTTGGGCACAAAAACATCTATATGATTGACTGAATAACTAATTACTAGAATGGCAAGAATAAAAAAAACAACTTACTGCCACATTTTTTAAAAAACAAAATTAGTGCTGCATGCTTGAAGAAACTATTGTTGCCAAAAAAAAAACTTCAACAAAAGGTATCTGAAGACCATTGTAGCCTTCCTGATATGCAGAAACCATCCTCCATCTTTTTTAATAGCAAACCAAAGTAAATTGTAATCTTCAAAAGACGTCTGGCATTCGTATTTCTCTTTTTGAGAGTGCTCTAGACCAAGGCGCCATTGAACAGCAAGTTTCGAAGACTTTGATATGCCTTTTCTTTTTGCATCAAGAGCAAATTGAGAAATCTGTCTTTTTCATGAATTTCACATCAATTCTTGCCCAATGACAAACTCGTTTATACTCCCTCCAGTCTTTTTTAATCGAGGCAATTGATTTTCAAAATGAACTAGTTGATTTTGGAAAACAAATGCATGTATTAAAAGAGACCAGAGGGAGTATATTTTTCTCATTCATTCTTTTGAGTTGGATGCTTAAACCCTCTATTGAAAATTCTTGCTGGAGTTTTAGTATAAAATACAGTAAGCAACTCTGTTTAGAAGTAGTACAAACCAATGATTCAGAAGCAAGCAACTTCTGGTTAATGTACAGTTTCACAGAAAGCAAAATTAATGGTCAGTCGTCCGTGGATTTAAAACTGAAAGGAAAGAAGGATAGAACTACTTTGTGAACACCGCAGCCGCATAGAGTACATTTTGTAAGCAAAGGATTTAAAGTGGACGAAAATGATGAAAATCGAATCCGGACTGTATCATACTGTCACCAACATTATGTAAGCAGAGTATTTCAAACTCTGATTTTTTGAACAAAAGAACTCTTCTCTGTTGTAGACCCTTGTTTTACACTTGGCATAGCAAAGAATGGCTTAGATAGAATGGAAATATACAATGATTAGTTTTGGCGATTCTCGAGTATGAGAAAAAGGAGATGGAATCTTGTTAGCTTGTCTTATGAAAACAGAAAGGTCCAGTAAGATCATGCACGGAATAGGAATGCACACTGCCTTATATAACATCTTCCAGATCACCTTCGTCCTCCCAATCTAACTCAGAGTTTGCTGATTTCATTAACTCAGTAAGCCCAGTGAGATCCTCCAGATAAGCTGGTTGATTTATGGCTTGTAGAACAAACTCTATCCCTCTTTTCCGATATTCGGATATCACCTGAAAGACAAATACATGGAAAAGCCATTAGGAGAGGAGAGATGTTCTGGAGAAGTCCCGGGTCACATCTTAGCTTTACGGATTCATATAGAACCCTGCAACCCAAGTGGATTGCAAAACCTTCTTGTGTCAATTACTAAAGAATTATTAGAACACAAAGCCTCTCCCTATCTTGCTGTGACCTTATAGTCGTCTAGAATTGAACAACAGGGTGTACTTTCAAGAATCGGATAATAATAGTATTTGATAAAGGAGAAGAAACTTACAATGTCGGAGCATGCTGTACAACTGTTAGAAGAATGACCTATCAAAGTGAGCTGAGAAAACTGAGAAAGCGCACACCTAATTTGATGGGGCAAAATTCCCAGAGGCTGCTCAATTCTACCATCCATGGAGTTACTGATCTCTCCAGGAGCATTAATTCTGAATAAATTCACAAAAGCATCAAACGTACAGAATTGGTCAGCATACAGAGAACTTAACCACTACACAGCTGACTAGAATTACAAAACCAACGTATCTTAATTAACTAGAGTATCTAATAAAGACGAGTAAAAACTTCCAGACTTTACCCATCAGGATGATGCAAAATTCCCACAAGCAACTCCACTGCAACAGCTGAAGCGATTGGTGCAAGCCCTGGGCGTATAACTGTGCATTGCTGGTCTAAAGTGCGATTGGATGTTGACTGCATGAGTAACAATTATTATATATATAAACACACTCAAAAAGAAAAGAAAGTCTATTATTGCAAAGAAATTACATCTGTTGGAGCAACAACATCACTGCAGAAGTAACAACCCAAACGTTGTGGCCTATTTATATCAGCAATAGACAACTTGTCAATGCCTAAAGTATCTTCACGTATGGTCTTATAACCGAAAGGGCCAGCTCCATGGCGCATAACAACGTAACTGTCAAATCCTAAAGCTGTTGTGATGGCAATCTGAAAGTGAACGGGATGATTTCACACAGGGCGTCAGACTTCAAATCAAGTGAGAGAGTTCACAAAAGCATAGTAATGAAAAGTATCTACCTTATTAAGATTTGCACAAAAAAGCGTTGGGAGCCAACGGCTTTCCCTTGTATCAGTTAACAGAAAGATCACATCACAACCTTTCAAGATGTATACAGTCTTCAACTATTTTAGCTGTTTCTTGAGGTTCAACAGGATGTCCTGGCATCGGTATTGCCATTGCAATACCTTGGGCTTCCTTCAAAACGAGTTTGACATTCAAAAACCAAAAGTTCAATTACAACCCAAACGGTGAAACAATATTTATATTTTGAACATACCACTGCTGGAAATATGTTCTTTAAGTTTTTAACTGCTGCATCAGATTTTAGGTCACCTCCATTAAGACAATTATCGAATGTGTAAAGAGATTGCCTTAGTGGATTTGACATAGCCACTCGACCACTATCAAGAAGTGTAATCTTTCGGACACCCCAAGCCATCAGCATACGAGAAACCTGGCAGCCAAGTGTACCAGCTCCCAGGAGAAGACACTTAGCGTTAGACAAAACATCAAAGTTTAAAGATGGAAAATTACGCCATCTCATAAGCTTTAGATTCAAGTCTGCAGCTGATATCGCCAACCTGAGAGCAAAACATATATGTGCATTGTTAGCAGTCAAGTTTTTTTATTAGCAGTCAAGTTACAGATATGTGGTTCTGTATATATCACTATGCTAATTTAAATGTTTCAGAACAAGATTTCTTTAGTGAATAAAAATTCTACTTATCACAAAGGTCGTGCCTTTAGGCTATATATAAACGAAAAAAATTGGAAGGGCCTAGTTAATAATGTCCCATTTTCCTTCTCTTTTATATTTATTTGGACTAAACATGGTCTACAGAGATTTCATTTTACTTGATGGTCCTCAAATAGCAGGAAACCCATAACTAATACTCCCTCCGTCCAAAAAATTCTGGCCGCATTACTAAAAAAACAGATCCAGAAATAAATGACCCATTTCATGGGCAAGCCAATGAAGAGTCGAGTTGACTTGCTATGGGCCCCACTCCGATGGCTTAATGGCTTGGAAGGAAAGAAGGAAAGGGTCGCCTTGCTTTTGGCCCCACCGCCCAATATATTTCCCTCATTTTGCAATGGGGCCAGAATTTTTTGGACGGAGTACAATTTATGATATTGACTGATGAGAATTTCATGGCTAAAAGAGGGAGGGAGAGGGAAACCTAAGAGAACTTGGATGGAGTTAATAAAAAAGGATTTGACTTTACTAATCTCTTACAAAAGAGGTAGCCCAGAAATGAATGGAGGAGTAAGATCCATGTCGCCGACCCCAAATAGTTGGGAAAAGGCACTACTTGATTATGACTTATGATAATTTCATGTATGTAGTGTGGACTCTGAGGTACTACTTCCAGCTCCTGTATATAAGTTTTTTATGCGGTATCAATGGTAAAACTTTGAATATTTTCACATAATAAACTGTTTTACGTGCAAGTAATACGGTCACATGCATACGTCAAACATTGAGTAATATTTTTATGGTAATGACCAATCTAGATGGTAGAATCCAATTGCCATTTTTCTTCATCTGTCACCCAAGAAGCATGGTTCCTATCATGGCCTTGCAGTAACGTCCAAATTGGTTCATGAGATGTCGGAAAGAAAAGAAACAAAAAAAATGATTGTAAATTGCTTACCAAAAATTTTGTCCGCATCAATTATTGATTATTCAATTTCTGTTTGTCAGTTCTATCACATCAAATCACAAATTTTGCTGATTGTACATATAAAAATATTGTCCTTAACGTTTTCAAGTCAACTATTATTCTATTTTAGTTTGACTATTTGCTTTAAATATTCCCACATGCTCGAAATATATTTTCAGTTTGAATTCCATGGATAAAACCAGTTTCATTTGTCTGCCATAAATGAGATGTTGGAAAGAAGACAAAAAAAAAAGCTGACAGTAAAATGCTTTCCAAAAATTTGGTCTGTGTCATATGTATTAAATATTCAATTCTTGTTTGCCAGTTCTATCACTTCAAATCGCAAACCCTGCTGATTGTACGTATAAGAATAGTGTTCATAAGGTTTTCACTCAACTATTATTCCATTTTGGTTCAAATATTTGCTTTAAATGTTCCCACATGTTCGAAGTATATTTTCAGTTCGAATTCCACGGACAAAACCAGTTTCATTTGTCTTCCATAAATTATTCAGACTTATCTTCTATGCCATTCACCACATTACTAGTCTGTTTAGATTGTTATCATCACCTACATCTATATCTAAGGAAACCACATAAACTTAGAAAAAATACGAAAAAGAAAATAGCATCAAACTGTGCATGTTCCTAACCTAGTGGGGTCCATGGACTCTGCAAGGTTGATACATCTGGATGACAACTTCCCCCTGTTTAGTTCCCATCCCACAGCAGTAGGGACACCATTAGGATTCGCCCAGCCTAAACAAAGTTTTTCACAGGCTCAGTCAGTATCCATTCTTAACCCACATGCCAGCTGTAATAAACAAGAGATACAAACAAACAGAAAAGGTGCATTTACCCATTTCTTGAATCGCTACTACCTTCTGAAGCAGAAATCAATGCTTCACCAACAAGAGATAACCCCAAATCTGCCAAACCATGTTTCTCACGATAGCACATGAAGCAAACTTTCTTGAGCTTCCTTCTTGAACAAATAAGTGCAAGAAAATTGCGAAGTGGCCATCCCGGATTGCTTGGTAGATGACAAGGGTCGTAAAATCCAAAAAGCAACTGCAAGGATAAGGACATATCCCTCAGTGATAGACACAATTTTCTATCAGATTAAATCTAATGATGTTTGATATAAATCTGTCAATAACATAAGCATCAAAACATCACAATGAAAACAATGGGGAACTTAAACAAACCTTTCCACTCTCTTCTTGACAATTTTTCCACTCCTTCAAATGCCTAATCGTGGCACGAGAATTTGAAGTTATAGTAAGCAGAAAGAATGGGACCTCTGCAGTGAATTGAGACGAAAAAAAATGTCCAATGTTTCAGCTTATAATTGTTTATAAAATAGAAATAAGAAAATTTGGATGAAAAGAGGGCAGCAGCAGTTGATATATTAGTCTCAACCTGTAGTTCCTGGAGAGCTACGCCATTCATTGCAAGCTGCTGATACAGATTCTCCCTATCAAAAGTTGAAATAACACATGTTATAGCAAAACAAAAATGTATATTCTTCTAGATCATAATTTGATACGCCTTTACATTATTAGGTACCTCAGCCAGGCTGAACCACTGAGAAGCTGGTCGTAAATCGATTAGAGTTGCTGGGGGATCAAGCACCAGAGCAGGGAATGCAAACCAGTAACGAAAGCTCCACCTTTTCAAATCAGCAAAAGAGATCAGGAGGAACCTCATCAGCAGTGCAGTATCTTCCTCTGCCTTACCAGAATGTATATCCTCCCAGATCTGAAAGTGCAACCAGTAAACAGAGCAAAAGAAAGAAAAACAGTTTCGTACTTTTTCATCATAAAAAAGACGTATAGGAAAAATCCAAATTCTATAAAACTGAGTAGCCCCAAGAATCAATTAAATGTAACTGCGTATGTACCTTCTTTGCTTCAGCTTTGAGTAAGCCTTGTTTATCAAGAGCATGGAAGCTTTCCAATGTATTTGTGTTGTAAAGAGTACCAGGAACAGGGCATCTGTTCCTATTTCCAGCTCCCACTTCCACTAATGACTCACTCAAGTCCGATGGAAAAGATTCAGCTAAAAGTGTCAAACGATTTGAAACTTGAGCATGAGAACACGGAGCATAAAACCCTGCATATGCGTATATCTGATTAAGGACGCAACTAGGAGAAAAAGGTAAATAATTAATACATGCAAGAAGATTTCAGGCAATTAAGATGTTATTCTCATTGTACTTATGGAAAATATTGCCTTACACACTGGTCGGAAAACAAGATCAGCTACAATCATCTAGCAGTTTACTTAGATACTATTCCAAATTAACGCATTCACCATGTCAGTAGTACGTGATAACAAAAAAGGCAAGGTAAAGGATGGTGCCTTCAATCAGCTCCGTAGACTGATCAAAACAATTGTTGATCAGGTTGATTTCGAACAATGTAGCCACATAGGCTTAAAATAAGAGAGAGAGAGAGAGAGAGAGAGAGAGCATCAATATTATTTTTGGAATACATACAAGTTCAGATAATACAAACCAGATTCTCTTTGAAAGTTTGCATGCCTTATAACTCACATAATTTAAGATCAGCACAGCAAGACAAAATGCCAACACTGAAGGATTAGAAACTCAAACAGAACATGAATTCCTAGAAAACCACCATAACAAATCCCCACTCTTGCTAATAGCATTACTGAAATTACACCGAATGCTTCTAAACCAACACTCTTTCTTTTTTACCAAAAAAAGCCAATTGTATGAGGAGAAAAGTGCCAATGCTTCTAAATGAACAGCCTTTCTTCTTAACAGAAAAAAACAGCAATTGTAATAGAAGAACAGTTTAAAACTTCAACTTCTATAGTCTGAAATTTTTCTCGTCTCATATGTTTCACATAGCAGTCAAGTTCCAAAGATTTTTGTTTTCCTTTCCTTGTTAATGACAGGGGTATATAAGTCCTTAGGACTCTCACAGAAAGGAGCAGGGCAACTGGCCTCTTCAAGCACCGAATCCAGCCGCCAATCCGCTCAGCTCACCCATAATACACACAGGGTAAATCGGGATATAATTCCGGCGAGTGGCCAACGGAGTGGGGGTTCATATTCAAGACCTCTGCTTCAGTTCCAAACTTCATCCCCACAAAAATCCTAGATAAACGCAAAACGACCTCTTTCGTAAGACACCAAGAACATCCAATTGAAAGGCGTTCAGGTAAAGAAGCAGCTTCTTCTAAAGCAACTTTCCCTTTCATTCAAAACATTCCATCAGTAGCCATGCGAATCCCAGCATAAGAACAAAAACGGAGGAATATTGATTACCCGAAAATCCTAATACAAAGTAACCCAGATTGGCGGAAAACACGAAAGAGGGCGAAGGGAGAGGAGAGAAGAGATGAACCGGTGACGGGAAGAGGGGACTGGTCGAGGCCCAATGAGTCGAGCTTGAGAGAGGAGAGCTTCCGCCAAAACCCCTCATCAACGGTGCTCTGCATCGGGGCGAACTGGAGCAGTCGCCCCGAGGGCTCCGACGAGGAGGCGGTCGCCGGTGGTTCCTCTCCGGCCATGGAACTGGAAGAAGGAGGAGGGATTCCGCCGAGAGTCGTGAACGCCACCCGCACAGCTGAAATGCGTTGTAGTCTGCCCGGATCCCCATTTTCTGCTCAAATCAGTCCAATTTGATTCATACCTCGCACGCTCGCAGCGATTTCTGACAGCGAGCGGGATACAGAGGACACGCTCTCGGGGATTTTCTATTCGCCTGGAGAATGTCGGCTAGGATAAATTTTTCGGACACCAAGCTGGCATGTTAGGGTGGTGTCGGTCACCAATCGGACACAGACACATAACCCCATTTGGGTGGGCCGTTTGGGGCGTAAAAAAGCCAAAATATCCGGAGTTGATTTTGGATATCCTTTGAATGCTATAGTGTAGCAAACCATCTACAGTGGATGTTTTGCTTTTAAAGGGCATTTGGGCATGATTAAAAGTGATGTTTTGCTACACTGTAGCATCCAGGTATTTTATATATCTAGCTGAAACACCTCAAGACGTGTTTCAGCTTGATGTAAAAAAAAACATGGATGCTACAGTAAATATATAAAATCCTAATTTGGATGTTTTGCAATAATCACGCCCCAAACGGCCTCGTACGGTTTTAACGAATTTAAGAGGGGCCGACAATGGAATAGCATGCTTCCGATTGATGACAGACAGCACGTTAGCATGCGAGCTTGGGTGCGTTTGGAAGCAAAAATACTATCAGGCATGACTCCTTTTTAAGGTAAAAATTATCACATTGATTTTGTGAAAGGTGAAATTTATTTAGTAATTGAACATAAATCACACTTATTTGTGTTTGGAAAGGAATACTCGACGGCGGGAGTTATTGAGGCTCAAAAGGAGAAGCAGCCGACTTTTTAATATAACAAACTTCAACGATGCATTTCTTACTCATTTTTTATCCATTTTTGCTCTTTTTTTTTTCATTCTTCTTAATTTTTAGTGTTCTTTCTTATAATAATGATATCATAAAGATGTTGAGCTATCATGTACTATTTATCGTGGATTTTATGGTATTTTTTTATATGATATCAAGATTATTAAGATATTATGATGATTAGAAAGAGCATAAAAAATAAAAAAGAAAAAAAAGGCAAAAATGGATAAAAATAAGCGAGATATGAACCATTGAAGTTTGTTCTATTTTAATAGGCGATTATACGATACAGTCATGTAATCGATTACACGATATAACTTTTAATGGGACAAACTTCAATACTGAATTTCTTACTCATTTTTTATCCATTTTTTTTCGTTCTTCCTCATTTTTAGTGTTCTTTCTTATACTGAAGATATCATAAAGATGTTGAACTACCGCATGCTATTTATTGTAGATTTTATGGGTTTTTTTATAGGATATCAAGGTCATTAGGGTATCATGATGATTAGAAAGAGCATAAAAATAAGGAAGGAAAAAAATTGCCGAAAACGAACTAAAAATGAAGGAGATATGATTCGAGAGAGAAAAAGGAGATGGAGCTAATTTTTTCTTTGAAAAGGAGTGACAACTGATTCGTCAGCCTGATTCTCACAGAAGTGAGAATCTAATTTTCAGGGGGTGAAAGGTGAAAATTTTTACCCATCACCGTCACTGACCACTGTTAGTGTTTTCACTAACTAAACATTTTAAGGCCTGGTAGCACTTTTTCAGGCCTAAAAGATGGTTTTTTTTAACTTCTAAACGCACCCTTCCAAGCTAACATATCAGTTATTTTGGTGTCGTAACTACACTGAATAATTTATCATCTGCTAGGATATCCTCCATTGACAAGAGTTGTTGATCATCGTGATCGACGTAGCACAAGACATGCCTATGCACCATTGATCTTATGATTGATGGCTCCTATCTGCTAGAGGATATCTTGGTGGACAGAAAATGCTTCCCCTTCTCAGTTAGCTACAAAAAGAGATTGACTGAGAGATCTTGGTGAACACATGCCACTTCACCACCTATACACAGATGGGAATGGGATGTCCACTGTCTAAAAGTACAGGTACGTGGACGCCCCACTGATCCTGTGTGAAGCCGCAGTGGCGGACCTAGGATTTTTAGCCATGGGGTCAGGTCATTTTGAGATGGGGTCATGTGATGGATGTAAGCTAACTTCTAGCCACTTTGACCCACTTTAAATATCCCACCTGAGAATATCCCACCTGAGGCAAAGGTACAGACCCATGGCATCTGACCCCATCCCTTACACGTGGGTCCGCACCTGTGTGAAGGGGTGGATTGTCTAAAATGCGGGGTGGTGAACTATTCATCCAAAAAACATCAACTATTCCATTCCAAATGCCCCGAGGATTTGAGAAGGAATTTTCAGGGATTTGTCACAAGATTGTTTGGATGAGGCTAGTGTACCAAGTCTAGGCATTGAACTTAGTCTACTAGTCCAAGCTCCACCCTCAACCGGTGCTTTCCTCCCCCAGCCACGAGAAATTATTGAGTTCTGCAGCCTGACCACGTCAGTTTTATGCCAGAGCGCTGGGGAGTCGTTGATGCACCACAAAATCCGAGCAAGCGCATGCTCGCCATGTAGTGTGCCAAGGACACCTACCTACCCGCCCCCCCCAAACCAAAAAAAAAAAAAGAATGCCAATGAGGATAAGAACTTTTATGTTGCAGCCCGCAACCAAGGTGAGTGCAATGTATGTGCGTGCAGGCGTGTGCCCGAGGTAGAACTCGAACTAAATTTATGTCCCACGTGAAAACTCAGATTTATTGGAAGCTGTTACATTCGGTGACACTTCAATGTAACAGATTACTTCAAGAAAATTGTTATAACTTATAACAATTAGAATCCATTGTATTTTAATTTTCATGCATCACCAACCAGATTTTTCAACGTGCTAATCAATAATCGCTTCCTGTAGTCTAAATTGTATCTAGACTCCTTGACATGATACCTAAAACGGCAAACAAACAGGATTATGGGCTTTATCAAAGAATACAATAAGGTCTTCTTTTTCTTTTTTGATAAGGTGTAAGGACTTGTCAAATAATATGCTATTTAAACAAACTCTATATCAGGACTCTCAGCCCCTCACTATCTTTAAGTGAAATAAAAAAAAAAGTGAAATATGTAACAAAAATTATCAAAAAATATTTTGAGACCTGCTGCAGGCTTTCAAACATTTCTAAAAATTAGATGAAGATTTCACTTCATTCTAGAGAAAAAACTTCACCAACCAATTTGCTTCAAATGCACTTAAGTTTCAAAGAAAAGTACTTTCAAGAAACTGCTTTACAGGTTTCTCACTCTTCGGTGATTTCATGCGAAACTTTCAAGAGCTTATTCCTACGTTTGATAGATGGATTCTGTTACTTAGAGGAGCCTAAGTTTCAAGATTACGAGGCCATAGATGCATTGGACTTGCCAAATACTTGCAACATTAACGCGTGACAAAGATAAAGCCTTGTTACAAAGATTTGTTTTTCCCAGATAGGTAAGAACTCACACACCCTTCACACTATTCTATGGGGACTCAACCCTGGGACATCTTCCTCAACCTGGAGAGAACCAACCAGCATAACATGGGCTTGATAGAATAAATTGCCAATGAGAACTGTCAGAAGAAATTAAAACAGTGAAATTCGGGTTCTAAGAATAAGAGAAAATCTGTGCCCCGAGATGGTGGTCATTTGTTGACCAAGCACGACTTAGATGAGATATATAAACCAGGATAGTGCAGCATACATGATTTTACCTCGACAAGTTCATGCACTCATCCACTATGCATCTACAATGGACTCTCTACTAGAGGTGTGTAGTTGTCATAGACGTCTTTGTCACATTTCGCAAGGGGAAAACGCAGGCCAACTTGGGAACCACGGTTCTACATTCTTTCTCTTCGTCTCTCAAAATTCCTTGACCGATCAAAACTTCGAGGCCTATCTTTTCGCCTGGATCGTTCCTTTGCACGGGCATTGTTTCGAACCCATTCCTCATGGTACTTTGGGTCATATGGAACGGCTTTTCCATCAATAAAGGGCTCACCTGCAGATGTAAATAAGGAAAATCAACACACAACTTTTTATCTAGCTGGAGACATGATTCTGTGTGCAGACAGCAAAGTGCGTTGTCTTTACAATAACATAAAATTTGATTTTGACAATGTCAAAACTCCTCATTGTTTCGGGTATGAGAAGATAAGCTTAATGAGTATAACAGAGAAAGAAGTCACAACTGACTTGTCCGCTAGTCAATCTCACCTCCATAATCTTTGTTTTTCACATCTAAGTAGGAATCGGGGAGGACCCATCGAACTCTTGGCAGCTCTGGATTAGTTGCAAAAATAAAAATACTTAACAACATTCACCTGGTAAGAAAGAATATTTTGTGCTAACAATGAGATGAGCAAGCAATTAATGCACATACCCTTGATTTTGTATGAGAGTTCTTCGGACACAAGAGCTCCAAAAGCATAATAGTGCCTTGTCGATACTGAATAAATTTTCTTCCTAGCTTCTTCTTCACTGAAAGAATAATATTGCAAGTTGAATATAACAACTAGATAAAGAAAAGAAAACCGATTCCCAAGAAGAAAGGCGTTAACAACTTTCAAAAATAGGAAAATGTATTCAGAGAAGGACTATACCTGCATAATACATATTGTTCATATATAATGTGATCCTTCAACAGCAAAGTTATTTATGGACAGGAAAAAAATTCTCATTTTCTTCATACTAAATGCAACCACAAGAAGTTTCTGAGAAAGTCCAAGTTGTGAATGAGTTAACAAATTTATCACCCATGAATAATCATTCTTTTCTGAGACATATACGACTTTATTTTGAAAAGGGCATGGCAAAACTCAAACGGGCAAATCAGATGCAATTAGGAAAGCACAAATAACATGAATACTTTCTATCACTCATTCAAGCTTCATTTCAATTGCAATTTACAATTTGAGATGTGGACATCCTTGATTTTGTTTACAAGTTCTTCAGACACAAGGGCTTCAAAAGCATAATAGTGCCTTCTCGATACTGAATAAAATCTTTTCCTAGCTTCTTCTTTACATAGAAAGAACATTTCAAACAGCTAGAGAAAGAGGGTTTCAAGAAGGAAGACGTTCACAACTCCCACATATGTAGAACCTAAACAAAGAAGAATGATTCCAGCATTATACATGCATGATAAAGGACTCTTTAGCACCAGATATTTAATTAAAGATGGAATGACAAGCTGAATTACATTACAGTCACTACGTTAATACTAAATGCAACCACAAGAACTTTCCCAAAAATATCTACTCTGCAAATATATTGACAAATTTAGCACCAATGCACAAGAAGTCTTCATATCAATTTGTCTCAGAAATATACGCCTTCGGATTCTCTGAAAGCGCATGACATTAATCACATGGCCAACCAGATGCAATAAGGAAAAACACCAAGGGGAAAGAAACCTTTCTAGGTCTGAATTAAACTTCATTAAAATTTCAATTTATAATTTTTTAGGTCAACAGTGTCATTTCATAAGCATATATGAGCTATCAACAATGCTTCCATGCTCAATGTAATCTATTAAAGAACAAGAAAACAAACCAATTTAAAACAAGAAATCTTGAAATTCACAACATGAAAGCATTGAAAAATTGCAAATGAAATTCATATACCTTCCAACCACCTGAGCTAGGGTTTTGATGTAGCTGTCAATGATGTCGTCTCTGGAAGCGTCCCCTTCCGGGGGCTCCATGACCACGAGCCAGTGCTCGAAGTCGCATCCGTCCAGCAGGATCGTCTCCTTCGGCGGCCGGTTGCTCCAGTTCGGCGATGGGTCGTTCAGAGGCGAAGTGGTCTGGCGCGACGACTGGCATCGCAGGCCTGAGGCGCCACGGCGGAGCTCCGGGAAGGACACGATGGGCTGTAGGCGGAGCAGGGGAGGGAGGCGGAGGAGACGAGGGGACGAAGAAGGAAGAGAGCGGGAGATTCCGCCGGCGTCGGCCGGCGTCGGCATGCCGGCTCGGCTACGCGGCGCCGCCGCCGCCATATCCATTCTACTAGCTACTCCGGTTCCCTGGGATACGGAGTTCTGGGAGTGGTAGCCCGTAGAATAAGGCAATTAGTTAAGCCGGGTCAAAGAATTTTGAAATTGTCTTCCTGAACCGGTCAATTTTAATTGAGACCGTCACTTATATAAGTGGTCAATTTTATTGAAATGTGAGGCCTGCTAACCTCGACCTATGGTTAGCTTCATCTAGTTAGGGAATGGTATCATCTAATTTTGTTATGCAATTTTTGTTAATTGTCTCAATTAAAAGTGACCAAACAAAGTAGTACAAAACTATAAGAACATGAGAAAACAAAGAGCTTCAATAGTCAATAAACAGTATCAAATATTAATAGAAAAAATAGTATAAAAAATCAAGAAACAAAGGGTGCATTTGGATGATGATAGGTGAGAGGTTGAAAATTTATATCAGTCTGACAATAATCAAGAGGATTTTTCTGATTAGTGACAACCCGTGGATCTGACCTACCAATCATTGATTTCAATGATCTTCTTCTCTCTATGGTTGGGAGAGTAGAACAGTTACCCTTGGCAGCACTAGCGACTAAATTGAGGTAAAAAACTTTGCCATGCTTTGATCGATCTTATTTTCATTTTCATCTTTTTTTGGCTCAGAATTTGCATGTTAATCTTCTTTGTCTTGCCATTAAAATTGTATCTTGTTGCACAAAATTTGTTTCAAAGATATTTTGTGGTGATTTTACAGAAATTTCATTAATAGGCCATGCTATCATCATCACGATCAAATGAATGTGCCCAATTTATGTTTATGCCTTTTCTTTTTTGCTACTTTTTTCATCTTTTACATGTGGATTTGTACATTGAGATTATTCATGTTTCCGCTAACTTCACATCATCTCATTTCTATTTGCCTAAATTTCCTTAAAAAAAACTAATCAAAGTGTGCGTGTAAAATGCAAGTACTAGATTAGTACTCCCTTTGTTCTGTTTTAGATGTTACATATGGAAAAAAGTTGATTTTTTATTGAATAGAGGAAACTCCAACCAATAGGGGGGCGTGATAGAAGAGGTCCAAAATCCTCTATAATTAACCAGATAGAGCATCTAAAAAAGGATAGAGGGAGGTTTATTTTTATTCACCTATTTAATTGTCTCTTTAAATAAAATCAACATAAAGACTGTAAAGAATCCCCATCGCAATGCCATTTTTGAAACCCCAACTCAATTTGTGATGGGTCGAGAGCCGCAGCGGAAGTGCGAGGGATCACATGTCATGATGTCAAATTCTCCAAAATGCCCCTATTTTTTATTCTTTCTCTTGCACACACAATCAATATACAAATATGCAAGGATATGAGCAATAATATTAACGATAATTTATATCATATCATATAATATAAATTAAGAGGATTAATAACTACTAACCTGTGGGCCTTTGTGCCCTACGATCAATCCTCAAAGAGAATACTCACAAGAATGATGAATTCTGTTAGATATCTCCGAGAACCAACGTGCATGGACAAGAGTTGATATTCTTCTCGTAAGATAGTAATCTCTTTCTTCATTTTTCTCGTCGTTTCTGGAACTAGATCTCCAAGATCAAAATCACAACAAAAAACAATGAGTGAGAGAGAGAGAACTTCAAGGGAGAGAGAGAGACGAGAGCGAGATCCAAAAAGTGAGAGAGCCATCACTATTCAAACACTGTTCACAACCCCCTTTTTTCTCTCTCGTTGGTTACCAAATTGGGGAGTAACTCTCCCCCTAATTACTCTTTTGATAGTTATCCATGATCACCCATTACTTATCCCAATCAATTCCCATAATGGTCCTTTCTTGGTGTCTCTTCGATATTGTGTGAACCCCACGGGGCCTAGCACACTCCACGTGTCCATGCAGCACACGTGAGGGCAAACACCTCATGCAATTAGGTTATGTAATATAGGCCGAACCCATACTTATAACCAACAATTTGAACCCGATGTAAAGTTACTCTCTACTTAGGAACTCACCCACAAAATCCATCTGATTGTCTCACATAAATGATAAATCCCTCACTCCCTCATGCATGCAATCCTACAAAAACAAAATAGCACAGCAAAAAAAAGCATGCTAATCCCAGATAGTGGTTCCTTCCTAGTCCCCTAAGCAATATAAACACTCAACTTGTTGCCAGAAAAAACATCAACACATACGTCGACAAGATCCATATTTGCGCTACTCGCACCAAATCTTCCACCTTCTCCCCCCCTCTATTAACCCACTCCATCAAATCTTGATCAAAGGGCCCAAATTGCTCGGCCGCATGCTAGAATCAATCTAATTGTATAAAATCAGTTCATTTTGATCTGCCGGCGCAGGCTAGCCCCGCTCTTTTGAAAAACCAAATATATTTACTAGGGTTTTTTTTTAAAAAAAACTAATGGTAAACGGCAAGAGAAAAAAAGAGTATCAATTTCATGGAAAATCCCTGTTGTCTCTTTCCTCAAATTTCCCAAAAAAAATCCCATGCAATCATTCCTACGTGAAGGCCACCGAGTCATGCTGGACCATAGACATGAGCTTCTCATCCACCTCCAGCGCCGCCATGGCCTCGTGTCGCAGGCAGATCTCCAGCTCGGTGGCGCCGCCACCCTCCGTTCCCCCGGAAACACTGTAATCTTCCCCACGAACTTGTTGTCGATCCCGCTACGAACCTCCTCCACCATCCCCCAACCAAAGTCCACCCCGCACACGTCGAACCTCGGCGAGCTGCCCGCCCTCACCGCCCGCCCGTTGTCGATGTCCCTCAACCGGGACATCCACGGAGCCTGCCGGTATGCCACTAGAGCGGTCAGCGCCGCTGAGCCATCGTAGGCCTTCACACTGTTGCGCAGACTCAGCGCCGCCCAGCCCAGCTCGTTGCCGAGCAGCTCGCTCACTACGGGCTCTGCTGAAACGTTCCCGATGGCATTGCTGAAGTGCTCGTTGGGAAGAGATGGGGCCAGGTGCGGGCGGCAGTTGGAGGTAAACCGGCAGGAAGTAGTCTCACCGGCGGGAACCTTCCTGGCTAGGACTGTGGCGCGCCAGGCCAGGGCGGAGAGAGCCTGGAATGATGAGATGGTGGTGGTCTGGGCCTCTTGCTGTGCTTGAGCTATGAGCTTGGCGATGGATTGGGCCTTGAAGTGGAAGAACGGGTCTTCCAAAGGCGGGAGGTCGAATCGTTGGATGAACTCGTCTGGGTTTGTAAACGGGACTCGAAAAATCTGGTCCTTCTCCTTAGCTGTCGGAAAGAATTGCCTGATGACCGGTGGGCGGGAGATGTGGACTGAGGCAGTTCCGGCGAATTTGGCCCACGAGCTGAAGAAGTACTAGAAGGTGAACTACACATTTTCACTATTTCAAGTTAGCCAAGAAATATAATTAAATACACACTTTCCGACACTCACAATGATATAAGTATTTCTTCTACACGTATTAATGTAGGAAACACAAGTTAATCGAACACTGGGAGACATAAATTTAACACAAGTTAATCGAAGACTCGGAGACACAAATTTAACATGGTTCAGTGCCAAGGCAAACCACGTTACTCTATTAACTTTAGAAACACTATATTTAGTAGAGATTACATCAATATTCAAGGGTAAAGACCCTATTATAAGTTAAAAAGAAATCTCATTCTTAAGTAGAATATACAAAGAATAGATATTGAATGATTACAACAAACTACATATAATTTCTCTTCTATTTCACAAAATGAATGTTTTATACTTCAAAAATCTCTTATTTTCTTTCTCTTTCTTCCTCCAAGAAATTCTCTTTTTTTTCATTCAAACTTGTAGTTTTTTCCTCTCTTATTCTTTCTTAAAAAGCCATCTTTTAAGAAGAATTAACTTTTTACAAAAGAACTCTTCTTTGTTTTAGCAACTTACACTTAACCATAAAAGTGGGTTAAGTAGTGGGTCTCTCCGTATCAGAGAGAAACTTAAATAATTATGGGCCTCACATAAAGAAGAAAAAACCCAACAATTAATTGTTAGGGTTTATCCCACATTGGATGTGGAAGGGGCTGGTGGTCAGTTTATAAGTATGAAAGAAAACTTCACATCTCAAGCTAGTTTTTTTGGGTGAAAGAAGCCCAAGACCACCAAACATTGGTATCAGAGCCCGGTTACCAACAATATCGGCCCAACAATCCACGAGAGAAACTGGGTTTGCCCCTAGCCCAAGGCCCGAGTGTAAGTGGTCATAGTTAGCCGCACCATTGAGCTAAAAGAGTGTGTGTATATAGATAATGTGAGTGGGAACATCGGCCGGAGAGACGTCAACAACTGAGAGAGCATCGACCGAGATGTGGATGAACTCGGCTCCGACGTCATTGCAGTCGATGTAGAAGGCGACGGAGTGGAAATTATATGGATGTTAGGAGATGCCATTTACCACCTGTCATTGTGGGTGTGTGGTGCTTTTGAAGGGAAGTGTGCTATAATGGAATGAAATTATTGATTTCTAGCAAAAAAATAAAATTGATTCCATCACTTTATTTTTTCATACTCCCTGTGTCCAATGAAATTTGTCTGTATTTAAAAAAAACTCGGGTCAACCATTACATGGCTGATTTTGCTCCCTCACGACTAAAAACCCAAAGGGGGACTAAAAACCCGAAGGGGGAGCGTGTTTTTTTGCATGGCCTTAGAGTCTAATAAATCTCACTAATTTTTAAATGCAAATAGGTTTTGTTGGACGAAGGGAGTATCAATTAATGGTTTGAACTCCAATGATAGTGTATTTTTTTATGCACACTCCAATGATAATTGTTACAATAATTTATTTAATGTCTTAAATTAATGTGCCAATTCAAGTCAAAATTGACCACAATAATAATACTCCCTCTGCGAATGAAGCCTATATGCCTTTGAGAAAACAAGGTTTTAAAAACTGGACCAATCATCAACCCGGAATTCTTGCAGAGTAAGTCCAACCAGGGGTATTATTATTGTGGTCGACGCAGAGATGAGGATGAAGGATTGATGAGAGGAATGAAGATTGGGGCTAGTCGGGAGACGAGGAAAGAGAATTGGGATGAAAAGGGGAAAAAAACCCCGCCTGGCCCAGTCACCCGGGTCACTGGTTCAACCGGGCGGGTTGAACGGGGTCAACGAGGTCGATCCACCCTGCCAACCCCACTCGAAACCTCCTGGCACAGGTTGAATTTGGTTGAACCGGTTGGACGGGTCTGGTTTTTAAAACCATGTGAGAAAACCAGTGTTTTAAAACCCGGTTCGGCCGTTGACCCAGTTTGATGACCGGGTCGGGCCAACCGGTTCGATCCGGTGGGTCGACCCACCCCCGGCACTGCCCCCTGGTGCCCCGGCGACGACCCCCCTCCCCCCTCTCTCCCCTCTCTGGTTTTTCTCCCTCCCCTCGGCGCTCTGGCGATGACCCCCTCCCCCCTATCAACCCCTCTCCCTCCCCCCCTCTCCCCCTCTCTGTTTTTCTCCCCCTGGTGCTGCCCCCCTCCCCCCGATGATCCCTCTCCCTCCCCCCAGCGCCCCGGCGTTGCCCCCCTCCCCCGACGATCCCTCTCCCTCCTCCCTCTCCGGGCTTAATAGTTCAATAAGTTTTATTCATTTTCAAATGCAAACAGGCTTAGGTTTATGAGGGATAAGAGGTGGAGCTCACCATAGAAGAGTCAAGCCCCTTTTGTTTACCAAGGCTATTACTGAGTAGAGTAGTGTAAGATCCCTCATCTTGAACCGGTATATTTTAGTGTGTTTATCAGTTATCATGTGGTTTAAATGTTTTCGGGTTAAATTCAGTGGTTTTCAAAAAATAAATGGGGTTTGCAAAGGTTTTAATCTAAACCAATTTCACATCCAAGAGTTTTAAGTGATTTTGGATCAAACCTGAAATTTTGAAATTTTTCTGATTTTTCACAAATTTTCCGAAAATTAGGGTTTGGTGGGACCTTTGTGGGCCCCATTGGCAAACATAGTTTTTCTTAACCAAAATGCCCCAGACATCAAAGGAAGACACTATAAAAAATTTTAGAATTTTCTGAGTTCGATTTTGGGTTTAAAGTGTCAAATTTCCTAATTTTAGCCAAAAACCCTATTTCTATCCCATATTTTATTTAGGTTTACCCCAGCCTTTTCTATAAAAGGAAAGTGTTGTGCCCTTTCCCAAATTAGGAATAGGCTTTATTTGGAGCCTCTTCCCATTAGGCTTGAAAAGGAAAGGATTAGAGGTAATTAGCTTAATCTCTCGTTTCTTTAGGCTTTTCTTAAAAACCTTCTTAATCTTGATTTCCCCATTGTTTCAATCTATTTTGAAAGCATAAAAATCACTGTTTTATATCTCTTCTCCAAGCCCTAATCTTCAAATTTTTTTTATACTTCAAAAGCTTTAGATCTAAGGTTTCTTTTGGTTTTCATAGCTAAATCGAGATTAGTAATGTATTAACATAAAATCGTATTTTTGGAAGGTGTTGGAGGTGATTGAAGGTTCATTCTCAACAAATCAAGGTAATGAGTTCTTTAATCTCAGCCTTGGGTAGATAATGGTTTGTTTTCATTATTCTTTTTGAATGAGTGATGCTTATTAGTACTCTAATGGTGGGTTTAATAAATGCTAATATTTTGCTATGATTTCTTAGGGTTTCATCTTAGAATGATATGTGGATATGTTCTGGAAGGTTTGATGGCTTTTTATTAGTGTTTGAGACATGTATTAAGCTTTCAAGATGTGTTAATGGAGCCTCGGTTTTTGGGATTTTTAAAAAGAAAACGATGGACAGTGATCAATGCATGATTGATCGGCTGGTGATCGATCGCGTATTTTTGGCCAATCGATTGGCTTTGCAAAATTCGAATATGATGCTGATTTCATTTTTACTCCATTTAATGATTCCAATGATTATGGAATGTAGTTTATGTTGAAATAAGGCTACTGGAGGTGTGAAATGATGATGAGAGTTTATGTATTAAGCTAAGCATGTATGCGATATTGTATTACATGATGATAATGATGCATGTTAATATTGACTTACATTATGATGAAATCCTTATGAATGAAGCATGTTTACAGCAAGAATATGATATTGTAGACTTGAGATATGTTATCTCATATCATGTATGGCTTGTTTGGAAATGGATGTGATCATGCTATGACTTGATGTATGGAAAAGAGACATGCTCGTAGGAATGATACTTCGATTTCACATGTTTGGATTTAAGTCTTATGATGGAAATTGTTTTGATTTCAGTTAGGAATCGTAGTTTTGAATGCATTTAATTATGCGTATATTGACTTGTGAGTTTATGTCAAAGCATTTGCCATGCGATTAGAATGTGCATAAATACACGCACACATGAGAAGTTATTATGAAGTTGTAGTTGATATATGTTTTGATTTTGATGCATGAGGGGATGGATTGGAAGCACGTTCCATGTGTTGGAACACACGTAGGTTTTGCTCACGGATGTACCATGATACCATGCATCATGTATCGAACTTCATGGATAAAGTTTTATCGTCGTTTAACCAGAATGGATCGATTGTATGCAAAGCTTGAGATTGCTTGCCGGATTAATCGAAACTTGGTTGGTCCGAAAAGACATGTTTTCGATTTCGTCCCTTCGTAGGACAGGTATACTCCCCGGGTTGAGTCAATCTACATTGAGATATATGGGGGACGAGTTGTATACTTGCCTTGCGGATGAGATTACTGAGATTGTCATTTGGACTTGAGCATCCAATGTAGTATGCTTCGTGCACCAGCTACCACGTGTTCTAGGGTTCCTTGTGTGGGAATTCGGGCTCTCTCCCACCACAAGAGATGTCCCTAGGCGAACACACATGGTCTAGGTTCTTTGTGTAAGAATCGGACACCCTTGGCCAGGATCGTCCAGGGTGAGCAGCTTTAGGGGCAGACAACCCTGACGTTACATTTCCTATGTGGAAACCGGACTAGGATACGCCTTCGTGGCCTTGACTATATTCCGCCTGTGTGGCGATGCTTGTGTTTACTCCTTGATAGAGGCATTCATTATATGTGATCGAGACATTACTATGCAGGATTATGTGTTATGAATGCATAAATAGAAAATATGTGAATGAGACATTACTATTGCAGGATTATGTGTTATGAATGCATGAGTAGAAAATATGTGGATGAGACATTATTATGCAGGATTGTTATGAATGCATGAGTAGAAAGTATGTGAATGAGATATTGTTATGCAGGATCATGTTTCATGAATGCATGACCAGATAAGGGTATAATCATGTCGATTATGGATTTATATTGCCATGTGGTGATGCCGTATGATTTCTGATTATCGTCGATCGTATTAAAACCATTACTGAGTTTTATACTCACCCCACTTTCCTTGTTTTGTTTTGGGGCTGCGTGGTGTGACACGCAGATGGACAGGATCCTCTATATGAGGAGCAATCGGAGAGAGCTTGGGATTAGGCATGGAGGCCTCTAGACGTGATTATCTTTCCAGTTGTACTTGGTTTAGTATGGAACATGGTGTTAGATGTGACTTATATCAGACTTATGTTAGTCTCTATTCTAGACTTTTGTATTTTTGAGCCATGTGTGTTGGCTCAGGATTTTAGCATGTGGGTTTAAGACTTGTGGATTGAATTATGAGTTAGACTCCACTTTTGATTCTTCTTATTTACTCTTGCTCAAAGTAGTTGGCGTAACTCTGTTAATGCGACCGACCGTATGTGGGGCGAAAGTCTTCCGCTATATCTCTTTCAACGTCGCCCCCGTGCACTAGTTCGGCTCTTGGACCGGGTTCGGTTCGGATCGGGCGGTGCCCGGAGCGTGACAAGTAGGCTATTGCTGAGTAGGGTGACTGAATTATGGATCCGAGAAAGTTGTCAAAATATTCACTTTAATGACAATAAATGTGAAAAAATATTTTTGAAATTTGTAATTAACTATTTGGGTAAATAATACTAAAAAGTTATATACAAAATTCTAGAAATTTGTATTTCAGAAGAAAGAAAAAAAATGAACTTGCAAAAAAAACTAGTAAAAATAAAAAATGATGTGTATAAATACTCAGGACCCCAAAAAGTAGAGTTCAAGGAAGCAAAATTTTTGTTTGTAATTCAATTTTTTGAGACTTGAAATCTTTTGGGGGGAGGGCGGGGGGCCAAAAGATCTCTAATTAATTTCACGAAAAATATCAATAGGGGTGGGAGTTCGAATCAGAATTCCAAATTTACCAATTGAAGTCCAAGCACCGATGAGCCAGATTTAGAAATTAGAACCATAATTTTACCCAGATCCCTCGTCGTAATTGGCTTAGATTCCATGAATTTTGGGTTTGTTGGGAGGGGAATTATGTGTGGATTGGGGAATTTCAGCCGAGGGATTCCATTACATTTTAGTCCAAGAATTCTCTGTATAATATGCTCCATCAAAATTGACAGAAATAGCAAACAAACATGGCATTCAATTCATTCTGAGATTTAGCATTCCATTCCACTTAATGGGCCAATTCCAATGCCTAACATAGTTACGATTCTCAATAGAATTAATTGCACCAGATCGACATTGTGTTTCCTTCCAATTCTCTATCCAAACAGCCCTAGATCAGGACTTTATGACGGGTAATCCCCCTACCATGGTCTAACCAACCTACACCTCTGTACAGTCGATGGATGTCCACCGTCCGTGTATTTGTCAGACCGTGCATATGTAACCACTGTCAGTATAGCAGGTGTGGCATGGTAAACCCTGGGGTGGTGAACTTCTCATCCTCATTTTTTTATTGGATCTTTTTAGCTGGATTTTGAAGTTGACCATAAGGCTATATTGCACCCTAGGAAGGACGGATACGAATACAACGACACGATATGGATACGGGGACACGATACGGACATGGGAACATGGCATTTTTCCAAAAAGTAGGATACGACACAGCTAATAAAAAATTATTTATATAAATTTTAAATATATTTTTGGTATTGTAGCACCCATTGAAAGTTGCATCGGCGATATATCGATATCGGGCTTCAACCGATAAAACGATATTGTGTAATCTTGATTTCGGCATTTTTTAAAATATCACCGATATATCGGCGATACATAACCAATATATCGGTTGACATTAAAAAATAATTTTAAAAAGTATATATTTTTTTAAAAAGGATAAAATCAACTTTCTCATTTGTTTCCCATCCTATGCCAAGTGGAAGGATACATGTTTAAAACGCAAACATATATTTTGAATTATATATGCATTTATGTATATTTTAAAATTTATGCTTGTCTAAATCTATTTTCATGCATAAAGGTATAAATTTATGCATATTTTAGAAGTTATATTGTAAAAATACAAAACTAGTTTAGACCATCAATATTTTTTGACACAATATCTCCGATATTTTCTCTCGTTGGTTGACTGATATTTTACCAATATCCGATACAACATTCCTTTATAGCACCACATTTTTTCTTTTAAACCTTGTGAAAATTACAACTTGTGATTTGAAAAATTATTTTTTGTTCATAATTTCTAGCCGGTAAGAATGCCACGAAAAATGATTACGCGTTTGCAAGGACTCGAACCTGGGTCTATTATTTGAAAAACTATTATCTTGTGAAATAAAAATATATATTTTATATTAAATATAGTAGTAATTTTGCTGTATCCGTGCTTCCTAGAGTCCATGCCTTTATTTGGATCAAAAGCATTTTTTATCTGCGTCAAGGATTTTCCCTTTTCATCCGCCATCATATAGGTCCTATAGGAGCCGTTGATATGTGCTTGAAACAATATAAGGTTAAAGTTGTTTGATAAAGTTCTAGACTTGATAACATCATCAATTCACGTTAGAAAATATTAGGGCATAGGGGTTATGTGGGGGATTTTGATAATACATGGGGGTTAAGTGCATTTGGCTATATTTCATGAGGGTTATTTGTAATTTACCCTATAAAAGAATAATAATAATAATAATACTTCATCTGTGCAAAAAATTATGTATGAATTTAAAAATGAGTTAAGTTTATTGGCCTATAGGGCCCACAATTGCCCCTACACGCGCGCTCCATGAGGATCTATTGGCATGCAGGGGCAAATCCTGCTACCTAATGGTGGATCCATAATATTTCCAAATGCAGTCATATTTTTTTGGACGGAGAAAGATAATAAATTTGGCTTGATGATCTCATAGAATTAACTATGAGGGTGTCATTACCTGTGAATTTATTGAACTTCCTGGGACACTGAGAGAAAGAAGTTGACAAATTTGGCACCAAAAATACAAGAAAGGCTAAAACCGTTGAACCCTAATTTTATAATCAGAATAGGAATACTCAATGCCAGATATTATAAAAATTTTCAAAATATCACTTACCCCTTTTTTCACTGCGACTTCCTGGGGTCTGTTGCCTCCTAGAGTCAGATTGACCCATCCTTGGTGGTGGTGAATTCGTCTCATCAAGCTCTGTCATTTGATAGGTGACCTGGGCAAGTTCATCACATTTTATCATAAGTTGGAACATACTACCATTTATACACCGTATCCCATCACAATTTAGACGTCATGTACAATCATAGTTTCTGCTCATCGCAATATCCATCCGTCGTAATTTAAGTACCATTTACCATCAAAATTTAGAATCCATAATTTTGATGCAAGAATTTAAAGAAAACGATCGAGTTCTACAAGATAATTGGCTATAGATGTTTGTATGCTACTGTGCATGTCATTAGCTTCCATTAACGTAAAAAATGTGAGCTGATATTGCATATATATTTTGAATCCCATTAGTGTGCACCTTAGCATGTTAATCCGCATTTGCTTCCAAGCGCATTTGGGCACACAATTTCAATCATGCGGCCCAATATAATTGAGGGAATACGCGGATTTTAATGACTCGCCTACCCCATAAATCAGGCACGCTTCTAGATCTCGATCTATTGGCACACGATAAGCCTCATGTATCACATACACCTATGGCTTATATTAAAATTTTCCATGTAACTTTGAGTCTGAGCTTTACCAAATTGCAAATGCTATGTTAAAGCTCACCCCTGTTTGCGCACTGCACGGGCCCACAAGTCATGTTACGTGTCACACGAAGAAGGTGTAACGTGTGTGACAATACTCACCTTTAAAGTTGTGTTTTGAACCCTAGTCAAACAGGATCACTTACACTGTTGTTCCTTACAACATAACATATGCACCACTTAATCCCTTCATGTCCATGTTATCAACGTTGGAAATGCTTCCAATTTAGGTTCTTCTCTGCAATAAGAATCTCCCCCGTTGTCAAAGTCATAACAGCCCAGGACGGCAAGAAGAAAGGGACATAACTAGTTCTTAAACAAGTATATTCGTACAAAATTATAGATTATTGCTTGTCATCTAGCTGCAAAACAATCTAGGCTTATAAGTAAGTGATTCTTAAATGTACAATGAAGGGTGTTTAATCTCTTCTAATGCGTAATGAAATGCATTAAACTAACGGCAGGTGCACCGTACACGAAACTCTGAAGTCAGTTATCTAATGCTTTGGAATCCAAACTTCGACACATCTTAATCAGTATCTTTTCCACGGAAAGTTGGCGGTCACTTTCCTTTCTACTACAGAATTGGATTCTTTCCCATCTGTAGGGCCTATATAAACTTGTAATCTGAGTGAGCATTCATCTCACAAATTAGATACAATTCCATTAACATTCAAACTTCAAGGGGCACATTCTAGTTTTCTCATGGCTTTTGCAAAAACATTCACCTTTGTAGCATTGTTCGTCGTGGTGGTCTGGGCCACGCATGTCGTGGCCCGGACTCTGCCTGGAAGAACCATGTTGGTCAGGCATGAGGAGTGGATGTCTAAATATGGGCGAGTGTACCCTGATGATTTTGAAAAGGAGAGAAGATTGATGATATTCAAGAACAATGTCGAGCGCATTGAGTCTTTTAATAAAGCAGGTGCCAAGTCCTACAAAGTGGCTGTTAATGAGTTTGCAGATCTTACCAATGAGGAATTTAGGGGCTGTTTGGATAGTGAAAGAGGGCTGAATTCACTGTCAATTCAGCCCTCTTTCAGGTGAAAGAGTGTGAAACAGGTTTGTGTGGTGAATTTCAGGTGAATTGAAAAATTCACCTGAAAGAACAAATTCAGGTGAAAGAGCACTTTCAGGTGAAAGTCCTCATGAGGACTTTCACCTGAAAGTGAATTCAATTCATCTACGAAAATACAATTCTGCCCTCATCATGATTTATGAACAGTATTCCCTCCATCCCAAATTTGTACCAAGATTTAGTTTTCCAAATTAAACTAAAATTAATCCATTTTGGAAAATTATATGGTATTACTAATGTCGGACGGAGTGTAAAAAAGAGGTCATGCAGGGGTAAAATGGTCAAAATGTAAAAAATTACTTACTGTATCACATTCACTATCCAAACACATGACCAATTATATTCATCTTAAAAATTCCACTATCCAAACGAATTTCACATTCATCATGAAAGCCAATGAATTTTTTCACCTGAATTTGATTTCACATTCATGACTCTTTCACTATCCAAACAGCCCCTTAAGGTCTCACACAATGGGTTGAGGCCCTCTAAGCTCGAAGTAGGAAAGATAACAACTTTCATGCATGAGAATGTGACTGCACCCCCAAGCATGGACTGGAGAAAGAAGGGTGCTGTCACCCCCGTTAAGGACCAAGGCCAATGTGGTAAGCATATCATGCATCATATAGCTTATGGGGCCTGCTGCACACTAGGGGGAGAGGTTTATGATATAAAAAATGTGACTGTCTTACATTTATACAACCAATTTTTATTCCTAACTCATTAATGCATCCAATTAAGTGTATATGATATTTGCTATGTTTATATAATGTTATGAAAAATTATCTTAGAGTACCATATCCCGGTGCCAATCCCTTCGAGAAGATCCGCCCATCATACTTGCCAAATAATCTTGATATAATCGTTAGTGGGTGTCCAACAGGGTGGAGGTTCAAACCCAAGACCTCCCCATTAGGAAGATTTTCTTACCATCTCACCAACACCCTGCTGGTTATTATATTTGAAATTTTTTATATAGAAACTTCATACTGGTTGTTTTGCATATCAATATATTTTTCTTTTTGATAATTAAAAATATATTAAAGCAAAACCCAAAGAAGAGTACAGACACGGAGACACCTTAAAGGGGCGACCCTTCTCCAAACATAGGATGACCACCACTAGGACTAACTCCCCTCCTCTACGGAAGGAAAATTAGAAAACTAAATTGGTTAAAACATACACAACTGAATTTCTTTTGTTCTTTCGATGCCAACCCCACTTATTTGTCTTTTCACGCATTTAGACATGTCTTCAATATCATCTTCGAAGCCATCATCATCTTCATCATATTCCCACTCCTGTCTAAAGTTCGAAGAGACAAGTGGGTATAGTCGGTTAGGATCAGTGTTTTAAAAACCGGACAGGCCAGCTGATTTGACCAGGTTCGACCAGAGCCAGTCGATTTTTACAGCCGGATTGATTGACCCAGTTGACCTGGTTTAACCTGTTCGGTTGAACTGGGTCGAACCATGACCCATGGGTTTAGGTCAAGTTTAAACTCTTTCTAACACAATTTCATCGTTTCCTTTTTCTTTGCAACATTATTTCATTTTCTTTCGACATCGATCTTGGTAGAATCTCATACTACATATTTTTTTATGTCTCAAAAAAAATATATTTTTTCTTTTTAAGAGTTTTACTTTTTATATTGTGGTTATTTTGTTCATTAAATTGCTACACATGGAACATTAGACTATTCAAAGTTTTTATATCATGTAAAGTTTTAGGATGAGGGTTTTTTATTTTTTTATATTGATGATGTTGGCAACCCGGGTCAAGATTGATCCCTGGTTGAACCCAGTTAGACCTTCTCCGTAAGAATTCAGGGTCGATGACCGATCCGATTTTTAAAACCTTGGTTAGGATAGCAACAAATTATTGGGATCAAGCCGTCTGTGGTCCTTTTGAGTTTTGGACTGGTTAAACTGTATATGTGTGAATTAAACGATTATTACCATTCTTTTTCAAGACAACTAACCATGTCATGAACAGGATGTTGCTGGGCTTTTTCGGCTGTTGCAGCCATGGAAGGAGCCAACAAGCTGAAGACAGGTAAGTTGATCTCCTTATCTGAGCAGGAACTTGTAGATTGTGACGTTAAAGGAGAGGACCAAGGCTGCCAGGGAGGTCTCATGGATGATGCTTTCGACTTTATCCAACACAATGGGGGGCTCTCCACCGAGACAAGTTATCCATACGAAGGAACTGACGGCACCTGTAAAACCAAAAAGGCAGCAGCCAAGATCACTGGTCATGAAGATGTGCCGGCTAACAGCGAGAAAGCTTTGCTGCAAGCAGTGACAAGCCAACCTGTTTCTGTTGCCATTGATGCTGGTGGCTTCGACTTCCAGTTCTATTCTAGTGGAGTCTTTACTGGGACATGTGGGACTTCTTTGGACCATGGTGTCACAGCAGTTGGCTATGGCACTGCCTCTGATGGGACCAAATATTGGCTAGTGAAGAATTCATGGGGGACTAGTTGGGGAGAAGATGGATATATAAGGATGCAGAGAGATGTAGAAGCTAAGGAAGGACTTTGTGGCATCGCCATGATGGCCTCCTACCCCACAGCTTAGCCATGGAGGCGGTTCCATCAATACTGGTAGTGTGCTATGTAAATCTTGTTATCTTAGAAGTCTTTATGCTTGTCAATGAATGCACAAGTACAGGTTTGAGCCGTCCAAAGATGGCCGACCTTTTGTAAATTATGATATCTAAAGATTGAATCAACGTACTCTGTTGCTTGCTGTTTTGTGCATAACTCTACTTGGATAATATTGAATAGTATTTCTTCGGGACAATTTTAATAGATACCATTGATTTTCAGTTTTAGTTCATTTGACAATAAACGGTATTTATTAAAAGTAGCAGGAGGGAGTATTAACATGATGTTTTTCTCCACGAAGAAGTTGTATGGACAAAATTAGACAATTTTAAATTTTTGCCCAGTTATTTTTCACAAAGGAAATATCAAAGTGTGAGCTTTAGTAAGTATATTAGAAACGTACATCATGTTTACTAGAGAATCTCTATGCAAGCAGGAAGAAAGATTGATAAACCATGGTAGGAAGCTTATATATGAGGACGTAGTTCATTGTTCATGCATCGTTGCTTAGGACAATCACTATTGGTCATTTGCATCTTTGTCATATGTGGAAATTATTTAAATTCATGTTTGACTACTATTATTAAAACATAATATCCGTAATCAATACTAATTATTGAAGTGCAAGTGCAATTGCACATGTATAACGCATAGTGAGTTTCGATCTTACGGCTGAACACATTCACCATTTTTATAAGTTGTTCCCAATTTGACTTTCAATTAATTAAAAATTACATGGATTGAAAATGTACACATAATTTGGTTTACAAGATCCTATTATGGCTCACTACGGTGAGTATTTAAGGGTTGTCGAACCTCAGGGACGGATGAATAATCTACTAAACTAAAGAGGAAAATTGTTGTGTTGATTTAATCTAGAGAAAATAATAAATTTCAACTACTTAAAATTGGATTAAACTAATATGGAGAAGTGTCAAGGGTTGAATCCACCACGAATAAACTAGTTTTATCGTTCCTCTCTCTTTTACAAATTTCTAGTTGATTAGTATATCCCTCTCGGACATATACTTGTCAATTCGATATATCGTGTTCTCCTCTCGGACGTAACACATAAACAATCAAAACAAGGAATTGTGATCTCTCTCTCTCGAGCATAAATCAATGAAACTCTATTGATATATAACACATCGGTCTACTAACATTCCTCTCGGACACGCAAGTATTCCTTGGATTGAAATCCACAAAAGTCACTCTAACCTCTCTCAAGCATATAGAATAAATCTCAATGTATTAACCATTAAAACATAACAAAGTTTCATACATCAACCAAAATAAAACTCAAAATGAGAGAAAGAAACAACAAAACCAATCTATCCGGGCTTCATCTACGCCTTGGAGGTGGTTTAGCCGAGCATCGGAGGAGAGACCCGCACCATCTTCTTCCTCCTCTTCTCTACTTTGCAATGGCTTCACCTAAATCCCCCAAAATAGCTCTCCCCAACACCTTTCTAAGACCCAAGACGTCTTTGATTTTGCCCTCCTTAAGGCTTATATAGATGGGTAAGAAAAACCTCAAATACCCCTATCAAAACCTAATGAAAAAGGTATTTTTTTCGTCTACTGCCACTGTCGATCGATTGGCCTGGTTCGGCGATCGATCGCTGTTTTCAGTGTATTTCTGCTTCGTCCCGTGATCGTTCGACAGGCTGTCTTCCTCTGGCGATCTATCGGTTTGTAAATGATCGATCGGTAACTGTTCATTCCAAAAATCTAGTAGATACGATCGATCAGAAATTAAGTGATTGATTGTTTCTAATGGAATATTGTGTTTTCATTTCTGCATCAGGGGATCAATTGCGTAGGTGACGCGAACGATCGATTACTATTTCTTTGCCAATTTATTTTGTTTCTCTTCTCTTCTTAAGCCAAAATGAGTGTATGTCTTCTTTCCCTACAAAAGATAAAACACAACATTAAAGTATCATGAAATCTAATCAAACACTAACACAAACTCAAGTTTATGGCTAATAAAATGCATAATTCATGTATAGATCACACCCCCAAACCTACATTTTGCTAGTCCGTAGCAAAACAAAACACAACAAAATCACAACAAACAAATTAAAGGAACTAAAGTAAACCAAAAACACTAAAGTATAAAAGTAACTTCCACTTTCGTAGGAAACACGATTGCATTGAGCGTATATAACAAGCCGTTAAACCTCTAAGTGTCCCTAGTAGGAAGAGTGTTGTCTTGTGAGGGTTTACAGCCATGCTACTGATCGTTTAAATATTAAACCCTTGCAAGTGCACAAGGCAATTGTACTACAGTGAGTATTAAAGGGTTGTCGAACCTCAGGGACGGATGAATATTTTACCAAACTCAAGAGAAAAGTGCAGCTTTTAATTAATCTTAAGAACACAATGAACTTCTAACTAAACTAAGCCGAGATTAAATCAATATGGAGAAGTATCAAGGCTTCGAATCCACCACACAATAAATTAGTATATTATCTCTCTCTTTTAAATAAATTCTTAATTGGCTAGCATATTCCTCTTGGACATACACGTGTGAATTTAATTATTAAAATATAGAACTGTGATCTATCTCTCTCGAGCATAAACCAATGAAACTTTATTAATATATAACACTTCATATTACTCACGTTCCTTTGGGATACGCAAGTGCTGTATCAGATTACAACTCACAAAATTCACTATTGTTTCTCTCGAGTACAAAGAACAAACTTTAATGAATTAACATTAATTGCATAATAAAGAGTCATACACAACCTAGAGTAAACATAATATGAGAGAAAAGAAAACAATACAACCAGTCTATTGGGGCTTCATCTACGCCTTGGAAAGAAGTCTAGCCTTGCATTAGAGGAGAAATCATCAACGTTTTCTTCACATCTTCTTCTTCTTCTCTCCTTTGCTCTAGCCTCCAAGGACTCCAATGAAACTCAAACCTCTATTCTTTTATGCTCAACACATCCCCTTTAAGGCCTATTTATAAGGTTGGAGAGAAAACACGTAAAAGCCCTTCCAATTCCGAGTGAAAATAGATCAAATTTCGATTTTGCATATACGGCGATCGATCGTTGCGTATTGCCGATTGATCGGTTTCTTGGTTTCTTCTGGCAGCATAATTGTCATAACTTTTTGCTCCGAACTCCGAATTGCACGCGGTCGGTGGAGTTGGAAAGTTGGCTTCTTGAACTTTAACCTAAAGCTTGAATCAGTCCAATCAGAGACATGCACACGAAGTTATGAAGATTCAACCATTGGAGTCACATTTCACCACATTCTGCATCTTCTGCTTATTTTCCTACAAAAACCAAAAACTATATTAAAGTATCACTAAATATAATTAAATACTAAAATAAATATAAGTTTAGGAGATAATAAAATACATAATTCAAGTGTAGATCACACCTCCAAACCTACATTTTGCTAGTCCCTAGCAAAACAAAAATAAAATAAAATCAAGGAACTAAAATAGAAAAGTAAATGCCACTTTCGTAGGGAACACGATTGCATTGAGCGTATGCAACAAGCCGTTAAACCTCTAGGTGGCCCTAGTAGGATGAGTTGTGTCTCGTGAGGGTTTGCAGCCATGCTACCCACAAACATGTACTTATTAACCTAATTAACCTAAATACAAAAGCAAATCAAAATAATTCAAAACAAGCAAACTTATTATCCCGACAAATGCAAACCACAATGCTTAAGAAAATCAACCACACGTACTTAGTTTATAATCAACGGGAATATAGAAGCCCTTAACTAAGTGGTTTTATTCTACACTTTCTTGGAAATTTCTGCTCAATATGATATAGCATGATAATGTAAATAGTAAAAGCGTAGAACATTGTAGCAATATATTCTAAATCTCTGTTTTATACAGATCTAATGTGACCCATTAACAAAAAAAAATTAAAATCAACATAGTCATCGTAATCTTTGGGTTCATGATAGCACAAATGCCTGCGCACCTCCTTCGGGTCCAACATTCTAGATTTGAGAGGATAATATACCATAGATTTTTTTTTTAACGAGACTGTGTAAGGCCTGACTTTAAGATGCTTAGGTTTAGCAATGACTTAAGCCAATGACTCCCAACCAGTTGGTTTAGGGCATTAGGTTTTAAGTATTGACCGCTTCGGGCCTGAGCATCTGTCTAAGTTAATCTTATAAAGTCAAGCAGCCCCGAGCTTGCTTTTGATTTTTTTTCATCATTTTTTTTCAGTATATATATATTTTCAGCGATATTTATTCTGTCCAGGTTGTATTATACTCTCAACCTATTTCCGGTTGAAGCCTCAATTATATTTCCAAGTAAATGGTCTATCATGATCTTTTAAGCTCAACAGACAACCACACATCATCCAATGACTCTGGCTAATGACATCCCACTGAAGATTAGTATTCAACAAATTTCTAGGGGGTATTACTTTATGTACTAGTGTGTGTGCGAGAGTTTTATTATCTCAAGTACCTGTTCCAAGAGGACTGTAACAGAAAGATATGCTCAGTTAAGTGTTTCTATCCTCCAGTATACTTACTCACATTTCTAATATAAATTAATCATTTAAGAATTCAAGCAAGCATTATCACGGGATAAACTATCAAAACCTATGAAAAAGACTAGCAAACAACCTAAAAATTAATGAATTTTTTTTTCTTTTTCTAATTTTCCATTTTTTTTACTCAAGCAATATTCCCTTCCCCAAACCTATTATGAACATTGTCCTCAATGTGCACAAAATAAAACTACAATGATAACATTGATCTACACATGAAATATGCATTTTATTAGCTCCTAAACTTATATTTATGTTAGTGTTTAATTAGATTTAGTGATACTTTAATTTAGTTTTTGGTTTTTGTAGGAAAATAAGCGTAAGATGAAGAAATGTGGTAAAAAGTGACTCCAATGTCTGAATCTTCATAACTTCGTGTGCATATCTTTGATTGGACTGATTCAAGTTTTATATTAAAGTTCAATAAGTCAACAACGCCACCGATCGCGTGCAATTCAGAGTTCGGTGCGAAAAGTTATGACCATTGGAAAATTGTGCTGTAGAGTGAACCGAGAAACCGATCAATCGGTGAATAGTGCCGATCGATCACCGTATACGCACACTGAAGTTAGCCCTATTTTGACTCAAAATTGGAAGGGCTTGTGCGTGTTTTCTCTCCAACCTTATAAATTGGCCTTATAGGGAACATGTTAAGCATTAGAGAATAGAGTTTTGAGTTCCCTTAGAGAACCTATTTTGGAGGCTTGAGCAAAGGAGAGAAGAAGAAGAAGATGAAGAAGAACTTGATGGTGAATTCTTCTCCAATTCAAAACTAAACTCTTTTTCGAGGCATAGATGAAGCCCAATAGACTGGTTGTATGGTCTCTTTTCTCTCATATTATGTTTTAATCTAGTTGGTGTATGAATCTTTATTATACAATCAAAGTTAGTTTATTGAAGTTTGTTCTTTGTACTCGAGAGAGATAAGAGTGAATTAATTTGATTTCAATCTGAAAGAACACTTGCGTGTCCGAGAGGAACGTGTCCAAGCCTCCGCTATATTGCCAAGTAAGTGTTCTATCATGATTGTTTAAGCTCAATGACAACAATGTATCAACTAATGACCCGACCAAAGCTATCCCATTATAGATTAGTATTCAACAAATCTCTAGACGGTATTACTTTATGTGCTAGTGTGTGTGAGTCAGTCTTATTAACCCAAGCATCTAATCCAAGAGAATTGTAACAGAAAGATATTTTTAGTTAAATGTATCTAACAAACAGCTTCAAAACTACTCAAACTTTTATTTTTTCCTTTTCTGATTTTACAATGAAGCACATCCTCTCCTCCAAAACTAATATGAGCATTGTCCTCAAGGCACAACAAAAGATAAAAATACAATGATCACATAAAAGTAAAGGAGAAAGAGGAAGGAAAACACCAGAGGAAGTGAACTAGAAGTCCCGGTCATCACCATCTGCATCGCCTGGAGGAGGGAAATGCCATGCATGAAGAAAATCGACTATGAAGTCGAGGCGTTTCGTAATAGCATGCTGAATATCCTGAAGCTCCTGCTGTGAGGCCCGAATCTCCTGCTGTGATTGCCGAATCTCCTGCACATGGCTAATGAGATCGGTGAGCTGCTGCTGCATATTCGCCTAGGGTGGTTGTTGGGATGGCTGACCCTCGGGTTCCGCGGCTTGCTCCCTAAGTTAGTGTACCCGTGGCCAGGCCGGGTGACGTGTAAACATCAATTCCAATGGGCCCAAGTCCACGAGATAATCTTGAATGATCTGGAAATCGGACCCCATGGGTCTAAAATACCTGCTCTAGAATATAAGGACATGGTAACCGTTCGTCTTTACACCCTACCAACATTTGCATCATCCGACCAAAGACGAATGAAGGTAAGTCAAGATCATGGCACATGGTATCGTCGCCGAGTACGTACAATAGGTCGGTCATGGTACGGTCGATGTTTACTTTCCGGGCTGACCATACATCATGTTGGAGAATCAAGAAGGCAAAGCGGAACTCAGGTAGCATGCTTATTGCTGAGAGGTAAGTCGTGAGCTCAGGCCCTACAGTCGATCCCGTCAAGCGACCTATGACGCTGCGGAAAACCGAAAACTTATACCCATCGAAGTCGGGATGATGAATTGTGCCCCGTTCGCAGCCCATGGCACTGGCTATATCGGCGACTCGGACACGGACAGGAGTGCCGCATACTATACTCTTGATTGCCACCCGTTTGGACTCAGCGTTATCTTCAATTGTGGCATTCGCATAAAACTCCCAGACCGCATCCTCGTGCACCATTTGGTACACATTCTGATTCTTTTCGGCGATGTGGGTGAAATAATGCACCCAATCCGGCCGCGCCTCTATCCAGCCTTAAGTTGGAAGATCAGGAATATATGGGTTAGGGATAACCTGCCTCTCGTACTGAATAGGCCGGGGCCGTGAAGGAGTCTCAAATGTAGGAGTGGGAGATATAGGGCGTGGAGTAGAGGTTTCACCCCTATGGCATTTGAGAGCGACCAACTTCTGAGGGGCCATTGTATCTGCAAACAAAAAACCATAGTGAACATCACAACTAACCATAGATTTGCAGCATGTTAATAGTACATCTCAGACATAAATTTATGGTAAAGAAATTGTCGAACCAGCCGAACATAGAAATTGTTAAAAATACCCTAGTGACCTTAGCGGCGGCACGACGTGAAATAAAAGTTTAACCATCACAGCAATTGAAAACTGATGACTCAAGACTGTAGATCCAATTCTCATTTTCGAATTTTTTTGATGAACAAAAATTCTAAAAATTTATGAAAAATACATTAGATCTAAGAATCAGAAGCAACACGCACATGAATCGCAATCATCCCTCCCATCTCATGCATGAGATTAATTTTAGAAATATCCACCAGAAACCATGAAAAATCAAAATTTTGGGTTTATGGCTTACCGAAAAGAAGAGCGCAAACGCAAGGAAATGAGAAGGAAAGAGAGAAAATGGATGTCGGATTCGGGATCTACGCACAAGAATCCTTCGGGGGCCGAAGTTTCAGGCTAAATAGAGGTCGGCGACGACGGCGGTGAGCGAAGGTAGGTCGCGCCTTGCCACGGCCGCTGGCCTTTAAACGCGAAGAAGACGACCCACGATTGATCGCAAGACAACCCGATCGATCGCTCCATAAGATGAGAAACGGCGCCCGTCGGATCGAAGATGAACGGCGTCAATTGTAGCCATTTTCAGGCGATCGATCGCAAGGCAAGTGATCGATCGCATCTATTGTATATTTTTTTTCTGCGCTGTTTGGCTGATCGATCGCACTTGAATGCGATCAATCGTATCTACTGTTTTTTTTACTTTCTCTCTGCGCTGTTTGGCCGATCAATCGCGCTTGAATGCGGTCGATCATAACTACTGGCTTCTCACGAATTCGCTCACGGTTGATCCCCTGAGTGACGATCGATCGTTTCTACTGTTCTTCGTTCTCTTTTTCTTTTTTTAATCGATGTCTCTCTCCTCTCCCCCAAACCTATTATGAACATTGTTCTCCATGTGCAAGAAATAAAAACTACAATGATCATACAAGAAATGAAGACTAGGAAAGAGTACACCTGAGTACGTGGGTTGCCTCCTGCCAAAAGCCAAGTTTAACGTCTTCAGCCGGACGGAGCCATCAATCACTATGCAGGTTTCGGGTCATCCAAGTACACAATCATTTCATCCTTGCTGTCAGCAGCCTCGAGATAAGGCTTTAATCGATGACAGTTTACCTTGAATGTGCTCCCATCTTTTGGATTATGAATCGCAACAGCTCCATGGGGAAACACTTCTTTCACAATGAACGGTCCAGACCAGCGAGAACGGAGTTTGCAGGGAAACAGATGCAATCGCGAATTGAAGAGCAACACCTTCTGGTCAGGTGCAAAGGACTTCCAAGAAATCAGATTGTCATGCACAACTTTAGTCCTTAGCTTGTACAACTTGGCATTCTCATATCCCTCAAATCGCATATCCTCGAGCTCATTAAGTTGGAGTTTGCACTGTTCACCGGCTTTGGCCATATCAAAGTTATATACTTTAATAGCCCAATAAGCCATGTGTTCCAACTCAACCGATAAATGGCACGCCTTGCCATATACCAACCGGAAAGGAGACATGCCGATAGGAGTTTTGAAAGCGGTCCGGTACGCCCAAAGTGCATCATTCAACTGCATGGACCAATCTTTCCTATCAGGGCACACCGTCTTCTCAAGAATTTGCTTGATCTGGCGATTTGAGACCTCCAGGTTTCCACTAGTCTGAGGAGGATAAGGAATATCAATTTTGTGGGTTGCGGAATATTTTTTGAGAAGAGCATCAAAAGACCTGTTAAAAAAATGAGTACCCCAATCACTAATGATAGCACAAGGGATTCCAAACCTGCTAAAAATATTGATTTTAGAAAATCCAACACAACTTTATGGTCATTTGTCCTAGTGGCAACAACCTCTATCCACTTGGACACGTAATCAATAGCAACAAGAATACACACGTAACCAAAAGAAGGTAGAAAATGGGCCATGAAATCGATACCCCATACATCAAACATTTCGACAATCAATATGGGTTGTAGGGACATCATATCCCTTTTTGAAAGGGTTCCTAGTTTCTGACACCGATCACAAGATTTAGAATAAGCATGGGCGTCCTTAAACAATGTTGGCCAATAAAAACCACTTTGCAACACTTTGGCCGCGGTTTTCTTCCCACCAAAATTGCCACCACAAGCATGAGAATGACAAAAAGTTAAGATGCTATGAAATTCATGCTCGGGGACACATCGTCTAATGACTTGGTCAACATATATCTTAAACAAATCAAGGTCATCCCAATAATAATGTTTGACTCGTGAGAAGAACAAATCTTTATCATTTTTAGACCAATGAGTGGGAATTTGGCCCATAGCAAGATAATTCACAATATGTGCAAACCAAGGAGGGGAAGTGGTGGAGACAACAAAGAGCTGCTCATCAGGGAATGAATCCCTAAGAGGATCAGGGCTGAAAAGTACAAGAAGAGGGATTCTCGAGAGATAATCCACCACTACATTTTCTGAACCCTTTTTGTCCTTAATTTCAAAATCAAATTCATGTAGGAGCAAAATCCAACGAATCAGCCTTGGTTTGACATCCTTCTTGGAAAGAAGGTACCGCAAGGATGCATGATCAGAGAAAATAACTATCTTGCTCCCAAAGGAAATATGATCTAAATTTGTCCAGGGCAAACACAACAGCAAGCAACTCTTTTTCAGTGGTGGTGTAATTCAATTGTGCATCATTGAGTGTCTTGCTACCATACTAAATAACATGAGGAATTTTATTGATGCGTTGGCCCAACACTGCCCCTATTGCATAGTTAGATGCATCACACATAATCTCAAAGGGCAGTGTATAATCAGGGGGCTGAATGATTGGCGAGCTAGAGAGGAGAGTTTTAAGCTTTGTAAAAGCTTCCTTACAAGATTCATCAAACTCAAATGGCAAATCTTGACCAAGAAGGTGACATAATGGACGTGAGATTTTGCTAGAATCCTTGATGAATCGTCGATAAAACCCTGCATGGTCAAGGAAAAACCATATTTGCTTGACAATGGTAGGTGGTGTAAGATTAGCAATAAGGTCTACCTTTGCCCTGTCAACCTCAATACCCCTTTTAGAGATAACATGGCCCAACACAATCCCCTGTTGAACCATAAAATGACTCTTCTCCCAACTTAGGACCAAATTCGTTTCCTCACATCGTTGTAAAACCAAAGAGAGGTTATGAAAGCAATCATCAAAGCAAGCACCAAACATTGAAAAGTCATCCATAAAAATTTCTAAAAATTTATCAATCATGTCGAAAAATATGGACACAATACATCGCAGGGGCATTACAAAGACCAAAGGGCATCCTTCGATACACAAATGTACCAAAGGGGCATGTGAAGGTCGCCTTTTCTTGATCCTCTGGGTAAACAAGCATCTGATTATATCTTGAGTACCCATCTAGGAAACAATAGAATTCTTGGTCAACTAACTTCTCAAGAATTTGGTCAATGAAGGGCAATGGGAAGTGGTCCTTACAGGTATTGGAATTCAGCTTTCGGTAGTCTATACACACCCGTCATCCCATTGTTTCTCTCACTGGCACAAGCTCGCCCTCAGAGTTTGGTTTCACTGTCAAGCCCGATTTCTTGTGTACTACCTGGATGGGGTCACTCATTCACGGCCAGAGATAGGGTAAATGATGCCAGCATCTAAAAGCTTCACTATCTCTTTCATCACCACATCCCTCATGTGTGGGTTCAACTGCCTCTGCCCCTCTCTAGATGGTTTAGCCTGGTCTTCAAGGTTTATTCTATGCATGCACACAGGGGGGTCTTTACCCCGTAGATCAGCCATTGTCCATCCTATAGCTCTCTGGTGGGTGGTAAGGATCTCCAATAATTGGGCTTCCTGCACACTAGATAGACTAGAGGATATAATCACAGGAAGTGTGTTATCGGGTCCTAGGAAGGCATACTTCAGGGACGCACTAAATATATTTAACTTAACTTTCATGTTTCCAAAGTAGACGTTCATGAGCCCTGACCTACAGTTAATGGTGGCATTGGCTGTGGCTAGGAAACAGGAATCTGGGATTTGGAGTTGGTAACAGGTTCCATGTCTAAGACGACAAAATCAACAGGGAAGTAGAACCGATCAACTCCAACAAGAATGTCTTCTATAACACCTCTAGGTCTACAAATGGATCGGTCGGCTAACTGGAGGGTGACTGAGGTGGGCTGCAACTCTCCCAGACCAAGTTGTTCATAAACTGAGTACGAGAGGAGGTTGACGCTGACCCCTAAATCTAAGAGAGCTCTACAAATGGGATGGTCACCTATGACAATGGAAATAACATGGACACCTGGGTCTTTATATTTAGGTGACATATCACTGATTAGCAGGGAGCTCACTTGGTTAGTCAAGAAGACCTTTTGAGTGATATTGGATTTGGCTTTCCTCTTTTGGGTACACAGGTCTTTCAGGAACTTGGCATAAGCAGGCACTTGTTTGATGGCATCTAATAAGGGAAGGTTGAATCTTAACCTGCTTGAACACCTCTAACATTTCCTCCATTCTTTGATGAAACTTACTAAACGGGGAGGGTTTGTCGAGGCATTGAGGGAAGGGTGCCCTAGGTATGTAGGATTTAACAGTGTTGGGTGCAGATGGGGCATCCTGCTGTGATGGAGGATTAACAGGGATAAGTTTGATAGGAATGGGTTCTTTAGCTCTCTCTGGGGGGGTTTCCTCACTCGCAATACCAAAGGATGGGTTCCTAACCTGGTTATCAACTTGTTTACCACTCCTCAGGGTGGTGATGGCTTGCACCTACTCATTTGGATAGTGGGAACCCTCTACGGCAAACTGGCCTCTAGGATTCTGTTGTGGTTGGCTGGGCAAGGTACCTGCTTCCCTACGGTTTATGGATTGAGCCAGCTGTCCCAATTGAATTTCTATTTTGGCAATAGATTGTGTATGAGAATGGACAAGCTGGGCCTGGGATTTTTGGCCTATTTTCATCTTCGTTAGAGTAGCTAGTATTTGGCTCATCTAGTCTTCTAAGGATGGTTTCTTGTTGGATTGGCCAAATTGAGGAGCTGAGGATGGTTGATAAGGTTGAGGTTGGCTTTGGAGTTCCTGTCTTTGGGCCTGATTAAAAGTGGGCCCCTGGTTAGGTTGTCTCCATGCAAAATTTGGATGAGTTTGCCACCCCGGCTTGTAGGTATTTGAGTAGGGGTTGTTTGCTATAGGGTAGGTTTGTGCAAGGTTGACATGCTCCTGTACAAGGTTTGGATACTGGGAGGCTGAGGGGCAGTCAACTATGGTGTGCATAGGGCTGGCACGAATGTCACAGGCATCTTGAGAGGTTGGGGTATAAGGTAGAGTCTGGGAGAAAAACCTGTCAAACCTCTCGGTCAGAGATGCCACTTGGTGTTCTAAACTGGTGATGGCTTTGACATCGTACATGCCTCCCCTTGGGGCACTTTTACCAGGCATATGAACTTCAGATCTATAGAGGGTGGCACTGTGTAACGAGTTTTCGCTCAGGTCCTCTAGTCGATCCCAAGCATCATCCGGGGTTTCCTTCATGAATGTGCCTCCACAAGAGGCGTCAATTAGGGTCTTATGCTGATCGCACACACCCTCATCAAATCGTTGAACTAATTGCCACTTGGGCATATCATGATGTGGGCAGGACCGGAGTAGGGCTTTCATTCTTTCCCAACTTTCATGGAATTGTTCATTAGGTAGTTGAGTAAAGGTGATGATTTCATTGCGGATTTTATTGGTCCGCCCTACAGGGAAATATTTTTTAAGGAATTCGGCCTGAAGTTCCTCCCAAGTGGAGATGGAGTTATATCCAAGGGAGTATAGCCATTCATTAACCCTATCCTTTAAAGTGAATGGAAACAACCTAAGGCGAACCTGGTCATCAGACAGTGTGAGTTTGAAGGTTGTGTTCACTTCTAGGAAATTTTGGAGATGCCTGTAGGGGTTCTCATTTAGTTGGCCATGGTAGGTGGGCAGCATTTGGATGATGTTGGGCTTCATCTCAAAATTAGCCACATTGTTGTCAGGTAAGCGAATGCAGGAGGGGAAGGTGTAGGTGGTGGGACGGTAGTAGTCTTGTAGGGTTCGGGCATGGGGTACTACCAGAATCTGGTTTAGACCATTTCCATCCCCAAGGTTCATATTGTCTGCCATTGGATGGATTTCAGGGATCGGGTTGCTAGGAGTTCTACAGATTCTATAGAGGAGCTCAAGATCAGAATCAAAGGCAAGGTCAGGGTTCAGGGAGTGACGACCATGCATGCACAATAAAAATCAAACAAAACCTATAACAGTCCTAATAGCGACAACTAGCAAGCATCAATCCTAGATAGCGACAACTAGCACTCCTAATAGCGACAACTAGCATATCATGCAATCCCACAAAGAAAATAGAAAACACCAAGCACCCAAATTTACTCTAAACGAAGGTTAAGAGAGTGCAAACAGTGGGAAGGGATGGCCCTTCCAACAATGACGAGAATCAGCGTCCTCTTTTAATCCTACAGAAGAAGAAAAATGAAATTAAGCTATTGAAAAATAATCTAAGTTAAGACTCACTAAACTACTCTAAAACTAAGCTATGCTAAGAATTTGGTAAATTATTGGCTTCCGTCCCCGGCAACGGCGCTAAAAACTTAATCGTTTAAATATAAACCCTTGCAAGTGCACAAGGCAATTGTACTACGATGAGTATAGAAAGGGTTGTCGAACCTCAGGGACGGTTAAACAATTTACCAAATTCAAGAGAAAGTTGCAGTTTTTAATTAATCTAGAGAAAGCGATGAACTTTTGCTAATCTAACTGAGATTTAATTAATATATAGAAGACCAAGGCTTCGAATCTGCCACAATAAACTAGTGTATCGTTTCTCTCTCTCTTTTGAATAAAGATTTCTAATTGGCTAGTATATTCCTCTCAGACATACACTTGTCAACTCAAAATATAGTGCTCTCCTCTCGGACGTAACACCTAAAATGGTTAAAATATGGAATTGTGATATATCTCTCTTGAGCATAAATCTATGAAACTTTATTAATATATAACACCTCAGTCTACTTACGTTCCTCTCGGATACGCAAGTATTCTTCGGATTGAAACTCACAAGAATTCACTCTTGTCTCTCTCGAGTACAAAGAACAAACCTTTAATGAATTAAAAGTGATTATACAATAATATCCATACACCAACTAGAGTAAAAACATAATATAAGATAAAAGAAACTACACAACCAGATTATTAGGCTTTATCTATGCCTTGGAAAAGTGTTTAGCCTCACATTGGAAGAGAATCCATCACCAAGTTCTTCATCTTCTTCTTCTTTTTCTCTCCTTTGCTCTAGCCTCAAATTCTGCTCAAGATACCCCCAAAACGTTCTCCCATAAGGCTTATTTATATGTTTGAAGAGAAACCCCAAAGTCCCCTTCCAAATCTGAGTCAAAATAGGCTTGATTTAGGTTTTTCCGCACTCGGCGATCGATCGCTCCGTATAGCCGATCGATCGCTTTACGATCGATCACTTTCCTTCGCAAAATCCTTCGTTATTGCCCCGATCGTCCGTTTTGTCTCATTAGTCGATCGATCACTTTTATACCAATCGATCGTGTTTACTGTATTGCGCAAACCAAAAACTCAAGTAGATACGATCGATCGTTTCCTTCAATAACATTGTTTTACGGCTCTGGCGATCGATCGTGTATGAAATGCCGATCGATCGTAGTTACTGTTCATAATATTCAAATAGCTATAACTTTTTGCTCTGAACTCCGAATTGTACGTGGTTAGTGGCGTTGGAAAGCTGACTTCTTTATTTTAACATGAAGCTTGAATTAGTCTAATCAGACATATGCACACGAAGTTATGATGATTTAGCCATTGAAGTCCCTTTTCATCTCATTTTTGTATCTTGCTCTTGTTTCCTACAAAAACCAAAAACTATATTAAAGTAGTAGTAATTCTAATCAAACACTAGCATAAACATAAGTTTAGGAGATAATAAAATGTATATTTCATGTGTAGATCACCTGGGTCCTTATATTTTACTGGAAGGTCGCATGTCAATAGGGAGCTCACTTGATCTGTCAGGAAGACTTTTTGGATAACATTGGCTTTGGCCTTATGCTTTTGTGTACAAAGGTCTTTCAAAAACTTGGCATAGGCAGGCACTTGTTTAATAGCATCTAAAAAGGCAAGGTTGATCTTTACCTGTTTAAACACCTCTAACATCTCTCCATTCTTTGATGGGATTTGCTAAATGTGGAGGGTTTGTCAAGGCATTGTGGGAAGGCGCCATAGGGATATAGGATTCTTTGGCCTTGGTTGGGTCATCCTGTTGGAGTTGAAAACTAGTGGCAAATCTCTAACCTGATTGTCTATTTGCTTACCGTTCCTCAGGGTCGTTACAGCTTGCACCTGCTCATTTGGGTGTTGGGAACCCTCAACGACAAACTGGCCTCCAGGGTTTTGCTGGGGTTAGCTGGGCAAGGTACCTACTTCCCTTCGGTTTATGGATTGGGACAGCTGTCCTAACTAGGTCTCTATCTTGGCAATGGATTGGGTATGGGAATGGACAAGCTGGGCCTGGGTCCTTAGCTCACCTCTCATCTCCTTTTGTTCGGTTTTCATCTTGGTTAAGGCTTTGAGGAGGGTAGATTGGGTGGCTAACATTTGGCTCATTTGATCTTCTAGGCTGTGAGGAGGGTAGTGGGTTGGCCAAATGGGGCTGAGGCAGGCTGGTAAGGCTATGATTGGCTCGGGAACTCTTGTCTTGGGGCCAGATTAAAAGTTGGCCCTGGGTTAGGTTGCCTCAATGAAAAATTAAGTGATTACGCCACCCAGGATTGTATGTGTTGGAGCATGGATTGTTGGTGGCTGGGGGAAAGGTTTGTACAGTGTTGACATGCTCCTGTACTAAGTCAGGGTACTGTGAGGCTGAAGGGCAGTCAACAACGGTATGCATGGGACTCGCACAGATGGTGCAGACATCTTGAGGTGGTGGAGTGGATGGTGAAAACTGAGAGAAAAATTGGTCAAATCTCTCTGTCAAGGAGGCCACCTGGTGCTCTAGGTTTGTTGTGACTTTAACATCATACATGCCTCCCCTTGAGGCATTCCTACCAGGTATGTGGCCTTCATATCGATAGAGGGTGGTACTATGTAAGGAGTATTCGCTCAAGTCCTCTAGTAGATCCCAAGCATCACCAGGGGTCTTTTTCATGAATGTGCCTCCACATGAGGCATCAATTAAGGTTTTGTGTTGGTCACACACACCCTCATGGAATCTCTGCACAAGTTGCCACTTTGGCACATCATGGTGTGGGCAAGACCAGAGTAGGGCTTTCATTCTTTCCCAGCTTTTATGGAATTGTTCATTAGGGAGCCGGGTGAAGGTGATGATTTCATTTCAGATCTTATTGGTCTGCCCCTACATGGAAGTATTTTTTCAGGAATTCAGCTTGCAAGTCCCTCCCGAGTGGTAATGGAATTGTGTTTGAGGGAGTACAATCATTCCTTGGCCTTGTCTTTTAGGGTGAAGGGAAACAACCTAAGGCGAACTTGGTCATCAGATAATGTCAGCTTAAAGGTAGTGTTAACTTTCAGGAAATTTTGCAGGTGCCTATAGGGGTTCTCATTCCATAGGCCATGGTAAGTGGAAAGCATTTGGATGATGTTGGGCTTAATTTCAAAATTGGCCACATTGGCGGGCAATAGGATGCAGGATGGGGAAGTGTAGGTTGTGGGGCGGTAGTAGTCCGGTAGGGTACTAGCATGGGGCATTACTGGAATTTGGTTAAGGCCATTTCCACCCCCAAGGTTCATGTTGTCTGACATAGGATGGATTTCAGGGATCGGGTTTCTAGGAGTTCTACAGATTCTATAGAGGCGCTCAGGGTCAGGATCAAAAGCAAGGTCAGGGTTCAAGGAACGACGACCATGCATGCACAATCACAATCAACAAAACCTGTAGCAGTCCTAATAGCGACAACTATCATACATCGATCTTAGATAACGACAACTAGCAATCCTAAAAGTGACAACTAGCAGGACATGCAATCCAAAAAAGAAAGTAGAAAATATCCAACACTCAATTAAATTAAAGGGCTGGGAAAAGAGAAGGCAAACAGGGGGAAGGGGTGGCCCTTCAATGTTGGCAGTGAATTCTACGTCCTCTCTTAGTCCTGCACAAAAAGTAAAATACAATTAAGCTACTAAAATGCAAACTAAATTAGACTAAACTACTATAATACTAAATTACTCTAACTAAGCTAAGAATTTGATAAACTATTCGTGCCGTCCCCGACAATGACGCAAAAAACTTGATCGTTTAATATTTAAACCCTTCCAAGTGCATAAAGTAATTGTACTATGGTGAGTATTTAAGGGTTGTTGAACCTCAGGGACGGATGGATAATCTACTAAACTCAAGAGGAAAGTTGTTGTGTTGATTTAATCTAGAGAAAACAATAAATTCTAACTACATAAAATTTGATTAAACTAATATGGAGAAGTGTCAAGGGTTGAATCCACCACGAATAAACTAGTTTTATCGTTCCTCTCTCTTTTACAAATTCCTACTTGATTAGTATATTCCTCTCAAACATATACTTGTCAATTGGATATATCGTGCTCTCCTCTCGGACGTAACACATAAACAATCAAAACAAGGAATCGTGATCTATCTCTCTCGAGCTTAAATCAATGAAACTCTATTGATATATAACACTTCGGTCTACTTACATTCCTCTCGGACACGCAAGTATTCCTTAGATTGAAATCCACAAAAACTCACTCTAGCCTCTCTCAAACACATAGAATAAATCTCAATGTATTAACCATTAAAACATAACAAAGTTTCATACATCAACCAAAATAAAACTCAATATGAGAGAAAGAAACAACAAAACCAATCTATCCGGGCTTCATCTACGCCTTGGAGGTGGTTTAGCCGAGTATCAGAGGAGAGACACGCATCATCTTCTTCTTCCTCTTTTCTCATTTGCAATGGCTTCACCCAAATCCTCCAAAATAGCTCTTCCAAAACCTTTCTAAGACCCAATACGTCTTTACATTTGCCCTCTGATATGCATGAAATATACACATTTATATGCTCTATTTACCTATTTGCTAGTGTAATTTTAATGATAAAATATGAACAAAATGGGCTATTTGTGATTTGGATAATAATTAGGGGATTAATAATTAATTTACTCTAATTAACTATTTTAGATGCATTAAAGAATTTAAGGAATCATATTTTTATTATACGTTTAATTTTGGTTTGGTTTTGTTATTGCAGGTTTAAAAATGCGGATTGCAGATCCACAGCAGAAGAGCGCATTAGACGTGTTTTAAAGTGCCAAAGTGACCCAAGAGCTGATATCACGCGCATCAAAGATCTGAACTATTGATGAGTCACTTAAGAGAAGACGGGCGCGAAATTAAAGTATGGACGTGCAGATTTGATCCGGCGGATACGATTGATACAACGGGTTTTATCAAAGCAAAAGAAAAAAAAAGAAAGGAAAAGAGCCGGTTCAATGAACCGGTTCAGTGGAAAGAAAAGAAAATAAAAAAAAAAACCAACCCGAGCCAGAGCTCGGGTGTTTCGGACGAGAAGAAGAGCGCTCGAGCTCTCTGCTCGAGCGTTAATGGAGAAAGGCTACAACGGTGAAAGTTCTGGAATTGACGGCAGATTGAGGCCATGGGCAAAGCACTACGACGGAGAGTTGACGGCGCCGTAGAAGGTGAGGATGGAGAGGAACATTGGCGGCGACGGGTCCACGGCAGGCCCAGAGGAATCGTTGCTCAATCGGGAAATCAGAAACCGAAATGATTTGGGATTTTTTTTCAAACAGTGTCGTTGCTTAATTTGGATGCGATTTGGGATTATCTCAAAGTCAAAAAGATGTGGAATAGGAGACTATTTCGATCCGCCGGAGGGGGACGGTTTTTAGGAGGACAGGTTTTCTGGAAAAAAAATAGAGCTTTGGGGGACTGGTTTTGACGAAGAAAATAGAGCTTTGGCGGAACTGGTTCTTGGTGATTGGGTGGTGATTTTGGCTGGAAAACGAAGAGAAAGGAAAGGAGAATCAACGGCGGCAGAAGAGGAAAAAATCGAGAGGAAAAAAAAGGATTTTGTACTGATTTTCGAAGGTGAACAGTACTGCTACACTACTGCGCATTTGCTACAATACCGCGGGCTCATGAGGAAGACAATGAACAGTGATTTGCTACAGTGATCCTGCTACAGTAAACTGTAAATAGTAAACCCGTGAATAGTGTTCTTGCTATAGTATTTTATTCAATGCAATTTCTTCCGAATCTGATTTTTCTTTTCTCATGAATATGAATAGCTAAATCTTTTATCAAAGCTAGAGGTGATATTATTTGATTAGTATTTTTATGTCTATGAAAGAGCTACTTATTGCTTATTTGTTGAATGCGATGTTTTGGAAATAGTCATAATCTATAAAATTATTTGATTTGTCGTTAACGTAAGGTACGGTCGAATGCTTATAATTCCCTGCTGATTATTTGACTGAGCTTGTTAATGATAAATATTCAATCAAATATTTTATGTTAATGATTACGATGAATTTGAATGCAATATCATCCGATTAGGTCAATTCATTTTTTGAATCTAATTGAGAAATTAGAATAGACATAGAAATATTGATTAAATAATTGATCCTTGAAGCTTTGATATCTCTCATCGATTATCTTCGCTATCTTTAGTTAGTTTTAATTGAATCTTTAATCGTCATTTTAGTAGTTAATTAAATTACAATCTCTCTACAAAATTTTCTGATAAGAATTTTAATTTGCTGAGTTAAGTAGTTTTAAATTAGTTTGGAATAGATTAATTCTACATCATTCCCTGTGGTTCGACATTTGGACTTACCGAGTATATATTACAATTTTTTTCGCCCGCCGCCGCTGCGATCGATCGGCCTGGTTTGGGGGATCAATAGCCGCCCGATCGATCGCTGTTTCCAGTGTATTTCTGCTTCGTCCCACGATCATTCGGCAAGTTGTCTTCCTCTAGCGATCGATCGGTTTATAAACGATCCAATCGGTAACTGTTCATTCCAAAACTCCAGTAGATACGATCAATCGGAAATGAAGTGATCGATTATTTCTACTGGAATGTTGTGTTTTCATTTCTGTGCAAGGTGACGCGATCGATCAGTTACTGTTTCTTTGCCGATTTATTTTGGTTTCTCTTCTCTTCTTAAGCCAAAATAAGTGTATGTCTTCTTTCCTACAAAAGATCAAAAAACAACATCAAAGTATCATGAAATTTAATCAAAACACTAACACAAATGTAAGTTTAGGGCTAATAAAATGCATAATTCATGTATAGATCAGTCGTCAACGCATAATCAACGCATAATCAATTCTGGCCGAGAGCACTGTTATGCACTGATACTTCACTAATAGTTCTAATTCTTATTTCTAACATTACATAAATGGTAATATATACATTAATAAGTACTCTCATGTTAATATATATCATATTTGTTCTTAGTATGATAGTAGTATTAATGCAAACCAGTTGTTTTACGACATACATACGAATATATACACCTCAGACAACATAGAGCACAACTGGACAAAACAGACAACTAAATCCCAGACCATGAATAGACTCCACTACAGTAGACTGACATCTATCCTAAGAGGGTGACCGACTGGTTAGTAAGGGTTTTAGGACATCAGAGAGATAGTCCCATGTTAGATGTCCAATATTAACAAGAATTGAACATCGATAGAGTTATATTATACATCATCAATTGAACTTAGCTTCAACCAAATACGTGAACAACTTTAACCAGACAGCAAGGATTCAACTCAAAACAGTACCATCAAAGCATCAAAATAGGATATAGTTCTTGCCAACCTAACACATGTGGCATGAAAACGATAACAAGGAATAATTAATGTTATTTCAAGACTTTTCAATCAATATCAGCAAGATTGATTCAAGAACAGATGAACGCAATATATAAACTTCTTCGCATCAATATAATCTAAAAGCATAAGATAAATGACATTAAAGTATATGAATCTAGGCATATCTCATCATTACAGACATACCTAAATAGATCTATAGAGAAACCATCCTACCTGATATATTTGTTGCAGTTTTCCTTGTTCGCACTTGATTTCGTTGCTTCGCACCACTCCTTGATGTACTCCTTTGAATCGGTCAGCAAGAAAAAGAGTTGGGAATAAGAGAGAGAAGTGTGCTGGCCGTGATTTGAAGGGAAAAGAGTTGGTCAGCCAACAAGGGTCGGCCAGTTCTATTCCTTCTTATATTAAACCTAGTTTCTTGGTTTGGGTAGGATTCTTGTGAAGCCCTTAATTAACCTCCAATTAATATTGTCCATCCAATCTAACCCTTTCTTCATACCCCTTGCCGTCTAAATCTCTAGCGCCCAAGAGATTTGGTATGTTTCCAATTTTTTGAATCATTGCAAATCATTTTTCTTGTTCATCTTCTAACCGAATCTCGTAACTGCCTAACCACTATATCTTATCTTGGGCGTCCCATCCGTGTGGCACCTCTCCTCTTGTGCTACCTCGTCATCCTTCCTACTCTAGTCTATATCCTAATCCCATCACAAAATCTTCTATTCTCCCAAATAGAAAAGCACCAAAAATCATTCCTATTTTAAATTTGATTAAGAAAACTTCCTCTACTATGACAAATTCAAATCAAAAGTTAACAATAAAAAAAGCAAAAAAAATCTACAACCACCTGACGTTCAAGTGGTTTGGCGCCCAGGCGCTTAGAGGATTTGGTAACTAACTGAATCTTTTACTTAAATGGTAACTTCTTGAAATAATCTTAGCCTTATATAGGAGTTACCATATTGTACTTACCCTCTAAGAGATCATACTCACGTTTGCACCCATGTGGACCTAAGCTCTGGCGCCTAGGCTCAACTTGGTGCCATGCACTCCTCCGACCCTGGTGCTCGGCTCAGCTCCAACGCCAGTGAACCATATTTCAAACTTGATCTTTTGCAAAATTCTGATTATATTGTAACTAGAATACATTTATAATCATACCATCAATTCAATCTCAAGAATTTAAATTTGGAAACTTTCCTAATTTAGGTCATCCATATATATATAATATATATACTATATATATATATATATATATATATATATATATATATATATATATATATATTATAAAGTTAGTGGTCGTCACATTTGATGACTTTGGACTATTTATAAAAGAGAGGGATTTTATTGACCAATCGCTGTTCTCTCTGTTTCAAAAATTGTGAATCAAAAAATCATATCCTCTTTGAATGCTCTTTCAGCAAGTCTATTTGGAGGAATCTTTTATTCAGATGCCACATCTCTCACTTTGTTAGAAGCTTTGACGAGGAAATTGTTTGGATTCTGTCTTTTTGTAGTACAAACAAATACTCTGGCTTGCTCCTTATGCTTCTCTTCAATGCCTTCATCTCTGCTATTTGGTATGAAAGAAACAAGAGGGTTTTTGAAAAGTATGCTGCTACTTCTGATTCAGTTTTCCGTGGCATCATCCGCCAAGTTCTTATCGTCTAAGATGCCCTCGGCTTCAGAAACACTATTTTAACTCACCCTGATTACTTAGCATATTTATTTGCATAATTTTTTTAGAGCAGCCTCTCTTCTTATAGTTGTTTGCTACTCTTTCTCGTTTTTATGTGGTGATTTTCATCCCTCTTTGTAAGTGCTGACCCTCGGGATCTTTAGTAATGGAATTTAATTTATCCAAAAAAGGTAGTAGGCACTATTCACTAATAAAAACCCACGCTAATTGCCCACCCAGATCAATTTATCATTGTGGATCTCCTAAGCCAGTTTCATAGAAAGAATTCTATCTATCCTCAAATGGCAGGAATAGCCTTTCTGACTTGATTCATCCCCCACCAAGAGATCCGAGACCATCGTATCAGGTTAAGACAGATGACTCTTAGAAATGACTTGGTAAGGTTAAGCATGGACTAAGGTCTAAACCGTTCTAGACCTCAAGTATTGTTAAACCCCATGCCCAATAACTTGTGTTTTTCCTCGTGCTTAGGGTTGGTGGCGATCAGATCACTTTGATCTTGATCTAACAGCCTATCACTCTAGGCACGGAAAAGCACAGGTTTTAGGGCATGGGGTTTGTCATTTTCCCTAATACTTTAATCCTCTTTCTACCACCCACCCTCCAACAATGGTCACTCACCGAAACCTCTGCCAAAATGCTTCTCCAAGCATACAAAATTCCTTAGATGAATCCTCCAAGAAGTCACCCCTGGGAATATACTTCGGGCTTGTTTGGCATCATTTTAGAAGAATCCAACTTCTTCTTGGAAAATCTCTTCAAAAGAATCCAACTTTCGCTTCATTGACTTTTCTTGATGACATTTTTTATAATTTTGTAAAAAAGGACAGGGATTAATAATAATAAAAAATATATTTTTAATCATAAAAATGAGTTTTTTATTATTATTTACCCCTACTTTTCATGTTTATTTATAAAGCATGCCATCAAACCCTAAATTTTTCTCCAAAAGTTACTTCTTCCCAACCAAACACAATGATTATTCAATCTAGTTTTTTTCCCAAAAATCCAGATTTTTTACTCCTAAAATCCTCTACCACATACCCTTAGCCTTGAGAATATGACCCAATGCATCTTCCTCTCGTTTTGCATGTATGATGTATCCCTACTAGAATGTACAAGGAACCCTCATAATATCCTCGTAGGAAGATTAAAGCGTCACATGGCATATGCAGAAAACGGCTTGAATATCTACAGTGTCGGGCTTTCCATGATAATGATCTTAATCGGAATATGACCCAATGCATCTTCCTCTCATTTTGGTTTGTATCCCAACTAGAATGTACAAGGAACCCTCATCATATCCTCCCATGGCATACATGGGGGCTTGAATTTCTTTAGTGCGGGGCTTTCCATGACAATCATCTTAATGTTTTTCTAAATATGGGCCCTCCAAATGTTGTTGTCAATAAAAAAAAATTGTTCAGCCCATATGTGAGGTTCAGAGTATCGAGGGTTCCATTTATGCAACAGGGGTTAAAAGGACACCGAGTAGACCTATCGAAGTCAAGAAAACTCGAAAAAGTAAACAAAAAATATAAGTCTCCCCATCTTTCCTCATCATCTGGGCAAAAAGGGCACACGGACCATCCACATATTGTGTCACTACGACGCGTCAAAGTGAATTACTGCTAAAACTTTTACTCCTTTGTTATTCGTATTCACACCCAACTATCCCATTGTTGTATACCACCAAAAAATGAACAATCTCACTGTTCCTTCTAATGAGTTAAAGGGAAACTTCATGACCAGCAGAGTAAAAACGAAAGTAATCAGGCAGTGGATAGTTTCAAAACGAACATTTTGGTCATGTTAATGTTAATATTATATCATAACATTGGATTGACCTACATTGTCATAGTATTGATTCCATTTCCACCTTACCCTATAATCGAGGATAAATCTTTCTAACCTTTACACATTTTCCATACACATCAACTGTGTATGGAAATGAGTGGGTGAACTGATGTACAAATATCGTTTTCCTTTCTAAATGTGATAACAAAAATTTAGCAATCAGGTATCTGTTTGATTTTTTTAATGAGTTTGATACTTGCCTATGTTATTTTAGTAACTTTGACATAAACCTTCTTAAATTGGATCGAATTTGGGTGGGCACAGTAGGAAAAAAAAGGTACGTAGAACTGAGAAAATGTTCTAATAGGTAATTGTTGTCGACCAATTGTATATAAACTGGCTAAAGGAGGTCCATGTTGGATGATGACGGAAGTCCTTCTATTTTATCTTCTGACTGTACATTTTTTTAATAAGAGATGAAGTCAAGCATATAGAAGAGAACGAAACGAAAAGTAGAATCGAAAAGTGGAATGAAAGAGGGTTTTGAAGCAAAGAAATCGAAGAACTGGAACCATATGGATTTACAAAAACTACATGGTGGGAACTATAAACAAACGAGCTATTGATTCAGTAATATCATCACTTCATTTGGGAGTTCTTAGTTACCTCTACTTGTTTGTTGGGTCTTAATGGTCGAATCCAATAGGAAGTGATAATTTATTGGTTGATTGTATCATTAACTATTTC